>CM040242.1:101173002-101573002 GCA_022545495.1 Chrysanthemum lavandulifolium | reverse complement strand
TGTGACTTCAAGATTTTGATGAGCGACTTTTTCATCTTTACTCAAATCTCGAGCAATAATGACGGGTTTATCATCACCCTCAAGGAATGCATACTCAAGATGAGGAGGTAAGTCCTTAAGCTCAACCTCAGAAATTCTTCGGTTTTCTCAACCGATTTGATCTCCTTGTTATGAAGTTTGTGGGAGGGAGAGGAAGAAGTATCCAGTTGACACTTTCTTAAGAAGAATATCTCCCTCCGTTAATCTTATTTTGATTAATCTCAACCGGGATTGAATCACCTGGGATGAGGGGTTGATGATGGATCATCATTGAGCGACTTCTCAATAAGAAGTATGTCCCCTCAATATCAATTGGGCGTGATCAATTTCCCAAGGAGCGAGAATCACTAGCCAAATATGCTTCAATCTCATCTAAGATGAAGTCGCTTCCCTCAAGCGGAGTGATAGAAGGAGTAGAATTGGCTATGATAGTTTGAGAAGATGTGGTGGAATCCCTCACGAATTATGAGAATAACCAAGAACTTCTTGAGTACTCATCGGAAGCAACATCAATGATATCTATTCGGTTAACCAATTCGAGAATCATAATTTGCGGAGTACCTCGAAGTTTGGTCAAGGTTGAAGGTGACGACTTCATTACCAACACGCAATGTGATTTCTTGCTCAAATACATCTATGAGCCACGGCCCGTTCTCGGGAATCCTCGACCAACAATGAGAGGAACCCGATGACATCAAAATCAACAACCACATCAATGGAACTTTCTACTTTCACAAATCGTCTCGACTATGCCAAGATGACGGCCTATGGAATCGATCAGCAGCTCGAGTCATGCATGTAGGAGTGAGTTCCGGAAGAGAGTTTCTTCCACATTGAATATGGCATAAGATTAATGCTTGCACCAAGATCGGCTAGGCAAAGCATTCAACCATTCTGAGAATACACAAGGTAAAGAATTTCCGGATCTCCAGCTTTGAGCTTTTGGAATAGCTGAAGCAGTTCTCGTTAAAGGGTCTTAGCCATTTCAAGCGACTTTTCTTATTGCTTAACATGTGCTTGAGTAGATCACGAACAGGCATCGGCATGATAACATCCATAAGCTATGTCAAAATGTAACTCTTGGAAAATTTGGAAAAATTTATCCATTTGATGACTAACTTTCTCTTGAACTTTGCTCA
Source organism: Chrysanthemum lavandulifolium (assembly GCA_022545495.1). Taxonomy (NCBI): domain Eukaryota; kingdom Viridiplantae; phylum Streptophyta; class Magnoliopsida; order Asterales; family Asteraceae; genus Chrysanthemum; species Chrysanthemum lavandulifolium. The sequence goes on along the minus strand of CM040242.1, from coordinate 101,571,824 downwards.
TTCAAGCGCGATGGGTAAGGAATGAAGATTTGGATTTTTGATTCTCAGCCGGGGAGCTACGGCGAGGTTGAAAACAACTCCCTTGATTTGACTTTGGGTTTCTTTGTCAGTTGTTTCTTGGTAACTTGACTCATTGGCACCGTGGAGGTGGCATTGGGTCGAGGTCCATATGTTTTGGATGTTCTTTGTCCACTACCTTAGGAAGAAGAAGAAGAAGAGGTAGAGGAGCAAGGGTCCAGGTATGAAACACCACTTGGGTTGTGATCGCTTTGGCATCGCCTCGGGTTAGCGATCGTGTTGCTTAGCGCACACAGGCAGGGTCGATCATTTAAAGACTTCTTGATCGGCAATCTGGTGACCAACAACTGTTCATTTCATCTTGGGATTTCATGGCTTGCTTGATAACTCATCTCGTGTAATGACGGAGAGGGACAATTTGAGGTCGTATGTTTTGATTAGCTTGATTAGGATTCATATTCCATGAAATTGATTCCTCGATTGAAATTGTTTTGATGAAGGTTCCCATGTTGGAAACCTTGATTGGGTAGATAGAAATTACCTTGGTTTTGATAACCTTGGTTCATTCTTGGTTGGCGATTCGGTTTGCATGTTGTGATTTTGGTTAAAACGGGTGGTCTGATTAGTGTTAGCAGCATGTGGTCCAGCTACGGGGCTTGGTAAAGGAAGCATCGGTTGCTTGACAATCATAGTGCAGCGTGTGGACCACTACAAGTTTCACACCTTGTTTCTTTTGGCTCGGGCTTAAATTTCGCTTTTGATTTCCTTAACATCCTTAATCATACAACGGATGGCATCCGTTTATCGAGCGCTAACCAGTTCTTGGATGAAGGGAGGGAGTGTTAGGAGTATTGACTTTGTTGCGAGAAATAGGAACTTTTGATTTTGCTCGCAAATCTCAATCACATCTTTAGGTCTACGATTCAAGATATTGCTACCGCTGGTGCATTCAGGAATCTTGATGTTACCGTTCAACCATTGTAAAAGATATTGACTTGTTGAAGCTCGTGAATTCATGATGGGGCATTTCACGAGGAGATCTTTGAATCTCTCCCATGCCTCTCAAAATTTTCATTGAAAGCGAAATCCGAAATTTCATTTTAAGATTAGTAAGTCGGGAGGTTCAAAACAACTCCTTGATTTGACTTGGGACTTTTCTGGACCACTTGAGGATGGACTCACGATCAAAAGGTGGACACAAGTTGGTGTCTTAAGCGATGGCATCTCCATTGGGCTTGAATTATGCACTTTGTCCGTTGTTTCCTTGGTAACTTGACTCATTGGCGGTGGAGGTGGCATTGGCAAGTCGTAAGGTCCGTATGTTTTGGATGTTCACTTTGTCACTACCTTAGGAGAGAAGAAGAAGAAGAGGTAAGTAGGACTTTTACAAGGGTCCATGGTATGAAACACCACTCCCCGTGGGTTGTGATCAAGCCTTGGCATCGCCTCGGGTTAGCGATCGTGTTGCTCAGTAAAGGTTATGATAGCGTACACGAGAAAGCCGGTCGATCATTTAAAGACTTCTTGGATCGGCAATCTAGGTGACCAACAACTAATTTCATTTCATCTTGAAAATTAACTTGGATTTCATGACTGCTTGATAACTCATCGGATGATGGTCTGGAGGAGTAATGCTAAAACCTTAAATAAACACTATCAACGATTTAAACTTGGAGGCTGGAGGGACAATTTGAGGTCGATCCAACGATTGTTTTGATTATGAGCTCAAACAAAATAAAACGAAGCTAGATTGATTAGGATTCATATTCTAATAAGAAATTGATTCCCTCGATTGAAATTGTTTTGATGAAGGTTCCCAAGAATGACAAGATGTTGGAAACCTTGATTGGGTCAGGATAGAAATTACCTAAAAAGTGGTTTTGATAATCCCAAGGATTATAAGCTAGATTCGGTTTGCATGTTGTGATTTTGGTTAAAACCAAAGTGATTTTTGGTGGTCTGATTAAGTTCAACAAAATGACCGGTGGTGTGGTTGACATGTGTGGTTATTATTGATTATGGTTTAAACCAATGGAAGCTACGGGGGCTTGGTAGCAAACTAAAGGCATCGGTTGCTTGACAATCATAGTGCGCGTGTGGACCAAGATCTACAAGTTTCACACAACCTTGCCTTGAACACTTACGGCTTTGGTGGCTCGAGAGCTTATTAATTTCGCTTATAAAAGCTTTGATTTCCTATATAACATCCTTAATCATACAACGGATGGCATCCGTTAGTTTCACGGAGAGCTTTTATATCAATAGAATTGGAATACAAAGTTTTAGATAAAACACATGAAACTTAAAAATACTTAAAGCTAACTACATCGGGACTTTTTCTCTAAAGGTGACTTAAAGCGCCAAAAATTTCTTTGAAGAAAAAGCAGAAAATGGGACAAGTTTGCTACTAGTAATTAATGGATTTGGTTGATGATAATTAAAGCTTTTTGGAGTATAGATGATAAGCGTGGAGGGACATGGTATGGATGGGTTGAAAATGGGTGAGAAAACCACTGGTTTTGAGGATTACAAGTGTTGGGAGAGGAGGGTGATTTTTGACTTTTGCTAAAGAGGACCTTGGTGTGAAATGGGTTGGGCTAGTAATTGGGCTTGGATTAATTAAAGAGTCCGTTTGGTTTGGTTTAGATAAGGACCAAAAGTGTAATTTGACCAAACATGAGGATGAAATGAGTATTTGAAACTCATCACCGACCATGCAGGATGTCAAGATACACGTCAAGCGTCGGGAGGTGCTCAATTTTGGGTGATAAACTTGTGTGGTCTTCAAAGAAACAAATGAGCACTTCCATATCCTCTAGAGGCTGAATACATAGCCATGTCATCGTGTTGTGCTCAAATCTTATGGATGAGATCCCAACTTTCTGACTATGGCTTTGTATTCAACAAAGTTCCTATGTACTGTGATAACAAAAGTGCCATTGCTCTCTGCTGCAACAATGTTCAACACTCTCGAGCAAAGCACATCGACATTCGACATCACTTCATCATGGAACAAGTGGAAAATGGTGTAGTTGAACTATACTTCGTAAGGACTGAATATCAACTAGCAGACATCTTCACAAAAGCTCTTCCTCGAGAACGTTTTGAGTTCATTCTTCCACGACTAGGCTTAAAGAGCCTTCAACCAGAAACGCTCAAACGTCTTCAGGAAGACGTCGAGGAGTAAAGGTGTTCGACTCTATCTATTCTTTGTATATATCTTTTCAAAAACCAAATACAAAAATATAAAACCAACAAAACGAAAATAGAAAAATATAAAACTTTTCAAAATCCATAAAAATCAGAAAATCTTGAAAATCTTCAAAAATATTGTTTATTTATCATGTTTATCTTGTCGGTTCGATAACATCTACGGACTTTGAGTTGCCACTCAAAGAATGGCACGGTCTCTAGATGAAGTTCAATTCAAAAAAAAAAAAAAAAAAAAAAAAAAAAAAAAAAAAACGAGATGGAGAAAAATATTGGTTTATTGTCATCTCAGACGATATCCGCTTTTCAAAGAAAGAACAGAGCCATTCTTTATCATGTTTTCAAAATTCCATGCTCGATTCTATAAACATTTATCTGTTTGGCGATCGCTTTGAAAAATAACTCGGTCTCTATTTTTGATAATCATCTGGACTTATTTGTCAAAATATCTATCTCTCAATCAACAACCTATGTCATTGATTGAGGGGGAGAATGATTTCAATTAAATTAAAAGGTTATTTGTCATTCAATTGTTTTCAAAAGATATTCATGCATGTTTAAATCAATGGAGTTTAAAGTCTTAAAATCCGATCCTTATCAGGTAAAACGTTTTCATAATCAAGTCACAATTATATTTAAAAGCTTTCAAAATCAATTTAAATCTACAGAGATCACAAATCTCAAATGATTTGATAAGTGTGATCGGGGGAGAATTTGTGCTTTAAATTGGATTTAAACTGATAAATCGGTAAATGGTTTTATAAGGATTTACAAGCTCTCCTTCCCACATGTGCCAAACGATTTCAAATTTTCCATGCACATGTTGAGGGGGAGCATTTATCTTAAACCACAACAAGTTGAATCGTGATCAATGTGCAGGTTCCCTCTAGTATGTGCAAAAACTCTTTCAAACCTAAGGCACATATTGAGGGGGAGCAAGCTTATGAAAACCTCATCCTTCCAGAAATGCTTTATCTACTTGATTTAATTAGGGAAGTGATGTTGATATCTTTTAGAAAATGATAATCAAAGAAGTTATTTATGTCTCTTGCCTCCGTGTGCAAAACGATTTCAAATACTTGATGCACATGTTGACGGGGAGCTCTTGTTCTAAAAATATCAAAAACAATTCAGGTACAAAATGCTTTAATAATATCTCTTAAGTATCTGGATTGATTTTCAAATGGTTTTCAATTGGTTCCAATGGCATATGAACAATACCAAATAGACCGACCAACTTTACTTTATGTACGGTGATATAAGGATGATAAGGTTAGGTATGTGTTCCCATGATCCGCCAGAACCGGAGGGATCTACCAGGACTATCCACTAGTTAGTGTAGAGTTCTAAGGTATGATGATAAAAGGAGAAAATGAGATATGGGAAGAGTGTGGACTAAGACCGAGCTAGTACTGGAATTAACCCAACAAGGTTCTAGCTATGAAGTCTCGGTAAGCACTGAAGGGGTTGAAGAATGAAAAAGAATTGAATGTGAGAAAAGGGTGAAAACAAATAGCCCTCCAATAATTCAACCTTAGGGCAGAAACCGGGTTCAATTCATATGCTACTGATGGTAACATCGGTATTGACGATAAGACGTCATGGACCCAGTGACGCACTGCACTTCAACTTTCCAAACCATTCAAGTTCCTCTTAAAAGGACTTGTTTCATTCTCACGGGGAACCGACATTATCTATCGATTTTCTCTTAGAGATTATTGATATTGAAGTAGGAGACCCTCTCCCTAGTCTCCGATATAGGATCCAAATATGCACAAAATTGAGTCTAGAACAACGAGATCATCAATAAATCACTTTAGGACACTTTCAATGAAGACTCTCTGTTTTACACAATGTGGAAAGAGAGATTATATCTTGAGTCCTACGCATTATCCTTGTGATATTGCCAGAATATCCGAGTGATATTTTAAATATTCACGATGAAGATGGAAATCCTTCTAGAGCCAACATCAAACAAGCTCTTGGTGGGTGACATGTGAAATCTTTTATAAAAAGATCAAGCTTGTGACAACTGGATAGAAACGATGGGGCGATTCATTCTTGAATCTACCTTGGTCCAGGAAATAAATTGACGGATACCTTTGAAAAACCGGTCGTTGTGCTTAAAAGTTCTTTTCCATGGCACATCGACTGTGTACTATTGTTTCAAAATTGAAGGGTATTTATGATTGATAATTAATTTTCGATAAAACCTTCGTTGTATTGCAAAAACAATTTCTATTGAGTAATACACGATTGTTTTTCAAATCTCTTTTCATCAATCAGTGGATTTATATTCATTTGGTTCACTCACTCCGTCTTGTCTTCTTTGAGACGTTCGGTTTGAGAACAGCTAGAGCAAATGCGAAACCTGTCAAGGAAATTCTTGAATTATACGATCACAGTGCGTGCTTGTCTCGATCAACGGGAACCGTGGGCGTGTACCTCAATTCAACGAATGTGTTCAAAGACACTTTCGTGCCCTTTATTGCTAACTGTTGCATGCAGTACGCCTGACGCGTTTGCGGTGATCGAATGATGCGGTCAATCCATAGCCACATGCTCACTCAATATATTCATCTCTAAAGAAATCATGATAAGTGCATCAATGACTCTGATATTTTCACTCTATGCTTCTGCTACGCTGCTGCAAATATCATGAATCGGCTAAAGCTTCCGCTACTCTGATAAGAAGATTTCATGATCCATAATGTGAGCATGTCGGTCCAATAGTCACAACATCACATACTATCAACACCAAAAGGAAGAGTCAGAGATTTATTGTTGCTCATAATCTCAAAGGTGGTTCAAAGACTCAAACATCACGTGGATCAGTTAATGACCTCCACCTGAATTAACAAAACATGCAGAACTTGATGAATCAAAGACTACGAGCTAAAGAACAAAAGTGCTTAATCAAAGAAACCAAGAACAACGAAATGTCATATCAGTTTGTAATCATTGTAAGTTGAGGTCTAGTTGAGGTGACCTCCCTTAGGGGGAGATTGTTGGGATTTAATAAATCCAGTACTTAAAGTGTCGGTCACCTCAAGTATGTATACTCGTTAGAAAGCTCGTAGTCGTAGTAATTCTGTGTTAGTATTTAGTTTACTTTGTAACACTGTGGAGGACGGACGGGTCTTTACCCACTGTATGCCTGATCCACAGCCTAAAGTAGGCGTCTAAGCTTGTAACCTATAAATACCCTTTGCCCTCAAAGGCAAAGGGTTGGAGCTTCATAATATATTTTTCTTTGTCTCTCTATGTTCCCATCTTCTCCCACTTTCTCTCTCTAAACCCTTTAACCTAAAGGCGCCGAATATCTTGTATAACAAACCAAGATCCTACATTAGCATAAAAAATTACTACAATACTGATTTAAATTCTTAGTATTTAAACAATAGTTACGCACCTTCAAAGCGAACACAAATCCATTCAATGTATAAGTTGCAATGTAACCATCGCCCTTAGTAGCCTTTTCAGTCAAATGTCTATCTCTAACCTTTGAGATAGCATTACAAATCTTATTGTGAAACTCAACCCAAATGTACTCGCCCATGGAAATGAATTCCATGCATAAATGTCATCTACTAAAACCAATATCTCGGGGACACAGATTTCTTTCCTGTTTGCCGATAAAAACGTTCTCTAACATCGTAACCGCATAAAGGCGAACAACATCATCATCTGAAAGTTCATTAAACTCAACTTGATCAGTAAGAACCCTAACTAGTTGTTCAGCTTTTATATTGTTGATTCTCTCGTTACGCCTCTCTCTAAGAAAACTTAGCATACATTTACCAAATCCAGATTCCCGTTTTTTAAAATGCTCTAAAGAAACATCACCAAAGCGAAGACCTAATACTAGACACATATCTTCACGACCAAACTCTAAGTTGTTTCCCCAGATATCAAAATACAATGGAGTGTTTATATCAGGGTTTTCAACAAAGCGTTGATGTTGGAGCAAATAATTAAGCAAATGGTTATCAAGCTCGTATGTTTTTATGTCTAACCATTTCAAAGCGTGGTTTTAAAAAGTTCAAGACGATCAGGCTTGAAACTCAGCTTTTGTCTTATAGTTTTGATATAGTGCAACTTTGATCTAGCATTGAGCTTCGCAGAATACACCTATACACAAAAAAATAAAATAAACATTAGATGCATACACATATTAGCATATGTTATAAACTTATGAGCAATAAAAAAATACTAATGACCAATATCTTAATAACCTAAACATCTCACGTATGCAGGTGTCCAATTTTTCAGATAATCAATATATTTGATATATGTTAAGCACAAAAACGAGGGTTATTGTGCAGAAATAAGCATACCCTAACATGTATACTAACGTAGTCGGTTTTCTAACGATAATAGTAACAATAACCACACTAAACATCAAATAACCCTAAAATATTTTAAAAACCCTAAAACAAATTTATAATCAAAGTTACTATACAAATCGAAAAAAATCAATTAAAAATCAAAGGGTATAAAACAGATGTATGTGTTACTGTGAAAATCGCACTTTTTACTTACTTGTCTAGAAGCCATTATCATATAATCGAGTCGAACATCAACGGATCTGGTCTGGAAATGATCTAAACAACAAAACGGGTGTTGTGTGATCAAAGTTTCGGGACTTTTTTCTTTCTGCTACATGCAATGTTACTGCAATGTTACTGTGTGTTGAGTGTGTGTTTTTTTTTGATGATATTCAATGGTTAAAGTGGCAAAAGAAAATTAAAAAAGAAATAAAAAATGGTCATATCACTTGGATTTGGGAAATCTTTTGGTTTGCTTTTTCAATTTCCTAGGTGAAAAGTTGTGGGGTCAGTTGAGCACCGTCGGTTGAGCGCCGACGGTTAAGCGTTGACATTATGCAAGAAAACAAAACAAGAGATTTCTTTAAGATTTGATTTGACACTTAGTCTACTATTGGAACAGTACCGGGAATTGCCACGTGTCATAAATTGTATGGGGTTGAGCAGTTGAGCAGTTGAGCGTGGCTCTTTTGGGAAAGAGCTTAGAAAAAAGTCTTAAAAACGGACCACACTTGAAAAAAGTCCCCTTTTGGTAATTTTCTCTTTTTTTTAATATTTAGTTTCAGAAACTCTGATATTAAGACAATATCATATATTAAAGACAACTAACTTTGATATTAAGACAAATATCATATTTGAGTATCTGTTTGACTAAAGAAACTATAAGAAAAAAACATATATTAAATACATATATTATGAAATTTAAACACACTGTGATATTAAATAAAAATAGAACAAGTAACTCTGATATTTGAGTATCTGTTTGACTAAAAAAACTATAAGAAAAATACAAGTAGGACTTTTGATACTCTGACATTAACACAAATATCATATATTAAAAATATGAAATTTAAATAAAAATTTGATACTGCTGTTAAAAGAAAAGTTACTACTGCTTACAACATTTGGTATAAAAATTATAAAAGTAACATCATATTAATTTTTACTGACTGAGTGAGAAATTAAAACATTTTAATTTAAATAACATAACTAAATTAATATTATTTAGTAAATTTAAATAAAAACAAAAATATATTTTAAAAACAACATGAATTAAAAAAAAGCAACATTGTTGAAAAACTATATTAAAATTAAATGTAAAACTTTGACATAAATTGATATTTTAAGTCTCGAGGAAGAATTTTTCATCACTATCTGGCATGTATGTCAGTGTGTTATGCATATATCTTTTTCAAACAGATACTCAAAATATGTATGTCAGATAGTAAATTTAATTTTATTTTAGCTCTTATTGAATATAGATTGAAATTAGTTAATAAATGTAAACACATACTCAAATATATACGTCAAAGGCAAAACTAAGTCTGACATTAAGACAATATTAATATACATACCTCATTAGAACATGCAATTATAAAAAAAAATTGATTTTGTTTTTAAATAGGATGTGAATATTAATATTTTGTTTAAGAAACTCTGATATTAAAACAAAGTCATATATTAAGACAACTAACTCTTATATTAAGGCAATATCATATATTAAAAAATGTGAAATTTAAGTAAAACATCTTTATTAAAATAAAAATACAAAAATTAATATCAATTTTTTTTATCAAATTAAATTAAAATTATATTCATTAATGTCTTGTGTATTGTCAAAATCAACTTTAAAGATTAGAACAGATAGAGTGATATTTTGTGTCTCGAGGAGATATCTTTAACCACTATAAAAATAGTATCCGACAAACTTTGATATTAAGACAAATATCATATATTAAAAATTATGTAATTTAAACACACTGTGATATTAAATAAAAAAAGAACAAGTAACTCCGATATTTGAGTATCTGTTTGACTAAAGAAACTATAATAAAAATACAAGTATGTCAGTGTGATATTAAATAAACTATTAAGACAACTAACTTTGATATTAAGTCAAATATCATATATTAAAAAATATGAAATTTAAATAAAAATTTCAATGGTAATTAATTTGATAGTTTATCTTTGGTGTCATATTAAATAAAAAATGAAAACAACTAACTATCACATTAGAATTTGCAATTATAAAATTTTCTTTGATTTTGTTTTTAAATAGGATGTGAAGATTAATATTTTGTTTCAGAACTCTGATATTAAGACAATATCATATATTAAGACAACTAACTATGATATTAAGGCAATATCATATTAAGACATTAATGAGAAAAAAAATCAATGGTATCAGATGTGATAATCATAGTTCAAAAAAAAATTGTGATATTAAAGACATTAATGAAAAACTATATTAAAATTAAATGTAAACCTTTTACATAAATTGATATTTTGAGTCGGTGTGTAATGCATATATCTTTTCAGGATATAATTTATTGTGATATTAAGACAATATTAATAGATAGAAAAAAATCTAAGTGTTATTTACTAGTGCTTATTCAAGTTTTTATATGTTTTTTTTATATGATATTATTGACAGTTTAATATCACTGTACAAGTGTACATCAACACTTTGTTTATATAGCGTGTTAATACAAATAAACCGTAAAAACGTTTATTAATATTTTGCGATCTTTTTGTGTTTTGTTGATAACAAATATAATATTATCTTAAGTATAATTATAAGGATACATGTTATTTTTGTAAAGCATTTACATATAGCCATTTAAATACAAAAATATAGTAATTAAGCATTTGTTGTAATAGTTTATTAGGATGGGTAAAAACCATAACCCATGGACCATAACCCATGGATCTTAATCCATACCCAAGTAGACTAGATACAATGTATACTTAGATACATTGAATCTAAAGAAAACCCATGGACCAACCCATAACCCATGACCCATAACCAAAAACCCATGGGCAAAGAGGCGTTCCACGGATCCCTAGGTTTACACTAGACGGATCCCAAGTGGAAGGATCCGTGGGATCCGGAACGATGAAGAATTTTGCCTATAAATAGAGAGCCATTTCTTCATTCTAACTCACCCTCTTCTTACTAAATCTCTCATACACTCTCATTCTCTTCTAACATATAGATCACTTGATCTAGAGAGTTGTTCTTCTTTCTTTCTATTTGTGATCCTCATATAGGTCCTTCTCTAAGGCGAGATCACGAGCATTCTACAAGTCACCCAAGCAAGGGTCCTTGATTGATTTTCACTCCGCAAGATTTCATAGCGAAGATCTTGTATTTGATATTTCACATATTTGTTGTGTAATAGTTGTGTTGGTTTGGTCCACCGTGCTACGGACTCGGTATCTAGCTTTGTACCGAAAAAAGTGTAAGCAACGTTGTGAAGGCTTCTCCGCCAAGTGAAGGAGTTTGTTGACATAGTGCTTGAACTCTCGAGTAGGTGACTCGGGGAGTGGATTAGGGCAAGGAAGGTGTCCTTGTAGCCGAACCACTATAAATCGGTTGTGTCATTTATATCCCTTAACTTTATTTATTTGCTTGCATTATCATTAGATCTATACGTTCTCAACATCCATACGATTTCACATAATATCGGATCTAAAGTTTTTGAAATCAACTTAAAATCGGCAAAACTATTCAACCCCCCTTCTAGTTTTCTACAATTGGCATCAAGAGCTAAGTTTATAAAAGTTTTAAAGTAAATTTGTATTTTAAAAACTTTTCGATCACTATGGGTTCTGAAAATTATAAGGAAGGGCAATCTATGCAACGACAATCACTACTTGAAACTAATGGTTTTATATATTGGAAAAATAGATTCGAAACGTAAGTGAAGTCCAAAGATATTGACCTTTGGTACATTATTGTTGAAGGTGATTTTGAGGCTACCTCAAATGAAGATAAGGGAAATTTAGTTAACATACCTCATGATAAACTAAATGATGAAATGAAGAAAAAGCTTTCTAAAAATAGTGAAGCAAAAATGGTTTTATATAATGCTTTTGTGACAACTCGCAATTTCAGGTCATTTCTCAAATTTAATATTCATCTCGGGAATTTACTATTCACCGGTTACTATTCAAAATTTTACTATTCATCATTTTCGGAGTCAAAGTAATATTCTGAGAACGTATTTCAAAATTTTACTATTCATGAAACACAATTCATTCCCGGAGAAAATCACTATTCAAGTTTCACTAATTTCATCGTTTATCGTAAACTAGGTTTACGAGTATCAAATTCGCGTAACCTTAGTGGTTTAGCTGCGAATTCATGAACAATCATCAAGGACATTTATATAGACTAGGTTTAGTCTACATATCATCAATAACATCATTTCATATCAATATGATGCATGGGTTTGCATTTTCATTAAACGTTTATTTTCCTATTAAATAAACGCTATCGCGTAAACATTTATTTTGAATATTGATCCGACACTTTCAAAAATAATCTTAATATATTTTTATACTCATTTTAAGACTATAAAAATTATATTATTAGTTTACCCGATGTTTTCAATTTATTTTTATATAAAGGGTTATATTTATATAATTACGACGGTTTTCGTAAAAACTACACGATAATTATTATTTCACTCAAATTTTGCAAGAAATGTATTTTTATAATTTTTATGACTTCAATACATTTTATTTTGATCCGTTAAAATTTATTTTTAGCTAACGCTACCCTAAATGCTCAAATGTGTATACAAGTTACTACTTATCTTCAATTAACTTCACATCTACTTTACATTTATACATTTAAAAAAAAATGTATTAGTAAATACTAATACCCCCTTGTCGACACAAGGGGGTGAGTCACTCAAAATTCACTAAATATCTTATACTTATATCATATAATACTCAAACATGTACACATACTTACACAATATCATTAAGTGAAAAATCAAACTATTCTCTCTTCCTCTTCACCTAAGAACCGGCCACCCTTGAGAACAAGAAGGAGTTCACCAAAAATTTTTAGTCAAGTTTATAACAACCTAGTTACACTCTTAGTTTAGGTTTTGAAATAAAAACCTAGGGTGTTAGGATTAAACCTTTGTTCACTTCACCTCATCAAGTTACTAGTAAGCATCTCATATTCATGTTCATCTTTCATATTTATTTTGTGTTCATTTCATCATATTTAAGAAAAGCATGCAAGTCATATTGATGTTTATACCACTTTTAATGTTTTTAAGTGTTATATATATACAATTACCATCCTATAATTACTCCTTGAAACATATCACTTTTGGTGATGTCTAGGAACCTATGACACCCTAAGAAGGTGTATGGTAGGATTAGAATAGCTTGAGTTGGTTTGAATTGGTTAGAATAGGTTTTTGCGAGAAAACTCATTTCGACAATTTTATTTGGAGGTCTGATCTTATTTTGAATTCTGGAATTCTCAACAGAGATAAAATTTTTGGAATAGATATTTAGAAAATATACTTTAAAAGCAGCGTGGTCGCTTGAGCGGGTTAAAACGGAGTTATAACGAAGAAGATATGAATTTTCAAGTTTGACGAAAACTATAAAATCGAAAATTCACATATTACTTCCACTTTTACGAGTCAAAAATGAGGCTTAGGCGTTATGAAATGTGTCGATTTATCAAAAATATATTAGTATACTTTGATACGAAGCTAAGGACATATAATACGTAGAAAACGGACTTGTAACGATTAAATTATACGCGTTAAACAAAGTTGCCGTAACTATATTATATAAGAAAAACTAATATATTTCTATTAGACAAATATTACGGCCACGAAGGACCACGTTGAGGGTCGTTTTTAACATAGATGTGGTACTTTTTATAACATGATGTCTTCTAGTAAATGTGAGTTCGCCTAGCCTATTTTCCAAAATGTCCAACCGTTCGTCAAGCGGAGTTGTAACGAATAAAATATGGTCACTTAAACTTCGCCGAAAACCACCCTTAAACAATATTTTTGGACGCAAGTACCATACTTAACCTATATTTTTCTCCATGATCGAGACCTCTAGGGTGAAAACTTAAATGCTAAAACTTTGAGATAATGATACAAGCTTCCCAAAACCGTTGAGTTCGTTTCCTAACGCTCGACGTGCACCATTTTACGACTAGCTTTTCAAGGCTATTTATTCACTTTCATGAAATTTTCAATGACATTATTTTACGACGAAAAGTTATAATTTCATAATAAATGACTAAATGATTATCGTAGGATATCATTTCAACGTATATACATGCAAAGTAATTTAAAAATGGTCAAGACGTTATAAGATTATTTTTCGACGATAAGTATTATTTTCAAATGTACAAGTGGTATAGATATCATACGAATTGCATGCATAACATTACATCATAACTTATTGTAGAACATATCATTCATAATAGGTCACGGTTAGAGGTTGCGCCTCATTTCAGTGTATCCACTTTTGCCATTGTATCATCATAAACATTGCAACAGGTGAGTTTTCATAGCCCCGTTTTATTTAAGTTTATACGTTATTTCAAACCTACGGGGGAGAATACATTGCACATCATATTTATTACGTTACCAAGTATATCAAATTCATTACATTACTTAAGTTACCTCATTGCCAGTTTAATGTCCCCATTTCACGAATCATGAACCGTTAATTCCGAAAGAAGCTAGGGTGAGTGGATAGATCTATTGAGGGTGACTCCTCCATCCGTGTTGGTGGATTCCAGCTAGTCAACGGATGCATTTCATTTCTTTATCATTATTGAGTTGTTTGTAAAACACTCTGTTGGAACGAACATCATGAACAGTCAGCTTCGGTGTCATGTGCTTAAGCAATTGTATCATTTTTATGTGACATATTTGTCATACATGGCCTATACTTGTGGTAGTCGTATAAAACATTTTACATGAACTCTATGAACTCACTCAACCTTTGTGTTGACACTTTTAGCAATGTATTTTCAGGTAACTAAGGAATTCACTTCATGGCATGCATGTGGACATATCATAGAGTCGCGGTGACGACGCGTCTCACATGGGATTTATACACTTTAAAAACATCGTTTGACTTGTACCAAACTTATTTTCCGCACATGTTGATTTTCATTTGGGACCTATCTTTGTAACTCGAATGTTTTAATATATCAAGCGATGTTCTTTTCAAAGGACACTTTAGGTCGTTCAATATAATTGTGATTGTGATGCTATGACGATCAATCCCTCGAATTCATTCCACGCAAAGCAGTAATTTGGGGTGTGATGATTAGCATCGAGCTTCGATTATAGAGAACTAGGTTGCATCATTGACCCTAGACTATAACTACATCATCATAGCATCTCATCATTTCATCATAAGTGCATATTCACTTTACATGCGGATTCATACGTACATTTTCAAGTTATTTGCTTTAATTTCAAATCGATTGTCACATTGATGCCTTCAAATACCCATCCCATCATACTCATATCAGACACCAACGTGGAGAATGCCCTGTCATTCTTTATCACAATTTTTACATCAGTTGACTTAACACCGATAACATCAGATGACGAGACTGAACCCTTTGAGGAGGGCAAAGTTGCACCTACACCATCACGATCACCATTGATTCACTGTAGGATCAGGACAGTTTTTATCATTCTGTTGGGACAGATCACACCATTGGGTAGGACTTATAGGCTTAGTCCTAGTGGACCTATTCGTCATACATTTGATTTGTCGCTTGGGAAGCGTGCATGATTTGACACACCACTACCATCTACCACTAAGACTATAGAAACTACACTATCTTATAGATTTAAGGACTGTGAGAGTTTCAAAGCTGTTGTTATTAGATAGCCTACTGCTCCTACACTTGAGACATGATTAGACTACCAACAGGAACATATAATAAGTACCTTTCTAGCTAATGTAATCTTTATCATTTAGTATCTCCACAATAATCACAACCTTCGTTTATTTCATTCCTTATTCCAATTGCCCAATTTTCAATCATTTCGCAACAATACATCACTATCTTACTAGGGGTTAGGCCAACTTTATTCTTGACCAATTAGGAAACTATTACCACTCTATGAGGTTCTCCCATGTATCCTACAAACCATTCAACAAATTATATTTCAAGTTACCTGGCTACTATTTCATAACATTATTTCACTTAATTTTATTTCAAGCTATTTTACACCATCTTAGAAACATTGTTTCATAAAGTTTTAAAACTAGTTGTTTCGTTACCACTCTATCAATTGGCTTTCGGTCATTTTATCAATTATTTAATACCATCATGCGAAACAATTTTCATGTTACTCTGAAAAATTGTTTGAGCCATTATCTTACAAAATAAAATGTTGAATACCATCTAAAACTTCGGAGGAACATAATACCATTTCAACAAAACCAAGCATCACATCATTTGTCCTCGATTATACATAGCCTGATCACCTATGTATAATTCAGGAAGAATTATGTCATGAAAGAAACAAACATCATTTCAAAGTTCCTAAAACAATCTTCACTCAAAAGCAAAGCTTTGTAATCAAATAAATTGTTCATAAACATCTATTTTGTTAACACTCTATAGATACTTACACCATTCATCACTCACTCAACCGATAAGTTTAACCTTTACCAGTGACCTTTTTAGGAAGGACTTTCTATACCATTTACGAGGAGGATTCCTCGATACAAGAAAACAATGAAAGGATTTTAGAACTACCCACAAGGACTAGAAGTATATAGTAAGATGATTCGAAACTCAACAAAAATCTTAAGACATCACGAGACATTCCGAAACACTATTTTGGACTAGAAGCCAAAATATATCATTTCAAAAGTACTAGCTAGACCGAGTTACAAGATTTAATACGAAGCAAATACCCACGAAGCAACACTATAGAGATAAACCAAGTCTTCTAACCAAGACTACAGAACATTTCATTAAACATGGCCTCCACAATATGTGAACTTCCCTACAATGAGTTTCCCTTAAAGGAAAATTTGGTTAAGTTAAGGATATCGATATAAATTTCCCCTAAGGCATTGTGTTCTCCAGAAACTTCAAGTAACCTCACTTCTATATCAAGAGATGCAACAGGTCTGAACATATCGGGCAATCAATGACTCCCCACCTACAAGTGAAATTAGAACAAACATTCTTCGACATAGTATGAGCTGAAATCTATGTTTTTGCTAGCATGATAACAATTTAGGTGATGAACTATCTTAGCAGCACTCAATATCGGAACAAATCTTGGAAATCAATCACCACATCACATCACTTAAATATTTAAGGTTTTGGTGACTTGACAACATATAGCATGGAAACACTTCGATAATCAAACAATAAACATTTTAGTCATGGAGACTAAGCACCTTAGGCAAGGAAGACTCAAGTCATGACATTCGCTAGAACTAGAAGCGCGAGGAATCACAACTGTTACCCATAATCTATTCTTTTCAATAATGCCCTTTTCGACAGACTTGATATTTTGGAATTTGTCATGAGACACGTGGTATCAATTTCAGTTGTATTTATTATAAGCTATTCGATTCACCTTAGGCTTCTGACAATCATATCAAGATTCCCATGGAACCTACTAGGACATGATCACCGCCTATTATCCTCAGCTCAATGGTCAGAACGAGAGAACAATTCAAACATTTAAATATATGCTCAAGGCATGTGTAATTTTCTAGAAATGATTAGGCAAATCATTCTTCATCGAACAAGTTGCTTTACAACAATAGCTAGCACCTGAACATATTGACTACACCAATTGAGGCACTCTATGGTTGAGGTGTCAATCACTTATTCACGGGTCAAAATCAGGAAAGTCCAACTCACTAGCCCATAACTTATTCATGAAACAACAAAGAAATTGTACAAATCAAGAATCAATTACAAGTAACAACACATAGCTAGATAAGCTACGTCGATATACGACGCAAAATATTGGAAGTATGTTCCATAAGTCGCAACCCATTAGAATATCAAGTTGGCAACAGATTTATGTTCAATGTCCCGTCTTGGAAAGGCGCGGTACGATTCAGAAAACACTGGACGACCCGATGCGACTCAAATATCCTCACCTTTCACCGATAACACCGTAGAACCTAACATGGACTGAATTCAGGGACTGAATTCCTTTTTGGGTGGGCAAATGTGACAACTCGCAATTTCAGGTCATTTCTCAAATTTACTATTTATCTCGGGAATTTACTATTCACTTGTTACTATTCAAAATTTTACTATTCATCATTTGCGAAGTCAAAGTAGTATTCTGAGAACGTATTTCAAAATTTTACTATTCATGAAACACAATTCATTCCCGGAGAAAATCACTATTCAAGTTTCACTAATTTCATCGTTTATCGTAAACTAGGTTTACGAGTATCAAATTCGCGTAACCTTAGTGGTTTAGCTGCGAATTCATGAACAATCATCAAGGACATTTATATAGACTAGGTTTAGTCTACATATCATCAATAACATCATTTCATATCAATATGATGCATGGGTTTGCATTTTTCATTAAACGTTTATTTTCCTATTAAATAAACGCTATCGCGTAAACATTTATTTTGAATATTGATCCGACACTTTCAAAAATAATCTTAATATATTTTTATACTCATTTTAAGACTATAAAAATTATATTATTAGTTTACCCGATGTTTTCAATTTATTTTTATATAAAGGGTTATATTTATATAATTACGACGGTTTTCGTAAAAACTACACGATAATTATTATTTCACTCAAATTTTGCAAGAAATGTATTTTATAATTTTATGACTTCAATACATTTTATTTTGATCCGTTAAAATTTATTTTTAGCTAACGCTACCCTAAATGCTCAAATGTGTATACAAGTTACTACTTATCTTCAATTAACTTCACATCTACTTTACATTTATACATTTAAAAAAAAATGTATTAGTAAATACTAATACCCCCTTGTCGACACAAGGGGGTGAGTCACTCAAAATTCACTAAATATCTTATACTTATATCATATAATACTCAAACATGTACACATACTTACACAATATCATTAAGTGAAAAATCAAACTATTCTCTCTTCCTCTTCACCTAAGAACCGGCCACCCTTGAGAACAAGAAGGAGTTCACCAAAAATTTTTAGTCAAGTTTATAACAACCTAGTTACACTCTTAGTTTAGGTTTTGAAATAAAAACCTAGGGTGTTAGGATTAAACCTTTGTTCACTTCACCTCATCAAGTTACTAGTAAGCATCTCATATTCATGTTCATCTTTCATATTTATTTTGTGTTCATTTCATCATATTTAAGAAAAGCATGCAAGTCATATTGATGTTTATACCACTTTTTAATGTTTTTAAGTGTTATATATATACAATTACCATCCTATAATTACTCCTTGAAACATATCACTTTTGGTGATGTCTAGGAACCTATGACACCCTAAGAAGGTGTATGGTAGGATTAGAATAGCTTCGGAGTTGGTTTGAATTGGTTAGAATAGGTTTTTGCGAGAAAAACTCATTTCGACAATTTTATTTGGAGGTCGATCTTATTTTGAATTCGGAATTCTCAACGAGAGATAAAATTTTTGGAATAGATATTTAGAAAATATACTTTAAAACGAAAACGTGGTCGCTTGAACGGGTTAAAACGGAGTTATAACGAAGAAGATATGAATTTTTCAAGTTTGACGACGAAAACTATAAAAATCAGAAAATTCAGCATATTACTTCCACTTTTTACGAGTCAAAAATGAGGCTTAGGCGTTATGAAATGTGTCGATTTATCAAAAATATATTAGTATACTTTGATACGAAGCTAAGGACATATAATACGTAGAAAACGGACTTATAACGATTAAATTACACGCGTTAAACAAGGTTGCCGTAACTATATTATATAAGAAAAACTAATATATTTCTATTAGACAAATATTACGGCCACGAAGGACCACGTTGAGGGTCGTTTTTAACATGGATGTGGTACTTTTTATAACATGATGTCTTCTAGTAAATGTGAGTTCGCCTAGCCTATTTTCCAAAATGTCCAACCGTTCGTCAAGCGGAGTTGTAACGAATAAAATATGGTCACTTAAACTTCGCCGAAAACCACCCTTAAACAATATTTTTGGACGCAAGTACCATACTTAACCTATATTTTTCTCCATGATCGAGACCTCTAGGGTGAAAACTTAAATGCTAAAACTTTGAGATAATGATACAAGCTTCCCAAAACCATTGATTTCGTTTCCTAACGCTCGACGTGCACCATTTTATGACTAGCTTTTCAAGGCTATTTATTCACTTTCATGAAATTTTCAATGACATTATTTTACGACGAAAAGTTATAATTTCATAATAAATCACTAAATGATTATCGTAGGATATCATTTCAACGTATATACATGCAAAGTAATTTAAAAATGGTCAAGACGTTATAAGATTATTTTTCGACGATAAGTATTATTTTCAAATGTACAAGTTGTATAGATATCATACGAATTGCATGCATAACATTACATCATAACTTATTGTAGAACATATCATTCATAATAGGTCACGGTTAGAGGTTGCGCCTCATTTCAGTGTATCCACTTTTGCCATTGTATCATCATAAACATTGCAACATGTGAGTTTTCATAGCCCCGTTTTATTCAAGTTTATACATTATTTCAAACCTACGGGGGAGAATACATTGCACATCATTTTTATTACATTACCAATTATATCAAATTCATTACATTGCTTAAGTTACCTCATTGCTAGTTTAATGTCCCCATTTCATGAATCATGAACCGTTAATTCTGAAAGAAGCTAGGGTGAGTGGATAGATCTATTGAGGGTGACTCCTCCATCCGTGTTGGTGGATTCCAACTGGTCAACGGATGCCTTTCATTTCTTTATCATTATTGAGTTGTTTGGCAAAACACTCTGTTAGCGAACATCATGAACAATCGACCGTGTCATGTGCTTAAGCAATTGTATCATTTTTATGTGACATATTTGTCATACATGGCCTATACTTGTGGTAGTCGTATAAAACGTTTTACATGAACTCTATGAACTCACTCAACCTTTGTGTTGACACTTTTAGCAATGTATTTTCAGGTAACTAAGGCATTCACTTCATGGCATGCATGTGGACATATCATAGAGTCGCGGTGACGACGCGTCTCACATGGGATTTATACACTTTAAAAACATCGTTTGACTTGTACCAAACTTATTTTCCGCACATGTTGATTTTCATTTGGGACCTATCTTTGTAACTCTGAATGTTTTTAATATATCAAACGATGTTCTTTTCAAACGACACTTTAGGTCGTTCAATATAACTGTGATTGTGATGCTATGACAGTCAATCCCTAGGAATTCCATTCCGCTGCAAAACAGGTAATTTGGGGGTGTGACAGCTTTACCGAAAAAGAAATTTGAAAGAATCTCTTTGCTTAAAACCTCTAAAGAAATTTAGAATTCTTTAGTTATAACTCATCAAGGAAATCAACAGGTTAAAAATAATAAAATTGATTTGTTTGTTCAACAATATGAACAATTTTCAATATCGGATGAGGAAACTATAGATCATCCATTTGCTAATTTCAATACTATTATTACATCTTTACAAGCACTTGATGACTCTTTTTCTAGCCGTAACCATGTTAGGAGATATCTAAGGGCGCTTCCATCGAAGTGGAGATCTAAGGTGACGGCGATCGAAGAGTCAAAAGATTGGACAATCCTCACTCTTGATGAACTCATAGGAAACTTAAAAGTCTATAAGTTCGTTCTCGCTAAAGATTCTGAAGCTTGAAAGGTGAAAGAGAAACACAAATCTCTTGCCCTTAAAGCAAAGAAAGTCTCAAGCGATGAAGAGAACTCCTCTTCGGATAGTGATGATGAGGAGTATGCCATGGCAGTAAGGGACTTTAAGAAGTTCTTTAGAAGAAAAGGAAGATACGTCAAACAACCGTATGAAGATAAGAAAGGCTTTCGGAAAAGCAAAGAGGACGAGAAGCCAAAGGATGATCGTACTTGCTTTAAATGTGGTGACCCAAACCACTTTATTAGTAAGTGTCCCAAATGGGATGATCAAAAGGCGTTCATAAGTGGCACATGGGGAATGAGCGACGAGGAGGACGAAGAAATTTGTCTCATGGCAAATGATGAGGTATGTCACGAATACTATAGTAGTTCATCACTTGATGACGACTCATTGCATAATGAATATGACAAACTATGAAATATTAGCTTAAAAATAAGTAACAAAAACAAGCTTTTAAAGAGTCAAAATCAACGTTTAAATAAAGAAGTTATAGAATTAAAAGCAAAACTAAAACGTTTAGAAAAGGGTAAAATAGCAAGTGGTGAATGCGAACTTTGTGTTCAACTTCAAACACTAGTTGATCATCTAGATTCTAAAATTTCTAGAATGAGTACAAACACTTTAGATACAATACTCGATGGTGTTAAAACCGGTAACAACCAAAAGGGTCTAGATATTCAACAACTTGATCCATCAACTAGTGAAAGAAAAGAAACAAAATTTGTTAAGGAACTAGAAAAATCAGCCACTGTTGTGGCGGATCCCACGGATCCCCTAAAAAGGGAATCGGCTAGTGTACAGACAGGGATCCGTGGATCTGCTGCAACAACTAGTGGTAATAATGTAGCTTCTTCATCTAGAACTGAGTTCGTTATCGTTAATAGGAAGAAACCAACTCATGTCACCACTAGACAACCACCTCCAAAATATAATCCTACTTTTGCAAGAAACAAATCACCATGTTTTTCAAAACATAATGAATCTAGGAGACCTAATAACGTTTATCCAAGAAGTAACCATCAAATGGGATGGAACCCTAATATGCAAAACGGTTTTCCTTTTCAAAACTTTGCTCCATGGAATGCATACTCATCTTATCCATACATGTCTAACATGAATGGAATGTTTAACACTAATGGACCCATGATCAAATGGGGACCAAACTTTTGAGTTTATTATTGTTTTAGGTATGATTAAAGGTCGACCTAGACCCCGATGAATGGGTCAAGGATAGCGGGTGCATGAGGCACATGACCGGCAATAGGGATCTATTCTCCACATATGAATCCGTAAATGGAGGTAATGTGGTGTTTGGAAATAGCAAAGTAGAATCATCGGTAAAGTACGATTTCTAACAAATCTCTAACCATTAACGACGTATGTCACGTAGAAAACCTAAACTTTAACCTCTTAAGTATAGGACAAATATGTGATAAAAGTGCAATGTACTTTTACGAAACCGTAGTAAGATACTTAAAATGGCATAACCATAGGAAGAGGAATTAGGAAACATGGAGTCTATGTCATTAAAATCGGTAATGAACCTAAAGACAAACTATGTCTTACCTCTATGATGATACTTCGACCTTATGGCATCGAAGATTGGGTCACGCCAACATGCGACTTCTTTAATCGCTATCATCCAAAGATCTAGTAAGAGATCTACCTAAGTTAAAATATGAACATCATTTTTGTGATGCTTGTAATGTAGGAAAACAAGCTTATTCGAGTCATAAAGCTAAAAACATGGTGTCTACAACTAGGTGTCTAGAATTACTACATATGGATTTATTTGGTCCATCCGCTATCCAAAGTTATGGAGGCAACTACTACACTTTGGTAATAGTGGATGACTACTCTAGGTATACATGGACAAAATTTTTAAAGAACAAAACGGAAACCTTTAATTATTTTGAAATATTAAGCAAAGAGATCCAAAGACAACTAGGAAGTCCTATAGTGTCTATTAGGACGGATCATGGTAGGGAATTGTTGGATTTAGTAAATCCAGTACTTAAAGTGTCGGTCACCTCAAGTATGTATGCTCGTTAGAAAGCTCGTAGTCGTACTAATTCAGTGTTAGTATTTAGATTACTTTGTAACACCGTGGAGGATGGACGGATCTTTACCCACTGTATGCCTGATCCACAGCCTTATAGAGGCGTCTAAGCTTGTACCCTATAAATACCCTTTGCCCTCCAAGGCAAAGGGTTGGAGCTTTCATAATACATTTTTCTTTGTCTCTCTAGGGTTCCCATCCTCTCCCACTTTCTCTCTCTAAACTCTTAACCTAACGCCGCCTAATATGTGATTGTGTTAAACCAAGATCCTACAAATGGTATCAAGAGCCATGGTTTGATCATCCATCTCTCATGTTCTTGGTTTGATAGTTATTGTTTGGGTAAAGGTTTAGTTTTGTTTTACGCGTAAAAAGGGTGTCTCGTATACGAGTTTTTTTTTTGAATCCTTCAAGCTTTAAATTTTACACTTTTTAATCCAAGATTCTTATGGGTTAAGGTTTATTGAGTGTTAAACTTTCAGTTTCTTGCAAAAAGGTTCAAACTTTACAAGTTTTTCTTGGTTTTTATGCGTGTTTGGATACGAGTGTACGGTACTACGCGTAAGAGAAAAAGGAGGTTTTGATCCTCAAGCTTTGTTGTTTTGGTGTTTTTAAGGTTGTTTCATCATCATAATCAAGTTTAGTAAAAGGTTTTGATCATAAAAACGTGTTTGGCAAAATTTGTACTTTCTACGCATAACGAAACCCTAATCCTACGCGTAAGGTATTTGTCACTTGATCTTCATTTCGGTGGTTACTCGGTGTTCTTCTTGCTTGGATAAGCACGAAAACACTTTGACTTTGGATATCTCGTGCCTTCGTGAAGTGTAAGGGATCTTTGTGGGTAAAACCCTAATTTTACGCATAAGCATAAAACTTACGCGTAACAATTCTTACGCATAAGATTTCTCTTACGCATAAGCTTGTCTTACGCCTAAGGGAGACTTACGCATAAGGTTCTTACGCCTAAGCTTTGGTTTACGCATAAATTTAAGCCTTTTACCCTAAAACTCTACCCGTAAGCTTGTGTCTACTCGTAAGTTTGTAAGTTACGCGTAATGTTAGGAATTAGAAATTCCAGGTGTAAAAGAGTCGGTCACCTCAAGTATATGTAATAGTTAGAAAGCTCGTAGTCGTAGTTCTTTTAAGTTAAGTAGTATTTAGTTAAGTAACACCGTGGAGGACGGACGGTCTTTACCCACCGTATGCCCGATCCACACCCGATGTGTGGCGATTTATGTAAGACTATAAATACTCTCTACCTTCCAAGGTAGAGAGTTGGAGCTCATAATAATATCTTTCACTTTCTCTCACTAAGTTCCCTAAACCTCTAACTTTCTCTCTAGAATTCCACTTATACGCCACCTTGTTGTTATGGTTTGATGTGTATGTGAAAACTAATATCTTACAATTGGTATCAAGAGCCATGGTTAGATCATATCTTGCACATCTTTGGATTTCTAGTGGTTTTAGGTGGTTTTGAGTTTGAAAAGTTTAGTGGTTTTGCATCATTTGGTTGATTTCTCGGGTTAAAGTTTGGATTTTGTTAGTACTTTTATGTTTAGAATCATCACAAGTGTGTAGGTTTTCATTTGGTAAGCTTAAATCATCTTGGTTGGGTTGTTTTTGGATTGAAAAGTGATGTTTATGTGGTTTTTTCTTGCTAGCGACTTAACTCACGGATTAGTTTCTTCGTAGCGACTTGCTTTACAAATTTGTAGCGAGTTACAGTTTTAGACCTAGCGACTTAGATCTAGCGATTTACAGTACAAGTAGTGGACTCTCCACTACGGGTAGCGACTTGGTGATAGCGACTTGGTCGGTAGCGAGTTGCTCTTTAGCGACTTGTATCTTTAGCGACTTGAGTAGCGAATTGCTGTCAAAATTTTGCTAGCGACTTGAGGCTTAGCGAGTTACTACTTAGCGACTTGCATTTGTCTAGCGACTTGGGACTGTAGCGACTTAGTGGTGTAGCGAATTAAGTGTTAGCGACTTAGTGCTTTATCTTCTAGCGACTTGAGTGATTGTTTACGGTTTTCTCTTGATTTAGTAAAATCC
The DNA here is from genome assembly GCA_022545495.1 of Chrysanthemum lavandulifolium. Lineage (NCBI taxonomy): Eukaryota > Viridiplantae > Streptophyta > Magnoliopsida > Asterales > Asteraceae > Chrysanthemum > Chrysanthemum lavandulifolium. The sequence goes on along the minus strand of CM040242.1, from coordinate 101,546,254 downwards.
CGTGAAAGAATCTATTTCCCGGTTTAATCATAGAGTTATAAAATCCCGTATAATCTGTCAACATGTCTACCAACGTTCCTACTATCATCTCCACTGTTGCCGAGGATGTTCAAGCGGTGGCTCGATACTGCCCACCCATGCTTGACAGAATCGACTACGATTCTTGGGCTCAACGAATCGATTGTATTGCCTTGAAAGGAAAATGGTGTCAACATTCTCAAATCCATTGATGAAGGACCATATCGAGTTGAGACGACTAGAGACATACTTGATACTAATGAAGATGGTACTCTGCTTACGGAATGGATGACCTAAGATGTATGATGAGCTTGATGATAAGGATAAAAGAGATTCGATGCGATATCGTGGCTTCAAACATTGTTCTTCAAGGTCTTCCTAAAGACATCTACAAGTCGATCAATCATAACACCGATGCAAAGGCGTTTGGGATAATGTTAAGATGCTTCTCTCGTGTTCGTAATTAACTATGGAAGACAGAGAATCCCAACTCTATGATTTAATTTGAGCACTTCAAGATGAAACCAGATGAGAATGTCTATGAGTACTATGTGAGATTTCATAAGTTAGTGAATGACATGAGGAACATCGAATGACTATGCCTAACATTCAATGAACTCAAAATTTGTGAACAACATGAATCCCGAATGGCACAAGTTTGTCACATTGTGAAGCTCACTAAAGGATTGAAGAATACAAACTATGAGCAACTCTATGCCTTCCTCCTTCGTAATGAGAGACATGCTATGTTTGAAAAATTGATTCTCAATCGGTTCAAAACCAACCTGTGGAGAGACAAGCTCGCCTAATGACTCAACAAACTTTCTACTCAAACATCGGAATCACAACCAAAGCATCACAAGTCATACCCTTGGGTAATGGTAATCACAAACTCATTCCCGATCCTATGTTCAAACAAGTCGATGCCGATGCACACGTGGTAACTTCATTAATCAACTAGCTCTTCTCATTAGTCAAAACATGAATTTCTCCCACAAACCAACAACAACCTCGTAACATCATCTAACCCACACAATCAAGCCACCGTTAAAGATGGAAGGATCATGGTGCAACCATTCAGAAAGACAAGATGATCGGGAAGAGGTGGAGCGGGAGAGGTTATGTTGGCAACCGTAATCGAGGAAGGAATGGTAACCAAGGTCAAGCTAAGCCAATCAAATGTTATAAGCGTGGTGGTGAGGGACACATTGCAAGGAACCGCACATCTCCAAAGCATCCACGAAACGCCGACATTTCGAGATAAGATGTCACCGCACAAGCTCAAGACAATGGTGCGCTTTGGATGAAGAGGAATTGTTGCTTTTTGCCGAGGGCAATGCCAAGACCTATGATGCGATGTGGATGAGCAACCTATTCGGAGATAGGTCACAATCATCGAATGCCTTTCAAGTCGCCGACCGTGATGCATACGACTGATGTGGATGATGGACCCACAAGACACACAATTTTTATGGCTAGCATTTCTCCAATGGTTTCTCCCAAGGTCTCTTCTTCACCACTAGTGGCCCATCCCATGACAAGCTCATCTCGAGGTATTAAAACTATACGATGATGTCGATGTGCAATGATGCATGACAAAGTACAATCAATCGAAACTATTGAATCAAATATTGAAAATATGGGTAATATCGATATTGTCCCATATGATCAATATGTGAAACAAAGTGAAAGTGAAGTTGTACCAAGTGATGCATCTTCCGCAATCAACAATGACTATGTTTTGATGAATACACCGCATGTGCCTCGATGATTCGTAATTTCAACTAAATGCCTATAAAGAACGTGTTGCTATTTATGAACAACGTGCTAAATTTGAGTTGACCACTCGTGAGCGTGAAATGGATGACCAAGTGCGACAAGAATTAGAAAAGTAAGTTTAGAGAAGAAGTATTGAAACAAGAATTAAATTCCTTGCAAGAAAAACTTTCTAAAACAATTAAGCAAAACAAGAACTTCAAGAAAATGTGAAAATGCTTAAGCAAGAATTTAATGCAAAGGAATCAAAACTCTTGAGAGATTTTTCTAATCTGAAAACTTTGAAAACAAACTTGAAAACAAGTTGTACATACAAGGAAACACCATTCAGATCGCTCACATGGTCACTAAACATCGAGTCTTAAGCGATAAGCATAGCATTCCCTTGTTGAGGAACCAAATCCAGAGGTAATTAAAAGGCTAGAAATGCTCATAAGGTGCTTTATGATGGTAATGAAATCCTTAAGCCTAGACAGAAACCTAGTTGTGTTGAGTGCAATCGAGGAAGATAAGAAATCAAATGAAATCACTAGGAAAAGATGAATAAGAAACAAAATGATCCTAAATGCAAAGAGAAAAAATAATTATCACTCCTCATGACTACAAGAAGGAAAACTGGATTTCCTTGAACAAGTTTAAGCCTCGACATTGTCGACTCCCGAGCAAGTCTTCTCGAAAAAGGATTTAGATAAGCGTAAAGCGGAAAATATTGTTGAAACAAACCTCCCTTTGAAAATGCCTAGAGCGATCGTGTATCCTCCTAATACACCAATGCATCTTGTACCTAGAACAATTGCCACTAAAAGCAAGACATTAATTAGCCAATACGTTATATTTCAACTATTTGTTGATTTTGAGAAAACTTGCAAGAAAAGGATCACACCCATCGGTATAATCAAGGAGAAAGGGTTTTGAACAAATGAAAGAATGTTATTTAACCGAGGTCATGCCCTTCTTTAAACTTCTAAAAGATCACTTTGAGAGTCTTAAAAGGGATAGAAACCGATATTAAGGGAATGGAAAAGGAATTTGATGCAATGGTTGTTGAAGTTAGTGACTATGAGCGTGCACTAAAATATAATGAGATTGAGAGAAAGAACTTGCATACATTAAATGAGAATCTTATTATCGAATGTGTTGCTCAAGATGTGTTTTTCATCGCTCAAATTGCTCTATTAATGCTTCCCAATTTCATGAACTATCTGTTGGTCTCGAAAGTCTCTCATGATCGTGTCATTGAGCTTGAAAAACTAATTCTAAACTAAACGAGAAAATTGAGTGGATGATCACGACAATTTGGTTAAACATTTTCTAAACTAGAAGTTGAGCATTTTAATTTACAACCGAAATATCAACATCTTAAAGAAAATGTCAAAACTTCAAATATCAAGACATCTTCGATGCTCCGAGTTTGATGCGCTTTTCAAATTAACAAACGTGATGAATGATTCAAGCTCAAGGCAACACGATCGTAAAGTTGAAAGCCCAAATCTCTCAATTAAAGGGTCAAACGAACAATATGACAGCTCCCAAATGCCTCCTCCTTTAGATTCTCGAATTCTCAAACGTTTCATCTTCAAAACCTAGTAAATGCTTTACAAAAGGAAAACGAAAGTTTTCTAGAAGAAAATGAAAAGGTTAAACGTCATTTCAATGAGTTATTTGAATCAATTAAGGTCACTCGTAACAAGAATAACGAACAAATAGCTTCATTGCAAAAGGAAATTGAGAATCAAGAGTCGTAAAAGGAAAATGCCAATGACCAATGGGGAGAATGGTGTATCAAAGGTTCACTCTTGTAATAAATATGCTTTGTCTGTGACATATGTCCCTCCTCATCTAAGGAACAACAAACTAGCTATTCAAACATATTTCTCATCTCTTAAGGATTGCTTAGAATGTCTGCGTGAGATTGTTGAAGAGGATAAGCTAGAGAAACCTCATGATAATGCAATTGGACATGCATGCTTATATGCCAAACGATCTCAAGAAATCTTAGAATGCTTGATCACAATATGCCCAAAGACATTAGGTGAGAGAGTTAACCCTTTGATTCCATGTTCGATGCCTAATGCCAAGTATGATATGCACTCGATTCCCAATGTTTTGAATGTGAACCGTAGTGTGCCCTTGAGTAGTTCAGATTCTAGATCTGTCAATGCTAAGAAAGAGAACTCAAGTGTGCCTTCTAGGAGTACAAATCTCAAGACTCTAGTTTTAAGAAAGTGAACCTTAGTGTGCTCGCATGTAGTTCAGATCCCAAAGACATCTAAACAGTAATGCAAAGAGTAGTAAAACCAACTAATGTTCCCATTCCTCTACAGAGTAATCGGTGACATTAAAGGGAGCAGTCAAAGTCTCAAGACAATACAAGGAATGATAGGACCTCGCAAGCTAAGAATGTGCATCGGAAAAGAGTAGAAGAACAATCTAGGAACTTTAAGTTTGAATCGAATAAAACGAATCGTGTTGATTCTAGTATTAGCCATAGGCGCATCGTAATTAATTCAATTCGATACTATTTGCAAACCTTGTATTGATGTCCGCTTGAATTCGCCTCTAATCATGAATGTGATGTTAATGTTCGCCTAATGATGTTAATTGTCTAGTTAATATTGTTAATGCTAAAACTCATGCTAAGAAGGCTAAAAGGCAAAACGAAAGAAAGTTAGAAAACAAAGGAAACCCACAGAAGAACATTCAAGAAATTAGGCTTTTATTGGATACCGTTGGTCATAAGACTAATCGATAATGCCCACTAGAAAATGGATGCCACCGGTAGAACTATTCCTTAAGAAGTGATCACACCGTGAATGTGGCTAATCTGTACACTAGTATCGCATCTATTCACAATGATTCCATTGCCTCACTTTTCGATATGAATGCTTCTATTTCGATGTGGGTGTTCCAAACATTGTTACTAACCAAATGGAACCCATTCTTGCATGGGGATCCCAATTATCCGCTTATCCATTCTTGTCTCGTGTTCAACCGCAGATCGCTCAAATCGCTCGTGGTACCGGACTCAGTCGCTCCAAGCATATGACTGGAGACCGGTCTCGCTCATGAACTTCGTGAGCAAATTCATCGGACCGTTAGATTCGGTAATGATCATTTCGGTGCTATTATGGGTTATGGAGATTACGTTGTTGGTGATAGTGTCATCTCTAGAGTCTACTATGTGGAAGGTTTGGGTCATAACTGCTCTCTCGTTGGTCAATTCGTGATTCGATCTAGAAGTAGCCTTCGTAAAACATACCGCTTTGTTAGAGATCTTAATGGTAAGGAACTGTTAAAAGGAACTCGTGGCTCAAATCTTTACACCATCTCTATCGATGACATGATGAGGGCTTCTCCAATCGCTTGTTATCAAAGGCTTCAAAACAAAGTCATGGTTATGGCATCGTCGTCTCAATCACTTGAACTTCGGCACCATCAACGATCTTTCCGTAAAGGACTTAGTTGTAGGTTTACCTAGACTAAAGTATGAAAAGGATCATCTTTGTTCAAGATGTCAATTGGGAAAAAGCAAGAAGTATGCCCATAAACCCAAACCTACTAACTCGTCACGTAAGTTCTTCATATGATTCATATGGATTTGTGTGGACCAATGAGGGTGCGTAATATCTTTGGGAAGAAATATGTGTTAGTTGTGGTTGATGATTACTCTAGATTCACTTGGGTCAAGTTCTTAAGGACAAAGGATGAAACTCCCGATATCATCATCAAACTCATCAAACAAATGCAGTTCGACTTAACAAAACCATCGTAATTATCGTAATGCATAATGGAACCGAGTTTGTCAACAAACAACTTAGTGAATTCTATGAAAGCATTGGAATCACCATCAAAGAAGTGTTCCACGAACTCCTCAATGTAACGGTGTAGTTGAAAGATGAAATCGAACTCTTGTTGAAGCCGCTAGAACAATGCCGATTTACTCAAAGGTTCCAATGTTTCTCCGGGTGAAGCTATTGCCACCGCATGCTACACACAAAATCGTTCTCGATTCACATTGTTCATGGAAAACTCCATATGAACTTGTCCACAAGAAAACCTAATCTCTCTTTCCTTCGTGTGTTTGGTGCATTGTGTTATCCAACTAATGAGGTCAAGACTTAGGCAAACTTAGGGCTAAAGTCGACATTGGAGTATTTGTAGGATATGCTTCAAACAAAAGGGATACCGAATCTACAACAAAAGAACCCGAAATATCATGGAAACAATTCACGTTACGCTTGATGAGTCGACCGGTCAAATGGCTCCTCGGACACTCCACCAGACCCGCACTTCAAAACAGTCCCATTGGTTCATCCCTTGTTCCAAACTCTTCTCAAGAAACTCCATATGTACCTCCATCCAAGATGATTTAAAGAAATTGTTTGATCCTATGTTTGATGAACTGTATGATTCAATTACTAATGAGGTGTTGATCCCTACAACAGAGGATGCTCATATTCCGTTGAATGAAGTCAATCCTCGCCTCAATATCTTTAAGTCAAGAAGCACCGTCACGATCCTTCGCCTCATCAACAAATCATCATTCTTCAAATGTACATCATGGAAATGTTTCGCATCAATGATGAAGTTAATCCCTTTGCTACCCTCAAGATGCTCCATTTGAAAACATATTTGCTACTCCCGAATCATCATCGTAACCATCTTCTTCAGAGACATCGACTCGCCTACCTCGGCCTCAACAACCGCCACATGAACACCTCGTAAAATGGACTCACGATCATCCATTAGACAACATCATTGGAAATCCTCTCGTCTCAGTATCAACCCGGAAACAACTTGCAACCGATGCCTTATGGTGCTTCTTCAACTCCGTACTATCTAAGATCGAACCAAAAGATGTTAAACCGCCATGAATGAAGATAGTTGGTTCAATGCCATGCAAGATGAAATTCATGAGTTTGATCGACTTGATGTATGGGAGTTAGTACCGCCCAGATCGTGCTATGATTATTGCTCTTAAATGGATCTTCAAAGTGAAACTTGATGAGCATGGTGATGTGTTGAAGAACAAGGCTCGATTAGTTGCTAAAGGATATCGTCAAGAGGAGGGTATAGACTTTGAAGAATCTTTTGCTCCAGCTTGCTCGAATCGAGGCAATCGTAATCTTTCGCTAATGTCGCTAGTAAGAACATGGTAGTATATCGATGGATGTGAAGACGGCATTTCGAACGGAGATCTTAAAGAAGTCGCTCACGCCGCCCAACTCAAGGATTTGTGAATCAAGAGCATCCTACTCACGCTTATCGCTTGAAGAAGGCTCTTTACGGTTTAAAGCAAGCTCCAAGGGCTTGGTATGATACATCACAAAGTTTCTTCTATCAACCGGATTCATCAAAGGAGCATTGATCCTACATTGTTCACCGTGAAGTCGTGCAAACATTTAATTCATGTTCAAATTTATGTTGATGATATTATTTTGCCTCGATGCACCCAATGGAATGTGATCATTTTCAAATGAAATGAGTTCAAAGTTTCAAATGTCAATGATGGGACAAATGTCATTTTCTTGGGATTACAAATTTCACAAAGTCCCGGAGGCATTTTCATAAATCAATCTAAATATGCAATGAGATTTTAAAGAAATTTGGATTTGATTCAAGTGACCCCGTTGACACCCCCATGATTGACCGAACCAAACTAGATGAGGACCACTCGTGGATCATGATTGACCAAACGAAATATCGTAGTATGATTGGATCCCCGATGTACCTCACGCCTAGTAGACCGTACATCTTGTTCATTGTTTGCATGTGTGCTAGATACCGTGCTAAGCCTACTAAAAAGCACCTTGAAGCGGTTAAACGGGTCTTTCGGTATCTCCAAGGAACCATCAATATGGGACTATGGTACCAAGGACACCGGTATGTCACTAACGGCCTATGCAGATGCCGATCATGCAGTTGTCAAGATACTCGTCAAGCACATCCGAGGTGCTCGCTTTTGGGTGATAAGCTTGTGAGTTGGTCTTCAAAGAAGCAAATGAGTACTTCTATTTCCTCTACAGAGGTGAATACATAGCCATGTCATCTTGTTGTGCTCAAATCTTATGGATGAGATCTCAATTATCCGACTATGGCTTTGAATTCAACAAAATCCCTCCGCATCGTGATAATAAAGTGCTATTGCTCTCTCATGCAACAACGCTCAACACTCAAGAGCAAAGCATATCGACATTCGACATCATTTCATCGGGAACAAGTGGAAAAAGGTGTGGTGGAACTATATTTTGTGAGGTCTCGAATATCGCTAGCGACATCTTCACCAAAGCTCTTCCAAGAGAACGTTTGAGTTTATTCTTCCACGACTTGGTTTGAAAAGCCTTCAACCGAAACTCTCAAACGCCTTCGTGGAGGAAGACGAGGAGTAAAGGTCTATCTTCATCTATCTCTTGTAAATATTTATTTGAAAAACAAAATACAAAATTATAAAACCTTCAAAAATCAAATAGAAAAATATAAAACTTTCAAAATCCATAAAATTTGAAAATTCAAAAATCTTTAAAAAAATATTGTCATTCATCATGTTTCTCGATTTCTCGATTCGATAATATCTACGGTTCTTTGATATTGTGCTGTCATTCAAAGAATGACACGGACTTTAGATATTGTTATATATATATATATATATATATATATATATATATATATATATATATATATATATATATATATATATATATATATATATATTTTTGGGAGAAAGAGAAACAATGGTTTATTGTCATTTTCGTGCAATAACCCGCTTTTAAAAGAAAGAACAGAGCCATGTTTTACCATGTTTTCAAATTCCATGCTCGATTCTATAATCATTTATCTCATTGAAAACCAAATGCTTTGAAAAATAACTCGGTCTCTATTTTTGATAATCATCGACTTATTTGTCAAAATCTATCTCTCAATCAACAACCTATGTCATTGATTGAGGGGAGAATGATTTCAATTAAATTAAAAAGTTATTTGGCATTAAATTGTTTTCAAAAGATATACATGCATGTTTTATCAATGGAGTTTAAAGTCCGATCCTTATCGCTAAAACGCTTTCATAATCAAGTCACAATTCTCCTTAAAGCTTTCAAAATCAATTTAATCTATAAGAGATCACAAATCTCAAATGATTTGATAATTGTGATCGGGGAGAATGTGTGATTTAAATTGGATTTAAACCGATAATTCGGTAAATGGTTTTAAAAGGATGTACACGCTATCCCGCCCACATGTGACAAACGATTTCAAATTTTCCATGCACATGTTGAGGGGAGCATCTATCTTAAACCTATGATTTGAAATGTGATCAACTTATCTCAATGTGCAAGTTCCTCTAGTATGTGCAAAACTCTTTTCAAACCCCGAGGCACATATTGAGGGGAGCAAATTTATGGAAACCTCATCCTTCCCGAAATGCTATATCTACTTGATTTGATGGGAAGTGATGTTGATATCTTTAGAAAATGGTAATCAAAGAAGTTAATTCTTTCTCTTGCCTCCGTGTGCAAAACATTTTCAAATACTTGATGCACATGTTGAGGGGAGTTCTCGTTTAAAATATCAAAACAATTCAGTACAAAATGCTTTGATAATATATCACAAGTATCCGAATTGATTTTCAAATGGTTTTCAATTGGTTCCATATGGCGATGAACAATACCAAAAAGACCTACCAACTTTACTTTATGTATGGTGATATAAGGATGATAAGGTTAGGTTTTGTTCCCATGATCCGCCGTAATCGGAGGGATCTACCAGGACAATCCACTAGTTAGTGTAGAAGTCCTTAGGTATGATGATAAAAGGAGAAAAGTGAGATATGGGAAGAGTGCGGATCGAGACCGAGCTAGTAATCGGAATAAACCCAACAAGGTTCTAGCTATGAAGTCTCGTAAGCATCAAGGGGTTGAAGAATTAAAAAGAATTGAATGAGAAAAGGGTGAAAACAAATAGCCCTCCATTTATTCAACCTTAGGGCGTAAACCGGTTCAATTCATATGCTACCGATGGTAACATCGGTATTGAAGACAAGACGTCATGGACCCAAAGGACGACCGCACTTCAACTTTCCAAACCACTCAAGTTCCTCTTAAAAGGACTTGTTTCATTCTCACGGGAACCGACATTATCTATCGACTTCTCTTAGAGATTGTTGATATTGAAGAAGGAGACCTCTCCCTAGTCTCCCAAGACAGATCCAAATATGCACAAATTGAGTCTAGAGCCACGAGATCATCAATAAATCTCATTAGGACACTTTCAATGAAGACTCTCTCGCTTCACACAATGTGGAAAGAGAGATTATATCTTGAGTCCCACGATTATCCTTGTGGTATTGCGTAACATCCGAGTGATGTGTATACATATTCACAATGAAGATGGAAAGCCTTCGAGCCAACATCAAACAAGCTCCCGGTAGGTGGCATGTGAGATCTATTATATGGATCAACCATGTGACAACCGAATGAAACAATGGGGCGATTCAATCTCTTGAATCAATCCTCGTTCAAAGTTATGGATTGACGGATACCTTTGAAAACCGGTCTTTGTGCTTAAAACTCTTTTCTTTAGCACATCGACGTGTACTCATTTTTCAAAACAAAAGGTGTTTTTATGATTGATAATTGATTTTCAATAAAACCTTCGTTGTATTGCAAAACAATTTCTATTGAGCAATACACGATTGTTTTTCAAATCTCTTTTCATCAATCGCTGGACTTAAAATTACCTGGTTCACTCACTCCGTGTTGTCTTCTTTGAGATGTTCCGGTTTGAGAACAACTAGAGCAACGCGAAACCTCGTCAAGGAAATTCTTCGAATTATACCGATCACAGCAAGACATGTATCGATCAACGGGAACCGTGGGTCAGATACTCAATTCAACGAAGTGATCAAAGACACTTTCGTGTGATTTATTGCTAATCGTTGTATGTGTACACCCGACGCTTGCAACCGATCGTAATAAAGCGGTCAATCCATAGCCGCATGCTCACTTAACACATTCATCTCAAAAGAAATCATGATTAGTGCATCAATGACTCGATATTTTCACTCCATGCTTCGCTACGCCGCCAATATCATGAATCAACTAAAGCTTCCGCCACTCGATGAGAAGATTTCATGATCCGTAATGTGAGCATGTCGGTCCTAAAGTCACAACACCACAAAGGATGTCTTAGAGATTTTTGATAGCTGATGATCTCAAAAGATGGCTCAAAATTATTATCACGTGGATCAGTAAAAGACCTCCACTTGGAGTAACCAAACATGCAATGTGATGAATCAATGACTACGAGCTTTGAAGCAAAGGACTACATCAAGAATGCAAGAACAATTTTAATGTAAAATCTATTTGTATTCAATGTAATTTTGGTACATGATTGAGGTGACCTCCTTAGGGGAGATTGTTAGGAATTAGAAATTCCGTGTATTAAAGAGTCGGTCACCTCAAGTATATGTAATAGTTAGAAAGCTCGTAGTCGTAGTTCTTTAAGTTAAGTAGTATTTAGTTAAGTAACACCGTGGAGGACGGACGGTCTTTACCCACCGTATGCCCGATCCACACCGATGTGTGGCGATTTATGTAAGACTATAAATACTCTACCTTCCAAGGTAGAGTTGGAGCTCATAATAATATCTTTCACTTTCTCTCACTAAGTTCCCTAAACCTCTAACTTTCTCTCTAGAATTCCACTTATACGCCACCTTGTTGTTATGGTTTGATGTGTATGTGAAAACTAATATCGCTACAGGTTATGGAATGCTGTGTGGTGGTGGATATGATGGTAATCGTAATCGTGGAAATAATATAGTTCAGTGGTCAATTAAAACCAATCAAGTGCTACAACCGTGGTGGAGAAGGGCACATTGCTAGGAACCGACTCAACCAAAACGCCTCAAAACGCAAAATACTTCGTAGACAAGATGTTGTTGGTTCAAGCACAAGATAATGGTGTAATGTTGAATGAAGAGGAGTCGTTGTTCTTGATCGATGGGCATGCTAGAACATATGATGGAGATGGATTAACAACCCAGCATGCCGCTCAAAACAATCCCAACACCTTTCAAGTTGCGCATCGTGATGCATTTGACTCGTGACGCTGATGATGAACCATGTGTACAAACCATCTTCATGGCTAATATTTCTCCAATGAACTCTTCATCTCAACAAGCCGCTCATCCAAGGAATCCATCATTAAATAGGTACTCAAACTATATGATGGATGATGAGCAAAAGATTCACCATGAAGTACAATCCATCAAGTCATTGAGTCGATATTGAAATTATGGGTATAACAATGTTATCCCATATGAACAATATGTGAAACAAGATGATGCCTTGTTGTACCTAGTGATGAATCTTCCGAATTAACAATGAATGCATACCGATGAATATATCGCATTTGTGCTCGATGATTCCTTGACCACCGAGCTTAATACCTATAAGGAACAAGTTGCTATTTATGAACAGATGCTAAGTTTGAGTTAACTACCCGTGAGCAGTGATATGGATAACCAAATGCGCATAATTATTAGAAAAGTAATTTTAGAGAAGAAGTATTAAAACAAGAGTTAAACTCCTTGCAAGAAAAGCTTTCTAAACCGCTAAGCTAAAACAAGAACTTAAAGAAAATGTGAAAATGCTTAAGAAAGAATTCAATGCTAAGGAATCAAAACTTTTGAATGATTTTTCCAATCTAAAAACTTTGAAAACAAAATTGAGAATAAGTTGTACGACAAGGGAATACCATTCAGATCGCTCACATGATCACTAAGCATAGAGTCTTAAGCGATAAACATAGCGTTCCCTTGTTGAGGAACCTAGTCCTGAGGTTATTAAAAGGCTAGAGCTGCTCATAAGATAATTTATGATGGTAATGAAATCCTTAAGCCTAGGGCGTAAACCTAGTTGCATTGAGTGCAATCGAGGAAGATAAGAAATCGATGAAGTCACTAGGAGAAATTGAACAAAAGCTAGAAAACTCGAGTGTAAAAAGAATAACATAACGTTCAAACCTCATGATTACACTAAGGAAAACTGGATCTCCTTAAACAAGTTCAAGCCTCAGACACTTCTAACACCTAAACAAGTGTTCTGGAAAAAGGATATGGATATGCAAAAAGCTAAAAATCTTATTGAAACGAATCCCCCTTGTAGGAGATTGTCAAAAGCAACTGTGTATCCTCCTAATACACCAATGCACCTAGTTCCTAGATCCATTGCCACTAATAGCAGGACCTTAATCAACCTATATGTTATTTATCAGCTGTTTGTTGATTTTGAGAAAACATGTAAGAAGAGAATCACACCTACAGTATAACCGAGGAAAGGGCTTTGAGCAAACCAAAGAAAGTTATTTAATCAAGTCATGCCTTTCTTTACACGCTAAAAGGTCAATTTGAGAGTCTTAAAATTGGAATAAACATCGATATTAAGGAAATGGAAAAGGAATTTGATGCAATGATTGTCGAGGTCAATGATTATGATCGGAACTTAAATATAGTGAAATTGAAAGGAAGAATCAGATATATTAAATGAGAACTTGATTTCTCAATGTGTTGCTCAAGATGTGTTTTACGTTGCTACAAATTCTTCTATTATCGCATCTCAATTTCATGAATTATCTGTTGTTTGAAAGTTTCCCATGATCGTGTAATTGAGCTTGAAACAACGAATTCAAAATTGCAAGAGAAAATCGAAACGGATAATCATGATAACCTGGTTAGACAGTTTTCAAAATTGGAAGTTGAACATCTTGCTTTGCAATTAAAATATCAACATCTCAAAGAAAATGTTAAAACCTCAAATATCAAGACATCCTCTTATGTTCCTGATTTTGATGCAGTTTTTGAAATTAGCAAGCGTGATGAACAAATTCGAGCTCATTACAACACGATCAAAAGATTGAAAGCCTAAATCTCTCAATTAAAAGGTGAAAAGACCAATGTGACTGGCTCCCAAATGCCTCCTCCTTTAGATTCTCATAATTCTCAAACGATTCATCTTCAAAACTTAGTAAATGCATTACAAAAGGAAAACGAGAGCTTTCTAGAAGAAAATGAAAAGGTTAAACGTCATTTCAATGAGTTATTTGAATCAATAAAGGTCACTCGTAATAAAAACAACGAACAAATAGCTTCATTGCAAAAGGAAATTGAGAATCTGCAGAGTCAGGTAAAAGGGAAAATTCCAATGACCAATGGGGAGAATGATGGATCAAAGGTACCTGTTTGTAATAACTATGCTTTGTCTGTGAAATATGTTCCTCCTCATCTTAGGAATAATAAACTTTCTATTCAAAAATATTTCTCTTTCCTTAAGGATTGTCTAGAATGTCTCCGTGAGAAATTCTAGAATGCCTAATCACAATATGCCCTAAGTCCTTGATAATGCAATTGGGCATGCATGCTTATATGCCAAACGATCTCAAGAAATTCTAGAATGCCTAATCACAATATGCCCTAAGTCCTTAGGTGAGAGAGTTAATCCTTTGATTCCGTGTTCTATGCCTAGTGCCAAGTATGATATCCATTCGATGCCCAATGTTTTGAATGAGCACTCGAGTCTACCTTCAAGTAGGTCGATTCTGCACTGTTAGTGTTAAGAAAGTGAACCTTAGTGTGCTCGCATGTAGTTCGATTCCAAAGACATCTAAATAGGAAATGCAAAAGTAGCAAAACCAACTAATGTTCCCATTCCTCTACAGAGTAATCATGACATTAAAGCGAAAGGTGTCAAAGTCTCAAGACAATACAAGGAATGATAGGACCTCGCAAGCTAAGAATGTGCATTGGAGAGAGTAGAAGACCAACCTAGGAACTTTAAGCTTGAGTCGAATAAAACGAATCGTGTTGATTCTAGTATTAGCCATAGGCGCATCGTAATTAATTCAATTCGATACTATTTGCAAACCTTGTAATGATGTCCGCTGAATTGCTTTTTAATCATGAATGTGGTGTGAAAGCTTTTCTAATGTCGTCAAATCTCCGCTAACATCGTTAGTGCAAAATATCATGCTAAGAAGGCGAAATGGCAAAGGCAAAAGAAAGTTAGAAAACAAAGGAAGTCCATAGAAGAACATTTAGAAAGATAGGTTATCAATGGATACCGCTCAATATAAGGTTAATCAGCAATGCCCACTAGAAAATGGATGCCCACCGTAGAACTGCTCCTCAAGAAGTGCACATACTTTGAATAGGGAAAATACGAACACTAGTACCGCATATATTCATAATGATTCCATTGCATCAATCTTCGATATGAATGCTTCTATGATCGATGTGGGTGATCCAATCATCGGCATTAACCAAATGGAACCCATTCTTGCATGGGATCCCAATTATCCAGCTTATCCATTCTGTCTCGTGTTCAACCGCAGATCGCTCAAATCGCTCGCGGTACCGGACTCAGTCGCTCAAAGCATATGACCGAGATCGCCATGCTCATGAACTTCGTGAGTAAATTTATCGGATGTTAGATTCGAAACCACCATTTTGGAGCTATTATGGGTTATGGAGATTATGTGGTTGGAGATAGTGTAATTTCCTGCATACTATGTGGAAGGTCTTGGTCATAACTGCTCTCTGTTGGCAATTCGTGATTCCGATCTTGAAGAGGCTTTTCGAAAACATACTTGCTTCGTTAGAGAACTTGACGGTGTAGAATTATTAAGAGGTACTTTCGAGGTTCTAACCTATACACCATCTCTATCGATGACATGATGAAGTCTTCTCCAATCGCTTGCCGTCAAAGGCTTCTAAAACAAAGTCTTGGTTATGGCATCGCCGCCTCAATCACTTGAACTTCGCACCATAAACAATCTCTCCGTAAAGGATCTTGTCGAGGCTTACCCAGATTAAAATATGAGAAAGATCATCTTTGCTCACTTGTCAATTGGGAAAAGACGAATATGCCCACAAACCTAAACCCACAAACTCAGAATGGAAGTTCTTCATACCCTTCATATGGATCTCATGGACCAACGAGAGTGCAAACGATTAATGGGAAGAGATACATTTTAGTCGTTGTTGATGACTACTCTAGATTTACTTGGGTAAAGTTTTGAGGACTAAGGATGAAACTCCATTTGTCATCATCAAACTTATCAAGCAACTTCTGTTCTGCCTTAACAACACGGTTAGAATTGTTCGAACTAACAATGGCACGTAGTTCGTTAACCGAGACTTATGTCAATTTTATGAAAGTATTGAATCAGTCATCAAAGAAGTGTTCCACTAACTCCTCAACGTAACGGTGTAGTTGAAAGACTAAATCGAACTCTTGTGGAAGCCGCTAGAACAATGCTAATTTATTCAAAGGTTTCAATGTTTCTATGGGTCAAGCCATTGCCATCGCCTCGCTACACCCAAAATCGTTCTCTTATTCACACCTCTCATGGAAAACTCCATATGAACTTGTTCATAAACGAAAACCCGATTTATCCTATCTTCGTGTGTTTGGTGCTTTGTGCTATCCAACAAATGACGGTCAAGATTTAGGTAAATTAAGAGCTAAAGCAGACATTGAGTTTTGTAGGTTATGCACCAAACAAGAAGGGTTACCAATCTACAACAAAAGAACTCGAGATATCATGGAAACTATTCACGTCACGTTCGATGAGCTGTCCGGGCAAATGGCTCCAGGACAATCAAGTTCTGGACCCGCACTTCACAACAGTCCCATTGGTTCATCCCTTGTACCAATTCCCTCTCCAGCAACTCCATATGTACC
This sequence comes from Chrysanthemum lavandulifolium, assembly GCA_022545495.1. Lineage (NCBI taxonomy): Eukaryota > Viridiplantae > Streptophyta > Magnoliopsida > Asterales > Asteraceae > Chrysanthemum > Chrysanthemum lavandulifolium. Next base: position 101,529,722 of record CM040242.1, on the reverse strand, counting down.
TCCATCTGAAGATGATTTGAAGAAGTTATTTGATCCAATGTTTGATAAACATTATGAGCCTACTGCCAATGATATGTCAATTCCAACAACAGAGGCTGCTTCTATCCATGTCAATGAAGACAATCCTTCAGTTTCAATATCATTAAGTCAAGAAGCGCCTGCTGCTGATCACTCTGTCTCATCAACAAATCATCAATCATCGAATGTACATCATGGAATTGTCTCTGGCACCAATGATGACGTTAATCCTTTGATACTCCGTAAGATGCTCCATTTGAAAACATCTTTGCCCTCGAACCAACATCCAACCATCTTCATCGGGATTATAACTCGCTACATCGGTCCTTCAACAACAACCACACGAACACCTTAAAAATGGACACATGACCATCCATTGATAACATCATTGGGAATCCTTCTCGTCCCGTATCAACTCGAAACAATTAGCTATCGATGCCTTATGGTGCTTCTTCAACTCAAGACTTCTAAGATCAAACCAAAAGATGTTAAACCGCAATGTCCGAGAACGAATTGTTTAATGCAATGCAAGAAGAAATTCATGAGTTTGATCGCCTAGATGTATGGGAATTAGTACCGACCTCGATTGTGCAATGATCATTGCTCTCAAATGGATCTTCAAAGTGAAGCTTGATGAGCACGGTGATGTTCGAAAAATAAGGCACGCAGTTAGTGGCTAAAGGGTATCGTCAGAAGAAGGTATCGACTTTGAAGAATCTTTTGCTCATGTTGCACGATCGAAGCCATCGTAATCTTCTTGGCTAACGTCGCTAGCAAAAACATGGCGGTTTATCGGATGGATGTGAAACCGCCTTTCTTAATGGAGATCTTAAAGAAGTGGTATTCGCCATCCAGCCGTAAGGTTTTAGAATCCGAGCATCCTACTCATGTCTATCGCTGAAAAGGCCCTTACGGTTTGAAGCAAGCTCCAAGGGCATGGTATGACACGCTATCAAAATTTCTTCTATCCACGGATTCAAGAAAGGAGAAGTTGATCCAACATTGTTCACCGTAAAGTCGCAAACACTTAATTCACGCTCAAATTTATGTTGATGATATTATTTTGCCTCGACCGACCCAAATGAATGTGACCGCTTTTCTATGGAGATGGGCTCCAAATTTCAAATGTCAATGATGGGACAGATGTCATTTTTCTTGGGATTACAAATTTCACAAAGTCCCTGAGGCATTTTATAAATCAATCAAAATACGCTAATGAAATATTAAAGAAATTTGGATTTACTCCAGTGACCTCGCTGACACTCCTATGGTGGAGCGCACAAACCGGATGAGGATCACCTCGGGGATCATAGTAGATCAAACGAAATATCAAGTATGATTGGATCCTCGATGTACCTCACACCGCCAGACTGCACATTTTGTTCGGTATGCATGTGTGCTAGATACCGTGCTAAGCCTACCAAAAGCACCTTGAAGCGGTTAAACGGTCTTTCGGTATCTCCAAGGAACCATTAATATGGGACTTGGTATCCAAGGACTCCTGTATGTCACTAACGGCCTATGCGAGATGCCGACCATGCGGGATGTCAAGATACACGTCAAGCACGCCGTGGTGCTCAATTTTAGGTGATAAACTTGTGTCGGTCTTCAAAGAAACAAATGAGCACTTCCATATCCTCTACAGAGGTCGAATACATAGCCATGTCATCGTGTTGTGCTCAAATCTTATGGATGAGATCCCAACTATCTCGACTATGGCTTTGTATTCAACAAAGTTCCTATGTACCGTGATAACAAAAGTGCCATTGCTATCTCACGCAACAATGTTCAACACTCGAGCAAAGCACATCGACATTCGACATCACTTCATCGGGAACAAGTTGAAAATGTGTGGTTGAACCATACTGTAAGGACCGAATATCAACTAGCGACATCTTCACCAAAGCTCTTTCTCGAGAACGCTTTGAGTTTATTCTTCCACGACTAGGTTTAAAGAGCCTTCAACCGTAAACGCCAAACGCTTTCTGGGAAGAAGTCGAGGAGTAAAGGTGTTCGACTCATCTATTCTTTGTATATATCTTTCAAAACCAAATACAAAATATAAAACCAACAAAACGAAAATAGAAAAATATAAAACTTTTCAAAATCCATAAAAATCGTAAAATCTTGAAAATCTTCAAAAATATTGTTTATTTATCATGTTTTTCTTCTTGGGTTCGATAACATCTACGGACTTTGAGTTGCCACCAAAGAATGGCACGGTCTCTAGATGAAGTTCAAATCTTAAAAAAAAAAAAAAAAAAACGAGATAGAGAAAAATGTTGGTTTATTGTCATTTCAGACAGTAACCCGCTTTTCAAAGAAAGAACAGAGCAATGCTTTATCATGTTTTTCAAATTTCATGCTCTGATTCTATAAACATTTGTCTGCTGAAAACCAATTGCTTTGCAATATAACTCGAACTCTATTTTTGATAATCATCTGGTCTTATTTGTCAAAATATCTATCTCTCAATCAACAACCTATGTCATTGATTGAGGGGGAGAATGATTTCAATTATATCAAAAAGTTATTTGTCATTCAATTGTTTTCAAAAGATAATCATGCATGTTTAATCAATGGAGTTTAAAAGTCTTAAAATCTGACCATTATCAGTTAAAAAGCTTTCATTATCAAGTCACAATTCTCCTTAAAAAGCTTTCAAAATCAATTTAAATCTACAGAGATCACAAATCTCAAATGATTTGATAAATGTGATCGGGGGAGAATTTGTGATTTAAATTGGATTTAAACTGATAAATCGGTAAATGGTTTTATAAGGATGTACAAGCTCTCCTTCCCACATGTGCCAAATGATTTCAATTTCCATGCACATGTTGAGGGGGAGCATTTATCTTAAACCACAAAGATTTGAAACGTGATCAATGTGCAGGTTCCCTCTAGTATGTGCAAAACTCTTTCAAACCTTAAGGCACAAATTGAGGGGGAGCAAGCTTATGAAAACCTCATCCTTCCCGAAAATGCTTTATCTACTTGATTTAATTAGGGAAGTGATGTTGATATCTTTTAGAAAATGATAATCAAAGAAGTTATTTCTGTCTCTTGCCTCCGTGTGCAAAACGATTTCAAATACTTGATGCACATGTTGAGGGGGAGCTCTTATTCTAAAAATATCAAAACAATTCAGTACAAAATGCTTTGATAATATCTTTAAGTATTTGGATTGATTTTCAAATGGTTTTCAATTGGTTCCAATGGCGATGAACAATACCAAATAGACCACCAACTTTACTTTATGTATGGTGATATAAGGATGATAAGGTTAGGTATTTGTTCCCATGATCCGCCGTAATCGGAGGGATCTACCCAAGGACTATCCACTAGATAGTGTAGAAGTCCTTAGGTTTATTGAAAACAGGAGAAAAATGAGATATGGGAAGAGTGCGGACTGAAATTGAGCTAGAACTGGGATAAACCCAACAAGGTTCTAGTTATGAAGTCTCGTAAGCGAAGGGTTGAAGAATGAAAAGAATTGAATGAGAAAAGGTGAAAAGAAATAGCCTCCATCAATTCAACCTTTGGCGTAAACCGGGTTCAATACATATGCTACCGGTGTTTACTAAGGTAACACGGTATTGAAGACAAGACATCATGGACCCAAAGGATGCACCGCACTAAAACTTCCCAAGCTACTCAAGTTCCTCTTAAAAGGGCTTGTTTCATTCTCACGGGGAACCGACATTATCTATCGACTTTCTCTTAGAGATTGTTGATATTGAAGAAGGAGACCCTCTCCCTAGTCTCCGGCATAGGAAACAAATGTGCACAATTGAGTCTAGAGCCACGAGATCATCTATAAATCTCAGTAGGACACTGTCTATGAAGACTCTCTGTTTCACACAATGTGGAAAGGGAGATTACAACTTATGAGTCCTACGCATTATCCTTGTGGTATTGCCAGAACATCTGAGTGATATGCTAAATATTCACGATGAAGATGGAAATCCTTCTAGAGCCAACATCAAACAAGCTCTTGGTGGGTGACATGTGAAATCTTGCAAAGGATCAAGCTTATGACAACTGGATAGAAACGATGGGGCGATTCATTATTGAATCAATCCTGGTCCAGGTTATGGATTGACGGATACCTTTGAAAAACCGGTCGTTGTGCTTAAAAACTATTTTCTTTAGCACATCGACCGTATGTAATATTTCAAATCAAAAGTGTTTTATGATTGATAATTGATTTTCAATAAAACCTTCGTTGTATTGCAAAACAATTTCTATTAAGCAATACACGATTGTTTTTCAAATCTCTTTTCATCAATCGGTGGATTTAAATTTGTCGTTCACTCACCCGTGTTGTCTTCTTTGAGACGCTCGGTTTGAGAATGCCTAGAGCAATTGTGAAACCCTCACAAGGAAATTCTTCTAAGTATACCGATCACAGGTAAGACATGTATCGATCAACGGGAACCGTGGGCGTGTACCTCAATTCAACAAAAGTGTTCAAAGACACTTTACGCGCTTTATTGCTAATCATTGTATGCGGTGTACACCCGACGCTTGCAAATGATCGTAATGATGCGGTCAATCCATAACCGCATGCTCACTCAATACATTCATCTCTAAAGAAATCATGATAAGTGCATCAATGACTCGATATTTTCACTCCATGCTTCGCTACTGTTCACGCCAATATCATGAATCAATTAAAGCTTCCACTACTCTGATAAAAAGATATCATGATCCAGAATGTGAGCATGTCGGTCCAAAAGTCACAACTTCACATACTATCAACACCACAATGGAATAGTCTGAGATCTATGGTTGCTGATAATCTCAAAGCTGGTTCATGTAGGATATTAGTTTTCACATACACATCAAACCATAACACAAAGTGGCGATAAATGGAATTCTAGAGAGAAAGTTAGAGGTTTAGGGAACTTAGAGAGAAAGTGAAAGATATTATTATTAGCTCCAACTCTCTACCTTGGGAGATAGAGAGTATTTATAGTCTTACATAAACGCCACACATCGGGTTGTGGATCGCATACATGGGTAAAGACCGTCAGTCCTCCACGGTGTTACTTAACTAAATACTACTTAACTTAAAAGAACTACGACTACGAGCTTTCTAACGATTATATATACTGAGGTGACCGACTCTTTAATTCCCGGAATTTCTAATTCCTAACAATCTCCCTAAGGAGGTCACCTCAATCATGTACCAAAATTACATTGAATACAAATAGATATTACATTGAAAATTGTTCTTGCATTCTTGATGTAATCCTTTGCCCTAAGCCCGTAGTCATTGATTCTTCATATTGCATGTTTGGTTACTCCAAGTGGAGGTCTTTACCGATCCACGTGATAATAATTTTGAGCGACTTTTGAGATCATCAAGAATCAAAAATCTCGAGACATCCATTGTGGTGTAGGTATTATGTGATGTTGTGACTTTTGGACCGACATGCTCACATTATGGATCATGATATCTTCTCATCGAGTAGCGGAAACTTTGTTGATTCATGATATTGGTAGCGCAGTAGCGTAAGCATGGAGTGAAAATATCGAGTCATTGATGCACTTATCATGATTTCTTGAGAGATGAATGTATCGTGTGAGCATGCGGCTATGGATTGACCGCTTCATTCGATCACCGCAGAACGTCATGCGCACCGCATACAACAGCTTAGCAATAAAGCGCATAAAAGTGTCTTTGACCACTTTAGTTGAATTGAGGTACACGCCCACGGTTCCCCGCTGATCAAGACATGTACCGCCTGTGATCGTGTATAATTCCTAAGAATTTCTTTGATGTGGTTTCGCAGCCTTCTCTAGTCGTTCTCAAACCGAACGCCTCAAAGAAGACAACACGAGTGAGTGAACCAATAATTTAAGTCCACTAATTGATGAAAAGAGATTTGAAAAACAATCATGTATTACTCAATAGAAATTGTTTTTGCAATACAGGAAGGTTTTATTGAAAATCAATTATCAATCATAAAACACCTTTTGATTCAAAAATTAGTACACGGTCGACGCTAAAGAAAAGAGTTTTAAGCACAACGACCGGTTTTTCAAAGGTATCCGTCAATCCATAACTGAACTGTGATTGATTCAAGAGATTGAATCGCCCATTGTTTTCGGTTGTCACATGGTTGATCTATAATAGATCTCACATGCCACCTACCAGAGCTTGTTTGATGTTGGCTCGTAAGGCTTTCCATCTTCATAGTGAATATGTATACACATCACTCGGATGTTCCGCAATACCACAAGGATAATGCGAGGACTCAAGATATAATCTCTTTCCACATTGTGTGAAACAGAGTCTTCATTGAAAGTGTCCTAATGAGATTTATTGATGATCTCGTGGCTCTAGACTCAATATGTGCATATTTGGATCCCGTGTCGAGACTAGGGAGAGGGTCTCTCTTCAATATCAACAATCTCTAAGAGAAAGTCGATAGATAATGTCGGTCCCCGTGAGAATGAAACAATTCCTTTAAGAGGAACTTGAGTGGTTTGAAAGTTGGGGTAAGTGCGTCCACCGGGTCCATGACGTCTTGTCTTCAATACCGATGTTACCATCAAGAGTATATGAATTGAACCCGTTTCGCCTCTAAGGTTGAATAAATGGAGGGCTATTTGTTTTCACCCTTTCTCATTCAATTCTTTTTAATTCTTCAACCCTTCAAGGCTTACCGAGACTTCATAGCTACAACCTTGTTGGGTTTATTCTAGTACTAGCTCACCTTAGTCCGCACTCTTCCCATATCTCATTTTTCTCCTTTATCATCATACCTAAGGACTTCTACACTAACTAGTGGATTGTCCCTGGTAGATCCCTCCCGTTCAAGCGGATCATAGGAACACATACCTAACCTTATCATCCTTATATCACCGTATATAAAGTAAAGTTGGTTGGTCAATTTGGTATTGTTCATCGCCATTGGAACCAATTGAAAACCATTTGAAAATCAATCCGATACTTATGATATATTATCAAAATATTTTGTACCGAATTGTTTTTGATATTTTTAGAACAAGTGCTCCCCTCAACATGTGCATCAAATGTTTGAAATCGTTTTGCACACGAAGGCAAGAGGAAGAATTTACTTTGATTACCATTTTCTAAAGATATCAACATCACTTCCCGATCAAATCAAGAAGATAAAGCATTCGGAAGGATGAGGTTTTCATAAGTTTGCTCCCCTCAATATGTGCCTTGAGATTTGAAAAGAGTTTTGCACATACTAGAGGAACCCGCACATTGAGATAAGTTGATCACATTTCAAATCATAGGTTTAAGATAGATGCTCCCCTCAACATGTGCATGGAAAATTTGAAATCGCTTTGTCACATGTGGGAAGGATAGCATGTACATCCTTATAAAACCATTTACCGAATTATCGCTTAAATCCAATTTAAATCACACATTCTCCCCGATCACAATTATCAAATCATTTGAGATTTGTGATATCTTATTGATTTAAATTGATTTTGAAAGCTTTTAAGGGAATTGTGACTTGATTATGAAAGCGTTTTAACCGATAAGGATCGGATTTTAAGACTTTAGACTCATTGATAAAACATGCATGTGCATCATTTGAAACAATTTAATGCCAAATAACTTTTAATTTAATTGAAATCATTTTCCCTCAATCAATGTCATAGGTTGTTGATTGAGAGATAGAGATTTTGACAAATAAGTCCCGATGATTATCAAAAATAGAGACCGAGTTATTTTTCAAAGCATTTAGTTTTCAGCAGATAAATGTTTATAGAATCGAGCATGGAATTTTGAAAGCATGATAAAACATGGCTCGTTCTTTCTTTTTAAAACCGGTTATTGCTCGAAATGACAATAAACCATTTTTCTCTTTCTCCCAAATTATATATATATATATATATATATATATATATATATATATATATATATATATATATATTTAAGAATTAAGAACAACATCTAAAGTCCCGTGTCATTCTTTGAATGACAGCACAAAGACCGTAGATATTATCGAACCGAAAAAAAAGAAAAAAAAATGACAAATTGACAATATTTTTTGAAGATTTTTCGAATTTTTAAGATTTTTATGGATTTTGAAGGTTTTTATATTTTTCTATTTGATTTTAGAGGATTTTATAATTTTGTATTTTGTTTTTCGAATAAATATTTACAAGAGATAGATGAAGATAGACCTTTACTCCTCGTCTTCCTCCTGAAAACGTTTAAGTGTATCTGGTTGAAGGCTTTTCAATCCAAGACGTGGAAGAATAAACTCAAACGATCTCTTGGAAGAGCTTTGGTGAAGATGTTCGCTAAGCGATATTCGCACTCACAAAATAGAGTTCCACCACACCTTTTTCCACTTGTTCCTTATGAAATGATGTCGAATGTCGATATGCTTTGCTCTTGAGTTTTGAACGTTGTTGCATGAGAGAGCAATAGCACTTTATTATCACAAGACAGAGGGATTTTGTTGAATTCAAAGCCATAGTCGATAATTGAGATCTCATCCATAAGATTTGAGCACAACAAGATGACATGGCTATGTATTCACCTCTGTAGAGGAAATAGAAGTACTCATTTGCTTCTTTGAAGACCACCACAAGCTTATCACCCAAAACCGAAAGCACCTCCGATGTACTTTGACGAGTATCTTGACACCCGCATGATCAAAGATCCGCATAGCTCGGTATCTAGCACACATGCAAACAAATGAACAAGATGTCTCGTCTACTAGCCGTAAGGTACATCGTGGATCCAATCATACTACGATATTTTGTTTGGTCAATCATGATCCCCGAGTGGTCCTCATCTAGTTTGGGTCGATCAATCATGGAGTGTCAACAGGTCACTTGAATCAAATCCAAATTTCTTTAAGATCTCGGTTGCATATTTAGATTGATTTATGAAAATGCCTCCGGACTTTGCGTAAATTTGTAATCCCAAGAAAATGACATTTGTCCCATCATTGACATTTGAAATTTTGAACTCATTTCATTTGAAAACGATCACATTCCATTGGGTCCATCGAGGCAAAAATAATATCATCAACATAAATTTGAACATGAATTAAATGTTTTCCCGACTTCGGTGAACAATGTTGGATCAACTGCCTTTGCTAAACCGTTGATAGAAGAAACTTTGACAAAGGTATCATACCATGCCCTTGAGCTTGCTTTAAACCGTAAAGGGCCTTCTTCAAACGATAAACGTGAGTAGGATGCTCTTGATTTAAAAATCCTTCAGTTGGTCGACGAGACGACTTCTTTAAGGTCTCCGTTCAGAATGCCGCCTTCACATCCATCCGATAGACTACCATGTTCTTACTAGCAAGATTAGCGAAAAATTCGATTGCCTCGATTCGAGCAACCGGAGCAAAATATTCTTCAAAGTCAATACCTCCTCTTGACGGTATCCTTTAGCAACTAATCGAGCCTTGTTCTTCAACACATCACCATGCTCATCAAGTTTCACTTGAAGACCCATTTAAGAGCAATAATCATAGCACGCTCTGAGCAGTACTAACTCCCATACATCGAAGTCGATCAAACTCATGAATTTCATCTTGCATGGCATTGAACCAGCTATCTTTATTCATGGCGGTTTTAACATCTTTTGGTTCGATCTTAGATAGTACGGAGTTGAAGAAGCACCATAAGGCATCGGTAGCAAGTTGTTTCCGTGTTGATACAGACGAGAGGGATTTCCAATGATGTTGTCAAGTGGATGATCGTGAGTCCATTTTCTAAGGTGTTCATGTGGCGCTTGTTGAGGGACCGAGGTAGCAGAGTCGATGTCTCCTCAAGAAGATGGTTTCGATGATGATTCAGAGCAAATATGTTTTCAAATAGAGCATCTTCGGAGTAGCAAAGGGATTAACTTCATCATTGATGCCGTAAGCAGTTCCATGATGTACATTTGAAGAATGATAATTTGTTGATGAGATCAAGGATCAGTGAGCGCTTCTTGACTTAAAGATATTGAGACCGAGGATTGACTTCATTCAGGTGAATATGAGCCTCATTGTAGGGATCGACACCTCATTAGTACTTGGATCATAAAGTTCATCAAACATAGGATCAAACAATTTCTTTAAATCATCTTGGATGGAGGTACATATGGAGTTTCTTGAGAAGAGTTTGGAACAAGGGATGAACCAATGGGACTGTTTTTGAAGTGCGGGTCCCGAATCGATTGTCCAGAGCCATTTGACCGTCACTCATCAAACGTAACGTGAATTGTTTCCATGATATTTTGGGTTCTTTTGTTGTAGATTCGTATCCCTTTTGTTTGGTGCATATCCTACAAATACTCCAATGTCTCGCTTTAGCTCTAAGTTTGCCTAAGTCTTGACCTCATTAGTTGGATAACATAATGCACCAAACACACGAAGGAAAGAGAGATTAGGTTTTGTTGTGGACAAGTTCATATGGAGTTTTTCCATGAACAAAGGTGAATCGAGGAACGATTTTGTGTGTAGCATGCAGTGGCAATAGCTTCTTCACCAGAGAAACATTGAACCTTTGAGTAAATCGGCATTGTTCTAGCGGCTTCTACAAGAGTTCGATTTCATCTTTCAACTACACAACCGCTCGTTGAGGAGTTAGTGGAACAATTCTTTGATGGTCGATTCCAACGCTTTCATAAAATTCACTAAGTTGTTTGTTGACAAACTCGGCCCATTGTGCTGCTCGATAATTCGACGGTTTTGTTAAGTCGAACTGCAATGCTTGATGAGTTTGATGATGATATCGGAGTTTCATCCTTTGTCCTAAGAACTTGACCTGTGAATCTAGAGTAATCATCAACCACAACTAACACATATTTCTTCCCAAAGATATTCTCGCACCTCATTGGTCCACATAAATCCATATGAATCATATGAAGAAGAACTTCGTGATGAGTTAGTAGGTTTGGGTTTATGGGCATACTTCTTGCTTTTTCCCAATTGACATGTCGAATAAAGATGATCCTTTTCATACTTGAGTCTAGGTAAACCTAAAACTAAGTCCTTTTCGTGAGATCATTGATGGTGCCGAAGTTCGGTGATTGAGACGACGATGCCATAACCATGACTTTGTTTTAGAAGCCTTTGACAAGAAGCAAATTGGAGAAGACTTCATCATATCTTCGATAGAGATGGTGTATAGATTTGAACCACGTGAACCTTTAAAAGTTCCTTACCATCAAGTTCTCTAACGAAGCATGTATGTTTTCTCAAGGCTACTTCTAGATCTAAATCGCAGATTGACCAACAGAGAACAAGTTGTGACCAAGACCTTCTACATAGTAAACCCCGAGATAACACTTTGCCAACAACATAGTCTCCATAACCCATGATAGCACCGAAATGATCATTCCCGAATCTAACTTTCCCGATGAATTTGCTCACGAAGTTCATGAGCGTGACCGTCACCGGTCATATGCTTGGAACAATGAGTCCGTGTACCACGTAAGCGATTTGAACGATCCGCAGTTGAACATGCATAAGAATGGATAATCGGATAATTGGGATCCCCATGCAAGAATGGGTTCCATTTGGTTAGTAACAATGGTTGGAACACCCATATCGTAAATAGAAGCATTCATATCGTAAAATAAGGCAATGGAATCATTGTGAATAGATGCAAGATTAGTGTCTCAGATAGCCCTGCTCACAGTGTGCTTACTTCTTAAGGAATAGTTCTACCAAGAGGCATCCATTTTCTAGTGGGCATTGTCTCGATTAGTCTTATGACCAACAGTAACCAATAATAGCCTATCTTACTAAATGTTCTTCCTGTGGGTTTCCACCGCTTTCTAACTTTCTTACGTTTTTGCTTTTAGCCTTCTTGGCATGAATTTTAGCATTAACAATATTAATCGGACAATTAACATCATTAGGCAAAACATTAACACCACATTCATGATTAGAAATGCAATTCAAGCGTACATCAATACAAGGTTTGCAAATAGTATCGAATTCGAATTAATTACAAGACGCCTATGGCTAATACTAGAATCAACACGATTCGCTTTATTCGGTTCAAACTTAAAGTTCCTAGATTGTTCTTCACTCTTTTCCAAAGGCACATTCTTAGCTTCATGAGGTCTTATCATTCCTTGTATTGTCTTGAGACTTTGACCGCTCCCTTTAATGTCACCGACACTCTGTAGAGGGAATGGGAACATTAGTTGGTTTTACTACTCTTTGCATCACCTGCTTAGATGTTGGGATCCGAACTACATGCAGCACACTAAGGTTCACTTTCTTAAAACTAGAAGTACCGAGATTTGTACTCCTAGAAGGCACACTTGAGTTCTCTTTCTTAGCATTGATGATCCGAATCGAACTACTTAAAGGCACACTAAGGTTCACATTCAAAGCATTGGGCATCGAATGAATATCATACTTGGCATTAGGCATCGAGCATGGAATCAAAGGATTAAATCTCACCTAATGACTTTGGGCATATTGTGATCAAGCATTATAGGATTTCTTGAGATCGTTTGGCATATAAGCATGCATGTCCAATTGCATTATCATGAGGTTTCTAACTTATCCTCTTCAACAATCTCACGCAGACATTCTAGGCAATCCTTAAGGGATGATAAGTATGTTTGAACAAAGAAGTTTGTTGTTCCCGAGATGAGGAGGGACATATTTCATGACAAAGCATATTTATTACAAGAGTGAACCTTTGATACACCATTCTCCCATTGGTCATAGGCATTTTCCTTTTACCCGACTCTTCATATTCTCAATTTCCTTTTGCAATGAAGCTATTTGTTCGTTATTTTTGTTACGAGTGACCTTTATTGATTCAAATAGCTCATTGAAATGCCTTTAACCTTTTCATTTTCTTCTAGAAAACTTTCGCTTTCCTTTTGTAATGCATTTACTAGGTTTTGAAGATGAAACGTTTGAGAATTTCGAGAATCTAAAGGAGGAGGCATTTGGGAGCTGTCATATTGTTCGTTTGACCCTTTAATTGAGAGATTTGGGCTTTCAACTTTCTCGATCGTGTTGCAATGAGCTTGAATCGCTCATCACGTTTGTTAATTTGAAAATCGCATCAAACTCGGAGCATCCGAGGATGTCTTGATATTTGAAGTTTTGACATTTTCTTTAAGATGTTGATACTTTAGTTGTAAATTAAAATGCTCAACTTCTAGTTTAGAAAATGTTTAACCAAATTGTCATGATCATCCAGTTCAATTTTCTCGTTTAGTTTAGAATTAGTTTCTTCAAGCTCAATGACACGATCATGGGAGACTTTCAGGGCAACAGATAATTCATGAAATTGAGAAGCTATATAGAAGAATTTGTAGCAGTGAAGAACACATCTTGAGCAATACATTCAGAAATCAGGTTCTCATTTAGCGTATGCAAGTTCTTCCTCTCAATCTCATTATATTTTAGTGCTCGCTCATAGTCACTGACTTCAACTATCATTGCATCAAATTCCTTTTCCATTCCCTTAATATCAAGATGTATCCCTTTTAAGACTCTCAAAGTGATCTTTTAGAAGTTTAAAGAAAGGCATCACCTCGCTTAAATAGCATTCTTTTGTTTGTTCAAACCCTTTCCCTTCAAGAATCCCTGGTGTGATCCTTTTCTTAAGTTTTCTCAAAATCAACAAATAGTTAAAAAATAACATATTGACCGATTAAGATCTTGCTTTTAGTAGCAATCGCTCTAGGAACTAGATGCATTGGCGTATTGGGAGGATACACAGCTGTTTTAGGCATTTTCCTAAGGGGAGGGTTTGTTACAACAATATTTTCTCGCTTTTCGCTTATCTAAGTCCATTTTCCGTAACACTTGTTCGGGAGTCAACAATGTTTGAGGCTTAAACATGTTCAGGAGATCCATTCTCCTTTTGTAGTCATTGGGAGTGATAATTACTTTCTTCTCTAAAATTACTTTTTCTAATGATTGCACGCACTTGGTCATCCATTTCCCGCTCACGAGTGGTCAACTCAAATTTTGCACGTTGTTCATAAATAGCAACACGCTCTTTATAAGCATTTAGTTCGTAAATTACGTAATCATCGGGGCACATGCGTGTATTCATCAAAAACATAGTCATTGTTGATCGCAGAAGATGCATCACTTGGTACAACTTCATTTTCACTTTGTTTCTCATATTGATCATATGGGACAATATTGACATTACCCATATTTTCAACATTTGATTCAAAAGTTTCATTGATTGTACTTTGTCATGCATCCGCTGCACATCGACTTCATCGATAGTTTTAATACCTCCGAGATGAGTTTGTCTTTGGATGAGCCACCTTGTGGTGAAGAAGAGACCTTGGGAGAAACCATTGGAGAAATGCTAGCCATAAAAATTGTGTGTGCAGAGGTCCATCATCCACATCGAGTCGTATGCATCACAATCGCCGACTTGAAAGGCATTCGATGATTGTGACCTATCTCCTAAATAGGTCGCTCATCCACATCTCGCATCGTAGGTCTTGGCATTTCCTCAAGAAGAAAAACAATTCCTCTTCATCCAAAGCAAAGACCATTATCCCGAGCTTCTACAAGTAGCATCTTATCCCTAAAGTACTCAAAGATTCGTGGACGTTTTGGAGATGTGCGTTCCTTGCAATGTGTCCTCACCACCACAATTATAGCATTTGATCGGCTTAGCTTGACCTTGATTACCATTCCTTCCTCGATTCGATTACCAACATAACCTCTACCACTCCACCTCTTCCTTGATCAAACCGCCTTTCTTGAACCTGATCGCCCATAATTTTCCCATCTCGATCAAAGCATGGTTGTGAAGATTGGAGGCGGTTCGGATCTCATTGCAGGTGTGAAGTTTGTTGGTGTGAGGTGAAAGTGTCCTGTTCTCTTTAACCATGAGTGTCAGTTGATTGATGAAATGTTCCATGATAGCATTTGCCTCAGGTTGCTTGAACCTTAGATCAGAAATGGGTTTGTGATTATCATCTTCCGTAGGTACAACATGAGGAGCATTGGTGGTAATCCCATCATTTGTGAAAAAGGCCGTTGACTCATTTGTAGAGCTTGTTTCTCCCTGACCTTTGAACTGATCAAGAATCCTCTTTTCAAACATGGCATGTCTCTCATTCTGAAGGAGGAAGGCATAGAGTTGCTCATATTTGTATTCTTCAATCCTTTAGTGAGCTTCACAGAGGTGACAAACTTGTGCCATTCGGGATTCATGTTGTTTACAAATTTAGAGTTTAGCTGAATGTTAGGCATAGTCATTCTGATGTTCCTCATATCATTCACCAACTTATGAATCTCACATAGTACTCATAGACACTCTCATCCGGTTTCATCTTGAAGTGTTCAAATTGCCATAGAGTTGTGATTCTCTTTCTTCCATAGTTAATTAAGAACCCGAGAGAAGCATCTTGACATTATCCCATACCGCCTTTGCTTCGTGTTGTGATTGATCGACTTGTAGATGTCTTTAGGAAGACCTTGAAGAACAATGTTAAGCCCCGATATCCGCATCGAATCTCTTTTTCTCCTTATCATCAAGCTCATCATACATTTTGGTCCGTCCATTCCATAAATAGGAGTTCCATCTTCATTAGTATCAAGTATATCTCTAGTAGTTTCAACTCGGTAGGTCCTTCATCGATTGATTTGAGAATGTTAACCCCATTTTCTTTACCAAGACAAGACAATCGATTCGTTGAGCCCAAGAGTCATAGTCGGTTCTGTCAAGCATGGGTGGACGAGTATCTGATCCAACAGCTTGAACATCCTCTGCAACAGTGGATATGATAGTAGGAACGTTGGTAGACATGTTAACAGATTATACGGGATTTTACTAAATCAAGAGAAAACCGTAAACAATCACCCAAGTCGCTAGAAGATAATGCACCAAGTCGCTAACACCTAATTCGCTATACCACCAAGTTGCTAAAGTCCCAAGTCGCTAAACAAAGGCAAGTCGCTAAGTAGTAACTCGCTAAGCCTCAAGTCGCTAGCAAAATTTTGGCAGCAATTCGCTAAGATTCAAGTCGCTAAAGACTCAAGTCGCTAAATAGCAACTCGCTACTCACCAAGTCGCTACCCGTAGTGGAGAATCCACTACTTGTACTGTAAGTCGCTAGGCCTAAGTCGCTAGCTCCAAAACCGCAACTCGCTAAAAATTGTAAAGCAAGTCGCTACTAAGAAACAAGTCCGTAAGTCAAGTCGCTAGCAAGAGAAACAACATAAACATCACTTTTCAATCCAAAACAACCCAACCAAGATGATTCAAGCTTACCAAATGAAAACCTAAACACTTGTGATGATTCTAAACATAAAAGTACTAACAAAATCCAAGCTTTAACACAAGAAATCAACCAAATGATGCACAAATCACTAAACTTTTTCAAACTCAAAAACCACCTAAAAACCACTAGAAATCCAAAGATGTGCAAGATATGATCTAACCATGGCTCTTGATACCAATTGTAGGATATTAGTTTTCACATACACATCAAACCATAACACAAAGTGGCGTATAAATGGAATTCTAGAGAGAGAAAGTTAGAGGTTTAGGGAACTTAGTGAGAGAAAGTGAAAGATATTATTATTAGCTCCAACTCTCTACCTTGGGAGGTAGAGAGTATTTATAGTCTTACATAAAATGCCACACATCGGGCTGTGGATCAGGCATACAGTGGGTAAAGACCCGTCCGTCCTCCACGGTGTTACTTAACTAAATACTACTTAACTTAAAAGAACTACGACTACGAGCTTTCTAACGATTATATATACTTGAGGTGACCGACTCTTTAATTCCTGGAATTTCTAATTCCTAACAGTTCAAATACTCTATCATCATGTGGATCAGTTTAAGGCCTCCACTCGAATTCTCAAAACATGCAGAACATGATGAATCAAAGACTACGAGCTAAAGAATAAAAGTGTTTAATCAAAGAAACCAAGAACAACGAAATGTTATATCAGTTTGTAATCATTGTAAGTTGAGGTGACCTCCCTTAGGGGGAGATTGTTGGGATTTAGTAAATCCAGTACTTAAAGTGTCGGTCACCTCAAGTATGTATGCTCGTTAGAAAGCTCGTAGTCGTAGTAATTCAGTGTTAGTATTTAGATTACTTTGTAACACCGTGGAGGATGGACGGGTCTTTACCCACTGTATGCCTGATCCACAGCCTTATAGAGGTGTCTAAGCTTGTACCCTATAAATACCCTTTGCCCTCCAAGGCAAAGGGTTGGAGCTTTCATAATACATTTTTCTTTGTCTCTCTAGGGTTCCCATACATTTTTCATAACGCCGCCTAATATGTGATTGTGTTAAACCAAGATCCTACATGAATTCGATAATGAAGTGAAATTTGGAGCCTTTTGTGACGCTAATGGTATTACTCACAACTTCTCGGCTCCACGCACTCCACAATCGAATGGGGTAGTAGAAAGAAAGAATAGAACCCTTCAAGAAATGAGTAGAACCATTCTTAATGAACAATCCATACCTCAAAAATTTTGGTGTAATGCCATTGTTACTTCAACGTACATACTCAATCGAGTCTTAATTAGACCAATCTTAGGTAAAACTCCATATGAGTTACTCCGAGGCAAAAAGCCTACGTTAAATCACTTTAGAGTCTTTGGAAGAAAATGTTTTATTCTTAACACTAAAGATTACCTTACAAAATTTGATCCTAAATCAACCGAAGGTATCTTTTCTCGGTTACTCGCCAAATAGCAAAGCTTACGTCATATTAAACAAAGAAACAATGAAGGTAGAAGAGTCATTAAACATAAAATTTGATGAAAGTCCACCCAAACCCTCTCCACCTCTTGTCGATGACGAGATCATAGAAAGTGAAGCTATTGTAATAAAGAAAAAGATAAATGAATAAGAAGAACCTTTAAATGATGAAATCATAAACATTAAAGAGTCCAAAGATCACCCCGTAGATAAAGTCATAGGAAGCTAAACGAACAAACATTAAGGTCTCAAGTTCAAAACCAAAGTAGCTTGTTTTGTTTCGTTTCAACCATAGAACCTAAGAACACACAAGAAGCCATAAAAGATGAAAGTTGGGTAATGGCTATGCAAGAAGAACTAAATCAATTCATTTCTAATGATGTTTGGACACTTGTCCCTCCACCTAGTAATCAAACCATAATAGGAACAAAGTGGGTTTATAAGAATAAATTAGATGCAAATGGAGTAGTGTCTAGGAACAAGGCTAGACTCGTTGCCCAAGGGTATAACCAACAAGAAGGAATAGACTTTGATCAGACCTATGCCCCCGTGGCTAGATTAGATTCTATAAGAATACTTCTTGCGTATGCTTGTGCTAATGATCTAAAGCTTTATCAAATGGATATCAAAAGCGCTTTTCTAAATGGTTTCATTAATGAAGAAGTATATGTAGCTCAACCTCCGGGCTTCATCGATTTTGAAAAACCCAAACATGTATATAAATTAAAGAAAGCCCTTTACGATCTTAAACAAGCTCCAAAAGCTTGGTATGATAGACTCAAGTCCTTTTAATTAAACACAACTATACCATGGGGTTAGTTGACAACACACTTTTACTAAGAAAAGAGAGTCACATATAATCATAGTGCAAATATATGTAGATGATATTATATTCGGATCCACTTGTCAAGACATGTGATGATTTCTCTAAAATCATGCATGACGAGTTCGAGATGAGTATGATGGGAGAACTTAGTTTCTTTCTTGGTCTACAAATTAAACAAGTAGAAGATGGTATCTTCTTTAATCAATCTAAATACATAAAGGAGATGTTAAAGAAATTTGGTCTAGAAGAGTCGAAACCAATTAGGACACCAATGTCATCCGACGCCAAACTCACAAAAGATGAAGACGGCGAATCCAGAGATAATACTAAATATCGTGGCATGATAGGTAGTCTTCTACCTCATGGCAAGTATTTGGATATCATGTTTAGTGTTTGCTTATGTGCTAGGTTTCAAGAAGACCCCAAAACATCACACCTAGAAGTCGAAAAGAATATTTAGATACATTAAGGGTACAACACAATTAGGATTATGGTATCCTAAGGACACGGAGTAGAAACAATTGTATATGCAGATTCGACCATGCGGTGATTACGTTGATAGAAAAAGTACAAGTGGGTGTGTACTTTCATGGGATGTTGTTTAACGTCTTGGTTTTCTAAGAAACAAACGACACTAGCAATATCAACAACCGAAGCCTAGTACGTCTCCGCTGGCAAAGCATGCCAACAAGCACTATGGATGAAACAAGCGTTAGTAGACTACGACATTCATCTAAGCGACATAGCCATCCTATGTGACAACAAAGGTGCCATTGACTTAAGCAAGAATCCGGTATTGCATTCTCGCACAAAGCATATAGAGATTCGTCACCATTTCTTAAGAGACAATGTTCAAAAGGGGAACATTTCTATTGAGAAGGTTGCATCCGAAGACAACATAGCCGACGTCCTCACCAAACCGTTGAAGCGGGAACAATTCAACCTACTTCGTCTTG
The DNA here is from genome assembly GCA_022545495.1 of Chrysanthemum lavandulifolium. Lineage (NCBI taxonomy): Eukaryota > Viridiplantae > Streptophyta > Magnoliopsida > Asterales > Asteraceae > Chrysanthemum > Chrysanthemum lavandulifolium. Next base: position 101,510,240 of record CM040242.1, on the reverse strand, counting down.
GTCTTGGTCTAATGGAACAAACGTCGTAACTTATTTGACTCTACAAGGTATGTAAACACTAGCCTTCTTCTTTCTGAGTCTAGGATCTCTATTTCACGCACAACTCACAAACAATACGGGAATTTTCAAAACCCAAGATGAGTTTTCCACTTATAGCTTTCTTATTTTCTTTTAAAACATATACACATTTTCAAAGAAAACCTACGTTCACAATGTTTTCAAAAAGGATGATACCTTCCCGTATCAATTTCACAAAAGAAATTTCTCATGTCTAGGACAAATCGCTTTTTCATTATTAATACAAAGTAAAAACCCGTTTTCATTGCATCTCATGTCTTTTGAATGCTAAAGGGGACACATAACTAATATGTGTTTTCGGGTACATTCATTTAAGCAACAATGAATTAGGAGCATTGATAACACAAAATTACGTACTCATGTACATTTTCGGGTTATCTCAATAGGATGTTTTTATACTTCTAGTTTATTTTCTATTTCTTTTTAGGGGTCGAGATAACCGCAACTCTAAATAGTTTGCATATAGGCACACACTAGGCAAAAATGTTTCCAAAAGAAAATTTTGTGTCGCTCGAATCACTGACCCACGGATCCCGGCCTTCATGCCGGACGGATCCTCAAGGGAAGGATCCGTGGGATCCGTGAAATGCAAGTCTGTTTTACCTTCTAATTTTTCACTTTGGATGAAAAATCCACATTTGTTTCATTTTGGGAGTATGATCTTTAATGCTTGTGTTCTCATGATCACATGCCTTGAATTCATATCTAATCATTAGATTTTAATCCACATTTTGGGTCAAGCATTCATTACAATGCTTTGTTTTTCTATATATAGAACTCCCAAAATGCTTGCATAATCCATCTCATCCTCACATACACAATACACCATGTCATCCAAAAACCCTTTAGATGAATCACCTAGTACAAAAAATCATCTACATGATACCAAAACCTTTGTACTACCACCATCCAAAATACCACAATCAAACTCTAGGATATCCGCACGGATTAGTATCCGATCTTGTTGCTTAGCAAAACCAACCTCAAATGGTTCATCCTCAACAAATAACTCACCACAATATGCTTCCATTATAGCACCCCCCCTCATCACCAACAAGCACACCAACTTCATCACCACCTAAAGTCACTCTTTTGGAACTCCTTAAGACTCCAACAAGATCTAAACAATCTAAACACAAAGAAATAGTCTTTTCAACACCCCCCACATCTCCAAATACTATTTTTCAAGATCTTGAAACATCACCACGATTAGCTCCCATCACATTACAAGAACATCTAGGTTCTTTTCCACCACCATTTACAAACATTCCGGATGTTGATCCATATTTTCCTATTTTTCCACCGCAACTTCCGCATAACTCAAATCAAAACAACCCGGAAAACTTCCGCACTCATTACCAACATCATTTACATTGTGAACATTGCCAATACACTAGGGAAATCGCAATAGAAGTTAGGGAAGAAATGCGTTTCATACTCAACCTCATCCTTGATCGCATCAATACCATCACAAATCAAAACCTCCATCCATAACCTCATGCAAGCATGGAAGGAATCACTACTACTATTTTCTACTTTTAGTATTTTTTTTTCTTTTGAAGTAATTTTCAAGAACAAGTCTTGTTCTTATTTTTACATGCTTGTAAGTGGCATAAATACCACTATAATTTGTTGTTTTATTACAAGGCCTTGTTTACATACCTTGGCTCCCAATCTTGATTCTCGTCAATCACAAGATTATTTAAGCATGTTACTAACCTTTCTTTTTGTAGGATTTTTATTTTTCTTCACTTGACGCCCCAAGCTAGGGGGAGCTACCGTCAAGGGGGAGTAAGAAATACGTGGACTACTTTTTCCACATTTTATTGTTTATTTCTTCCAAGGGTTAAATTTTTGTTTCGACAAAAAGGGGGAGAAGAAGTAAAACTTAGGGGCTTTCAAAACTCACATCTATTCTTAAGTTTTACTCATCATAACATTATGTTTTGTCATCAACAAAAAGGGGGAGATTGTTAATACAAATAAACCGTAAAAACGTTTATTAATATTTTGCGATCTCTTTGTGTTTTGTTGATAACAAATATAATGTTATCTTAAGTATAATTATAAGGATACATGTTATTTTGTAAAGCATTTACATATAGCCATTTAAATACAAAAATGTAGTAATTAAGCATTTGTTGTAATAGTTTATTAGGATGGGTAAAAACCATAACCCATGGATCTTAATCCATACCCAAGTAGACTAGATACAATGTATACTTAGATACATTGAATCTAAAGAAAACCCATGGACCAACCCATAACCCATGACCCATAACCAAAAAACCCATGGGCAAAGAAGAGCATTCCACGGATCCCTAGGTTTACACTAGACGGATCCCAAGTGGAAGGATTCGTGGGATCCGGAACAGTGAAGAATTTTGCCTATAAATGAGAGCCATTTCTTCATTCTAACTCACCCTCTTCTTACTAAATCTCTCATACACTCTCATTCTCTTCTAACATATAGATCACTTGATCTAGAGAGTTGTTCTTCTTTCTTTCTATTTGTGATCCTCATATAGGTCCTTCTCTAAGGCGAGATCACGAGCATTCTACAAGTCATCCAAGCAAGGGTCCTTGATTGATTTGTCACTCCATAAGATTTCATGGCGAAGATCTTGTATTTGATATTTCACATATTTGTTGTGTAATAGTTGCGTTGGTTTGGTCCACCGTGCTACGGACTCGGTATCTAGCTTTGTACCAGAAAAAGTGTAAGCAACGTTGTAAAGGCTTCTCCGCCAAATGAAGGAGTTTGTTGACATATTGCTTGAACTCTCGAGTAGGTGACTCGGGGAGTGGAGTAAGGCAAGGAAGGTGTCCTTGTAGCCGAACCACTATAAATCGGTTGTGTCATTTCTATCCCTTAACTTTATTTATTTGCTTTCATTATCATTAGATCTATACGTTCTTAACATCCATACGATTTCACATAATATCGGATCTAAAGTTTTTGAAATCAACTTAAAATCGGCAAAACTATTCAACCTCCCCTTCTAGTTTTCCACATAGTGTTTGAAATTCAACCCTTATCCAGAAACGATCTACTGAATATCAAAAACCTAACGTAAATCCTCATTTGCATAACTCAAAAAGACAAATCCAACTTCCAACAATACCATGTTGATCAATCGTATTAGCAACATGCCAAATATAGTGATCACTAATATTTTGAATAGATTGCCTTTGTTAGAAGCGGTGAGAACCTCTAGTTTAGCGCGAAACTGGAGGTCTAAGTGGACATTTCTCACCGATGTCATAATTGATGAGGATTTCTTTTATTATTTAACATACGAGTTTGATGGGAGGCTTGTTACTTGACTCTTAAAACGGCTTATAGGTCCAATAAGAAAGTTTGTCTTCTCTGTAGAGCCAAGATCAATGCTTGGAAGAGATAACTTTCATTATGAAGAGATTCGTGAATGGCTCTTGTTTTTGGCTGAGCATGGAACTGAGGAGTTGATTATTACAAATTGGTATGGTGACCCATTTACGTTCCCAACCCAGCTTTACTCTCGTATCGAATTGAAACATATGGTACTTCATCTTTATGCTATGGCTACTTTGGAATATTTACATGGCTTCCCAAATCTACTGAGCTTAGAATTAATTCATGTCAATTTTCTAAGCGGTACAGTTTGGGACTTTATTGCTGGTTGTCCCTCACTTGAGTCTCTTAAAATGAATCGTCCTAGTACAAATGAGATGAGACTATGGGATATTGCAAAACTTAGGAATTTGAAGAAGTTAGATTTGAGTTTCAGTCTTTATAATGTTGTGACGACAATCACAACATCCGATATCTTTCACCTGACAAGACTTCAAAATCTTGAGACCCTTACATTGGATTTTGGTGACTGCACGGTAAGAACAATCTGAATTTTACAATTTATAATTTTACAATGTAAAGAAATGTGTAACACTAATGAAATTTAATTTTTAAAACTTCCAACACTATTTCATTTTTCAGGCTGCAAACACGCTTAGTGTTTTACCTTTGGAAAAAAATTCTAATGTTGTAGATAGAAACACATTCAGCCATGGCCAGCTACAGACCGTGGTATTTCGAGCTTTTCCTAGAACAAAGCATGAATTAACTTTAATAAAGTGTATACTTGCGTGTTCCCGGTCGCTAAAGACAATCAATATCAGCCAAAGCGATAGGAGTCATGATATGAATGAAAATATCAAGAACAACTGGGAGTTAGCTAGGAAGCTGTTGAAACTCCAACGAGCTTCCCCCACAGCCATGGTAGATTTCTTTGAGTGATTTTATTTTATTTGTCGGTTGAATAGGCTATGACAATTCATATTGCAATAATAATTTATTTTCAACTTTATGTTTTTCTTCATCTTAAATTCTTGCATAGAATTTGAATTTTAAATAGTATGATAATATCATAATATATGAATTGATTAATCTTTGAAATTTTACTAACTTTGATATTAATTGAAATTTTACTAACTCTAATATTAAGACACTCTGATAGTAATACAATATCATATATCTATGCAACTAACTCTGATAGTAATACAATAACTTGAAATTCAAAAATATTGAAACTTACTCATTAAAAATTTGATACTGCTATAAGTTGTTGAAACACACTGTGATATAAAATAAAAATAGAACAACTAACTCTGATATTTGAGTATGTGTTTGACTAAAGAAAGTATAAGACAAATACGATATATTTAAAATTTGATACTGCTGCTATAACAAAAGTTAATGCTGCTATAACAAAAAGTTACTACTCCTTAGGAATGTAAACAGATAAAATTATAAAAATAACAATTTATTGAAAAAATAAACATCAATTAAAAAAAGCAACATTATTGAAAAACTATTAAAATTAAATGTAAAAGTTTGACTTAAATTGAATATAGATTGAAATTACTTAATAAATGTAAACAGAGACTAAAATATATACGTCAAAGGCAAAACTAAGTCTGATTTTAAGACAATATTAATATATATTCCTCATTAGAACACGCAATTATTAAAAAAAAAATAATAATAAAAAAAAAAAAAAAAAAATTGATTTTTATTTAAATAGGATGTTAATATTAATATTTTGTTTAAGAAACTCGATATTAAAACAAAGTCATATATTAAGACAACTAACTCTAATATTAAGGCAATATCATATATTAAAATATGTGAAATAAAAAAAAAAAAAAAAAAAAAAAAAAAAAAAATCAATGGAAACAAATATGATAATCACTATAAAAAAACATCTCGCATATATGTCAGCTACAAATTACTTAAATAAATGTAAACAGATACGCAAATATGTATACGTCATAGGCAAACTAACACTGATATTAAGAGAATATCAATATGTATACGTCATAGAACATCCAAAATATTAAATTTGTTTGATTTTGATTTTAAATATTTTGTTTGAAAACTATGATATTAACAGAATATCATATATTAAGACAACTAACTCTGATATTAAGACAAATAACTCTGATATTAACACAATATTAATTTAAAAATAAATATGTGTTATTTAATATTTTAAATAACTATATTTATGAAATATGATAGTTATATTCATTAATTTCTTGTGTATAGTCAAAATCAACTTTAAAGATTATCTTTCATATATGTAAGTTGGAAATTACTTTAATTTCTTTGACTTTCTATGACATATATGTCAGTTGGACATAAAAGTAAATATTTTGAGTTTCGAGAAGATATTTTTCAACATTATAAAATCTGACATGTATGATAGCGTGTTATGCATCTATGTTTTCAACAGATAGTCAAATTACTTAATGAATGTAAACAGATACGCAAATGTGTATACGCCATAGGCCAACTAAATCTGATAAGAGAATATTAATATGTATACGTCATAGAACATCCAAAAATATTAAATTTGTTTGATTTTGGTTTTAAATATTTAGTTTCAAAACTATGATATTAACAGAATATCATATATTAAGACAACTAACTCTGATATTAAGACAACTAACTCTGATATTAAAATTTGATTTTCTTTTTAAATAGAAAGTGATAATTAATATTTTTTCTCAGAAAATCTGATATTAAGAAAATATCTTTATTAAGAAAAGTAACTCTGATATTAAGATAATATTAATTTAAAAATAATATGTGTTATATTTAATATTTTAAATAACTATATTTATGAAATATGATAGTTATATTCATTAATTTCTTGTGTATAGTCAAAATCAACTTTAAAGATTATCTTTCATATATGTAAGTTGGAAATTACTTTAATTTCTTTGATTTTCTATGACATATATGTCAGTTGGACATAAAAGTAAAATATTTTGAGTTTCGAGAAGATATGTTTCAACATTATAAAATCTGACATGTATGATAGCGTGTTATGCATCTATGTTTCCAACAGATAGTCAAATTACTTAATGAAATAGATACGCAAATATGTATACGTTATAGGCCAACTAACTCTGATATTAATAAAATATTAATATATATACGTCATAGAACTTCCAAAAAATATTAAATTTGTTTGATTTTGATTTTAAATATTTTGTTTCAAAACTATGATATTAACAGAATATCATATATTAAGACAACTAACTCTGATATTAAAATTTGATTTTGTTTTAAGTGATAATTAATATTTTTTCTCAGAAAATCTGATATTAAGAAAATATCTTTATTAAGAAAAGTAACTCTGATATTAAGACAATAATAATTTAAAAATAATATGTGTTATATTTAATATTTTAATAACTATATTTATGAAATATGATAACTATATTCATTAATTTCTTGTGTATAGCCAAAATCAACTTTAAAGATTATCTGACATATATGTCAGTTGGACATAAAAAGTAATATTTTGTGTCTCGAGGAGGTATTTTTCATCATTATAAAATCTGACATGTATAATAGCGTGTTATGCATCTATGTTTTCAACAGATACTTTAATATTTAACGTCGAAATTTAACGTGCAAAATAAAATTTAATATGATATTAAGACAATAATAATATATTAAAGATTAAACACAATATAAACACAATAATATATTAAAGATTGTCAAATATAAACACCAAACTTTAAAAAGGTTTTGATATAAACACAATATAAAGATTAATATTATTATAACTTACTTTGATATTAAGATTATATTAAAGTAATTAAAAATAAATGGCAAAATTAAAGATATTAATATTAAAATAAATTTAATTTTAATGTTTATTTTAAAATAAAGTTTATTTTAAAAGTTGCATGCCATGAATAAGTCTATATATAACATTGATATTGAAAGTAATGTTTCATTTATCGAGTTGTCGTGTTAAAAAAAATAAAAATAAACTGTTTTTTCAAAATAAGTAATGGTTTCGTGCCATTTACAGACGTACCTCCATCAATTATTATTCATATCTTACAATCTATGCACAATTCAACTCGTGATAGGAACCATTTCCAGGAGACAATAGAAAGTATACCCAGTATACCATCATATTTAGTTCATTTTATCATGGGAAGGTACCGCAAAAATGTTCTCCAACTTGAAGAACAAGATATAGTTGAAATAATTGGTGTTTCAGAACAAAGTATGATTTTTGATGGTTCGGGATTGACTAAAGAAACTATAAGGAAAAATCTTCATGAGAATATAATGCTTGACAAGGTTGAAGGCGTTTGTGTGATTTGTTTAGAAGAATACAAAGAAAATGAAAGCATAAGCACAATGATTTGCAGCCATGAGTTTCATGCAGATTGTATTAGAGGTTGGATGCTACACAAAAACCTCTGTTGTAAAAATCAGTCCAGGCTGCCGATTAATCACCGCATAATCGCTGATCGCTCACTAAGCGCCTTGATTTATCATAATCGACCTATTTAATCGGTTTGGTCAAAGATCGCTTAAAAATCGGTCAACAAACTGATTAATTGGACAAAATCGGTCTAATTGGATTAATCGGATAAAATAGCTTAAAAATTGGTCAATAAAATCGCTTAAAAACCGGACAAAATCACATAAAAATTGGTCAACAAACCGATTAATCGGATAAAATCGGTCAAAGATCGCTTAAAAATGGTCAACAAACTGAGTAATGTGTATGTTTGACTTTGAAACTTTGAAGAATTATGTATTATGTTTATATTTGAACACATGAAATATTTGAGCTTTGATGCACTATGCGTATCTCATACATATAATATAATATCATATCTAAAATTACAATGTTAAACATAAAAATTCCAATCCGATTAATCCCCGATTAATCTCTGCCTATCCGATTAATCGCTAGGCCATACCCGACCGCCTCATTAGCGCCTAGTGATTTTTACAACCTTGATAAAAACATTTGTCCATTATGTAAATGTATCGGACTGAATATCTAATAGTATTATTTAATATCACAGTAATGTTAATTCTTATGTAATGTTAATTCTTGTTTTGAAAATTTAATGTAATGTTAATTCTATGTATATTTTACTTCACTTATTCTTATAATAAAATTAATAATGTAATGTAATGTTAAAAGTTTATCTTAAAAGGAATAAGAAATATAACAAGAACAGACAACTAATCTTATAAAATATCTTCAAACATGAAATTACAAATTAATATCTTCAGTTAATACACCGATAATTATAATCTTCATATAAAATCTTCAACGACTTCTTATATGGCTGAATTTGGTAGTTTTTGATGAAGAACATACACCTTCAAAAAATATCGTCTTCAATCTGATCATGATACATAATGTCGTTTCACAATATAAAAGTTGTACAAATATGAGTAAACCATTTCTTATACAAGTGAAACATTACATCGTTTGGAATAACTCATCACCTTGCACCCCAAACTGGATATGAATGTTATCGACAAATGCTTTGTTAAATTGCATTTGAAACGAATGTTATCAACAAATGCTAGTTGACGTTGAATCTAAAGGATCTACTTGCTAAAAATCCTGAAATGAAAAATACCAAAATAGCTTTGTTAGAAAAAGCAAAGTTGAAAAGTTACTTGAAGAAAAACTTACAGGGTCCTGAAATATAATGATTGATAAACATTTTTTTCTTCAAGAACAAATACTTTCAGTAGAATATCTAGATTTCGATTTAAAAAATATAGAAATAAAAAAATCTTCCAAAGATAATAAATTATCGATGATACGAAAAAATAGATTTTTAATATAAAAACAATCATTATATTAAAACTGCAAAAAAAACATGAAATGAAAATGAAGAAAAATTTTGTTATGTTTTTCTATGTGTGATTGATGAAATATTTATAGGAAAAAAACACAGTGATTTGTACAAACGAATATAGAGAGCCCTTAAAAAATAAATAATATTTAAAGTACAACTGCTTACTTTATTTCTTCATATTAAAATATTTTTACGTTTTTCATATTAAAGGCTATGTACGTTATTTTTAAAGTACAAGTGCTCAGATGTAGTGGTATTTTTTATTTTCATTTTGGCCTGTTTTTTCGTGAATAATATTCTTAATAATAAAAGAAAAAAATAATAAAAGAAAAAAATTAATACTAGCTGCATAATTAATAATATTCATAATAGTATTTTAAGAATAAAAATACTATTTTTAAAAAAGTAATAGAACATCAATTTTTGTATTTTAAGAAAGAAATCAATACTAACTAAAAAATATTTAAAACAGTCTAATATCACAGTACATCAAGAAAAAACATTTTTATTAAAATAAAAATACAAAAATTAATATGATATTTTTTTTATCTAATTCAATTTAAATTATCGTCAGAGTATACTTTATTAATTAACTACGTGAATGAAATGTGATAATTATAATCATTAATGTCTTGTGTATTGTCAAAATCAACTTTAAAGATTATCACAGATAAAGTGATATTTTGTGTCTCGAAAAGGTATCTTTTACCACTATAAATAATATCTGACATATATGTCACTTCAAAATTACTTTTAATAAATGTAAACAAATATTCAAATATGTATACGTCATAAGCCAACTAAAGTCTGATATTTAAGACATTAAATACGTATATGTCATAGAACATGCAAAATATTAAATTTTCTTTGATTTTGGTTTTAAATAGAACAACTAACTCTGATATTAAGATAATATCATAAATTAAGAAAAGTAAGTCTGATATTAATGTAATATCATTAATTAAACAAGAAAATTTGATATTAATACAATATTAATATCTTCTTTCAGTCATTCATTTTATAAACAACTAAATCTCATATGGTTTAGAGTACTCTTTTTAATAATGCTAGTCGATAAAATGAAAATTTTAAATACTATGATAATATCATAGTATATGAATTGATTAATCTGTGAAATTTTACTAACTCTGATATTAATTGAAATTTTACAATATCATATATCTAGACACTGTGATAGAAATACAATATCATATATCTCTAGACAACTAACTCTGATATTAAGACAATATCATATATTAAAAACAATATCACATATCACCAATATCATATTTAAAAATGTGAAATTTTCATACTATTATAATATTTTATCTTAAGGAATTAAAATTGCCATTCTAATATTTTAATATTTTAATATTTTAAATGTATATTTAGTATTTTAAATAATTATGTTTATGAAATGTAATAATTATATTCATTAATGTCTTATCTAATACAATTAATATTATTATTTTCTTATCTAATATTATAATTATTACAGATAAAGTAATATTGTATTGTCAAATCATTTTAAATAGTATCTGACATTGATAGCTCATATATGAGTTTGAAAAAATGCTGCTAGGAATTTCGACAGAATTACACTATTTTAATTTAGTGTGATATTAAGTTATTGTGATATTAAGTTACAGAGATATTAAATTTAATATCATAGACCATAAAAATTATTTATATAGTAGAATATTTGTGAAGATCGTTATAAGCTCTTAGACTAGGTCTAATATTATATCTAGGAACACATAATAATGAAAGCGGAATATTCAAACATAGAATCAACATTATTATGAACAAGGTTTTTTCATTATCATCAACTAACTAACTAACAATAATAAAGATCAAAGACTTGATCTAACACTAACTAACTAAACCCTACGCGTTTTCCCTACGCCTAGGTTCCCACACACACACACACCTTTAGACGTCTACATCTTGTACGTACGTACTAAACTAATGACCCTATGTCTCTTTATATACTAAAGACATCTAGGGTTTACAAGAGGAATCATAATACAATTAGGAAACTAAATATTCTTTTAAGCATATCTTCTAGAATCTTCCACATCCTCCATCTTTTTGTAGTTTCCCTTCTTGTCACTTTTAGTCCTTCATGTTTCATTCTTCTTGTTTTGTATCATCAAATCTATAATAGACCCAACAATCTTCCCCTATTTGATGATGACAAAACAAACACGATTCTTGTACGAACTTCCCTAGACGAAGTAGAAAAGTTGAGATAATTAAATCTCACCATGAATGAAACAATCTTCTCTTCCATGCTTCCCCTTGACTTGAACATGTCACTCAAACATCTCTTCCCCTTTTTGTTATCAACAAATAGAGAACGTATGCAAATAATGATCTTGACCACCACGAACAAATATCATACTTCCAATCTAAGACTTCCAATGCTTCAAATCGCCCACCATTACGCACCATAGGAAAAATGGATCCAAAACAGTAGAAACTTCAACTAGCAATAGTAATAATGATCAACAATAGTAAAAATCAAACACTTCCCCTTGAGTGATGCATGTACATCAATGATTCTTCAAAATCTGTAAGCTTTATGTAATGATTACTTGTGAAGAAAACCGAGTATAACGAATTTGATGAAGAAGTAGAATTTCCCAAACTTGTGTCTTAAATCTTGTACTATCCACGGAACTCCATACTTATACCTACCAAATATAAGTAGACCGCAATCCCTTGACAAGAATCCTCAACTAGTATGAGACACTGAGCACTACAATGTAACTCCTTTAAGTGATAGCCAATGTGTGCATAGAGCATCATAAGAAAAATCACACATTGCTAGATTCATCAAGCTATACGATAAGAACACAAACCAAGTAATTCCACTTCACCTTTAAATAAGTGATAAATAATCCTCTTCGTAATCAATTATTCAATGAATCAAATACAAGCCTTTTTGAATCCTTTTAAGAACATAAATTTCTTCCTGTGTGTGTGAACCAAACAACCATTCTGTGTGTGTGTCATCCAAAAATCCATAACCATTATCACGCTCGACATCCCCTTAAATCAAAAACCATATGAGAAAGAATTAGTACCTTGAGCAGTACTTTGAGAACAACAGTACTTTCAATAATCAGCAGTACTTTCAAATTCCAAGCAGTACTTTCGTGTCCAATCAGTACTTTGCTTGTAGGGGACCAATAACGCACAGCAGTACTTTCAAAATACACAACAATACTTTCAGCAGCACTTTCACATAAAAGCTCAGATGGAAGATCCCTTTGGTGGAAAGTTAGATTGATATATAGAGAACATCCACCCAAAATTTCGTCACGATCCAACGGTTAACGAAAAAGTTATGATCGTTTCAAAACAGTGTTGTTGTAACCTTACGAAAAATCGCAGCAGACTCGATCGCTTATATCTTTTGATTGAGGGCTCCGATTGACAATCCTTCGGTGAGATTAAAGATAGATATACCAAGAAGCTCCAGTTCAAATTTTAGCTCGATCCAACGGTTCAATAAAAGTTATGCCTTACGGAAAGCAAGTGTTGCGTAAGTATTATGAATTTTAATGACTTGAATTTTTCTTCCTTCTTCTTCAAGAAAACCTTGTAGATCCCTAGATATCACGAGCCCCAGGCTCTGATACCATATGTGTAGATCGTTGTAAGCTCTTAGACTAGGTCTAATATTATATCTAGGAACACATAATAATGAAAGCGGAATATTCAAACATAGAATCAACATTATTATGAACAAGGTTTTTTCATTATCATCAACTAACTAACTAACTATAATAAAGATCAAAGACTTGATCTAACACTAACTAACTAAACCCTAGGCGTTTTCCCTACGCCTAGGTTCCCACACACACACACCTTTAGACGTCTACATCTTGTACGTAGGTACTAAACTAATGACCATATGTCTCTTTATATACTAGAGACATCTAGGGTTTACAAGAGGAATCATAATACAATTAGGAAACTAAATATTCTTTTAAGCATATCTTCTAGAATCTTCCAAATCCTCCATCTTTTTGTAGTTTCCCTTCTTGTCACTTTTAGTCCTTCATGTTTCATTCTTCTTGTTTTGTATCATCAAATCTATAATAGACCCAATAATATTTGAAAATAAACTTCTAACTTACACATATTTATTAAAATAAATGTTCCAAAATTAATATAACATTTTTTAAATAATATAATTAACCTTTAAATTTTACATGGAAAATAAAATTTAATATGATATTAAGAAATAAAATTTATTTTCATATATAGTATAATTAATATTATTACTATTACAGATAAAGTGATATTATATTGTCAAATCATTTTAAATAGTAAATGAAATTGATAGCTCATATATCAGTTTGAAAAAATGCTGCTAGGAATTTCGAAAGAATTACACTATTTTAGTTTAGTGTGATATTAAGTTACTTAGATATTAAATTTAATATCATAGTACATAAAAATTATTTATATAGTAAAATATTTGAAAATAAACTTCTAACTTAAACATATTGATTAAAATAAATGTTCCAAAATTAATACAACATTTTTTTAAATAATATATTTAACGTTTAAATTTTACGTGGAAAATAAAATTTAATATGATATTAAGAAATAAAATTTATTTTCTTATATAATATAATTAATATTATTATTATTACAGATAAAGTGATATTGTATTGTCAAATCATTTTAAATAGTATCTGACATTGATAGCTCATATATCAGTTTGAAAAAATGCTGCTAGGAATTTCGAAATAATTACACTATTTTAATTTAGTGTGATATTAAGTTACTGTGATATTAACTGACTGAGATATTAAATTTAATATCATAGAATATAAAAATTATTTATATAGTAAAATATTTGAAAATAAACTTCTAACTTAAACATATTTATTAAAATAAATGTTCCAAAATTAATATAACATTTTTTTAAATAATATAGCTCAAATATCAGTTTAAAAAAATAATAGTAACTCAAAAATATATTAAATTAGAACATGTATATATTAAAATTTCTTTAATGTCAAAATATTAAAAGCTATTCAAAAGGTACTCCAAAAAATAAGATATTAAGACAATATTAAACAAATTAGTTTCAAATATTGAATAAACTTGCTCATACATGCTGCTGGGAATTTTGAAAGAATTACATTTCAAAAAAATAAAATAAAATAAAATAAAAATAAAAACTTCCAACTGAAATAAACTTTAATTAATTCACATTACATTAATTTAAATTTTAATAAAAACCATTAAAATTAAAATTTTTCTACAATAACAATTGATCTTCAACTTCATATTCTTCTTCATCTTCATTTCTTTTTAAAAATCTTCATCTTCATCTTTCATAATTGATCTTCAACTTCATGTTCTTCCGTTTCTTACATTATACGAGTAATAATTTTTCAAAATGTACAAATTCATGTACTCTTCATATTCAGAATCTGAATCTGAAAAGATTGATACACTTATAATAATAAGAAAAGAATAAATTATAAGAATATAGTCAATATTCATATAATTTTTTCTTATCACAATATGAATAAAAACATTAATAAAAAAGTGGAATGTGTCAAGCTCAATAGATTTAGAATAATTAATATACTCTATACACCTATCTAACTTATCACATTCCTGCTTTTGTACCATGGCGACATTCGGTAAAATATCTAGGTTTCATACCATGGTACTAAAATGTATATAATAGATGTAGAAGAAAATTTAAAATGATGTTACACATATTTAAATAGAGCTTCGACATCTATTACAAATTTCGATAAAATATCTAAGTTTCTTATCAAATAAAAAATCATAGAATAACCTCCAGGATCGTAAATAATATAGTGAAATATAAAAACGAAGCACATGGTTGCACTAAATATCACTTTTAGTTTTTGTAGAATGAAAGAAAGATTTTTGTTATTTCTTTCTAATGGAAGATTTTAATTTTATAGCAGTAAAGTGGTAAACGAAAAGGCTCTTTTATAGGAACAATAAATGAGTTTTTTATTTGATTTGATCGAATCTCGAAGAGAAAAATAATAAATGGCTTGTTATCTTTTTATTTTTTTTATCTTTTTATTTTTAAACTCATCAAGTATTTTAACATAATTAAATTAAACTGTAATATTTAATTAAACATTATGACATTAATATTAAATAGTTTTGAAACTCAAATTTTTTAAAATAAAAGATATATTAGCTTACATAAATATAGATTCGCTTACATACCAAATAAGTCGAAAATAACACATTGTTAAACATATACAAAACACAGACATAAAAATCCTAAAAATTATCAGCATCACCAGCAACTTCTTTGAGTATGTTGATAAGGTTTTTGGCACATTCATCCATCTCTTGATACTTAGCTTTGACAATAGCATTATGATTTTTCAAATTCTTAAAACTGGTTATCATCTCTTGATATTTTGCTTGACATCAACATTAAAATCTTTGTAAATCTTAAAATCGATTATCGCCTCTTCAAACGTAGCTTCCAAATTAGCGTTATCATCTTCGATCCTCTTGAAACGCGGTTTCATATCTTCATACTCACATTCATACTATGGGAGTTGATGCGTGCCAAACCGTCAAGTTTTATCACTCAAGTCTGCCACTTGTGAATGGCAGACCGTAACAAACTTAAAACGGCTCAGGCACGAACTCAATGAAGATCTGAGGAGTATAGAGTCTCCCCGGGTCGTTATGTCCCAGCGAGCTATGCAATGGATTATCAAACGTTTAGTGATCGCGAGATTTGAACGGGAAAAGGATTTGAATGATATTATAACTACAGGAAAAGCCAACAAATTACAACGGCTTAAATGCAAATTAAAGGAAATTAAAAAGATAAAAAAATATTAAATAAACGCTATCACTATTTTCACAAAATGGTGTTTTTTTTTGTGATTTTATAAAACAAAATGACTTAAATAAAATATTTTAATTAAAATGTAAACTTAAAATATCTAAAAACGTGGTCTAAAATGAAAACGTACGTTATGTACGAATATTACGCTGGAGCGCAAGATAAAACGTAAAATTTGTGAAATAAAAGTCCTACGAATGTAAAAATAATTTTCTCACGTACTACATGACAAAAGAAAATTTTAGGAAAAAGCCGGGTATTTTTTCGACTCTTAAATTATTTATTATGAATTAAAAACTATTTTAATCTAATTTAATTATAAAAAATACTAAACTATTTTGGAAAAATCTGAAAATTTCACAGAAAATACTTTAAGCTAAACTGATTGTAAGAAAAATAAAAAAGATGGGCACTACTTTACGAAATAAGCACTTAAAAAGCCTAATAAGCTAATAAGGTAAAAACTGAATTTTGTATATAAGAGATTAATGTTGCAAGAATCTAATGAACAAAGACCCTAGGGCAGCTGGTAGTGAGTGGTTGTGTTGTGTCATGTGCAGCAGACCGAAGGTCCAGTATTCGAATCCCATCCCAACCTTTTTGACTATTTATT
Organism: Chrysanthemum lavandulifolium; assembly: GCA_022545495.1. Taxonomy (NCBI): domain Eukaryota; kingdom Viridiplantae; phylum Streptophyta; class Magnoliopsida; order Asterales; family Asteraceae; genus Chrysanthemum; species Chrysanthemum lavandulifolium. Next base: position 101,493,480 of record CM040242.1, on the reverse strand, counting down.
TATTTATTTATTTTTTTCTTTTAAAAACTTATATGTTGGGCTAAATCAAGAACTTTTCAAGAAAACATAACTAATGAAAGCTTCTAATAAGCTTTGAACAACTTCTAAACAAACAGCCCTTTAGCCACTGTTGGCATCAAATGGGCAAAAGCAGTTGGTAAGGGATAAGCTATACTAGAGAGGTCGCTTCAACTAACTGAGATAACAAGCAATTAAGACGACTAATAAGCACTATAATGAACCTAAGTGACTAATTATGAATTGGACTAAGCTAAGCTATCTAAGAGTAAAGATCAGTAAAGAAGATAAAAAAAACTAAAGATGAAAAGGTTGACCTGTTTTCGGCTTAATGACAAGCTCCACAGTGAACTTCCAAGAGAGGTGCAGCTACAAACCTGAGGTTAGAATAGTGTGGATGCAAGACATGTTAACTGAGGATAAGCTGCAAGACTCTACACAGCTTAAAAATAAGCTGAGACAGCACCTATAGACACCCCTTTTTTTTCTTTTTCAACTAATGCAGCTAAGTAGTTCGAACAACAAGCAGATTTTAACTAGCTTCTAACTATTCTAAAGGGTAAAACTAAAGTCCCCAACTGAAACTACTCTGAAATGAGGTTATAAGGACTAGAGAAACACAAATCTTATACAATCTAAACATCAAATAGACCCATAAGCATCCTCAATAACAGCAGCTTAGGCTGCTGCAGACATAAAAAAACATATGAGGGGACGTAAAAGGCAAGAATTAAGCTAGCTAATTAACTCTAAAATCCTATTAAAACACAACTGGTAAGCCTAGTGTTACTTAACTACTCATAACATTCAAATGAAGTCCTAATTCTAACATTAACTACACTGAAATTAAGCAAAAAAATATGACACCGAGGCCGTTTAGTTGAAAGGCAGTGAGTGCAAAGGTTTTTTTTTTTATGAAAATCCACTTTGCTACTCGTTTCGCTAATCAAAACTAATGAGCTTGCTAAACTATGCCACTTGACTTTTAACTAAAACTAAATGGCAACCCAACATGGATCAAAGTGGTTTTTTTTCTTTTGACTCAAGAACAATGAAAATCCAAACACCCCTAGAGGCGGTTTCGACTTCAAAGAAAATAAAGCGCAAGTTAAGAAAAACTGCTTTTGCAACCTAAAACACGAGAATCAAGCTAGCTTTTACAAGCTTATAGTAACATTTCCAATAAGACTTCAAGTGAGATGATTTTAAGAGCACATGACAATAAAAAGAAAACCGAATAAACTTACTAAAATGAATTAACAACTGAAGATAACTTGCGTTCAAAATTAAAATTACAATGAAAATTTAAATGAGCTAGAGCTCAGGGATTGAAAACTAGAAAACTCAAATAAAAAAAAACTAAAAACACTAACTAACTACTACTACTAACTACTTTAACAATGGTTACAATGGCTTCTTATACTCCTGATGGTCTTCACTCTCTTCTCTTTTCTCTCTCTGTCTTCGAGCTTCTTGGTGCAATGATGGGTTGTGGGTTTTGCAGGGAATGGGGAAAAGGGTTTGTTGGGGTAAGTGTGTGTGGGTTGTCAGGGACAGTGATGGGATGGGTTTTATTATTTGTTGTGTTGGGTGGTTTTTTTTGTGACAGGGGACAGGGAGTATTAGAAAAGAGAAAAAGGTGTTATTGTGTTTTGTGTTTCTGTGTTGTGTGTTTGGGCGGGAAAAGAAAACAGGGAAGAAGAGAGTGTAAAACATTTGACCGGGTAAGGGATTTTGGACCGGGTATTGGGTTTAAGTGGGTATTGGGCTTGGGTTTAGTATTAAGGTTTGGACTTAGATAATCACTTGGACCAAGGATATATTTTTAAGCCAAAGAGTAGCTTAGGGACCAAACTTGCCAATACTGAAAATCCAGGGACCATGTGTGTACATTCTAAAATTATAATCCAAGGGCTAAACTTGACAATCTCTAATAATCCAAGGATTGAATTTGCCAAATTTGAAACTCCGGGGACTAAACTTGTAAATTCTCAAACTTTTGATATTTTTCACCAAAGGACTAATTTTGATAATTTATGTTTCCAAAAGGACCTTTGGTGACTTTTCTTTTGAAATTTGGACTCAGGGATTGTTTTTGACAACTTTTGAAACTTGGGGGACTAAAACTGCAATTTTTGCAAATTTGATATGTTTTTCATCTGATTTTGATATTTTTGCATTTAAAACACATAAAACACTGATTTGTGATATTTTCATCATTTTGATGCATTTTTGAGTGTTTTCAGATGATTTTGCAGTTTATATTGTACAAAAATGATGAGTATTTAGACACTCATCAGGAGTTGTTCAATCATTGTCTTCCTCTTAGAAATCAGCTCTTGTTTCTCTCTGAAATTTCCTTCTATTGGGAAAGTCTTTCCTGGCTCACAAGTAATTACCATTTTATTGAAACGATCTATCATGTCAATCTCATCTTTCAATAAAGAATCCTGCAAATTAGCACAATTCGGAGTGCATGTACCCTCTGGACACAAAGAACACATCATTTCAAGTGTACGTAAATTATTGTGATGATTGATAATGTAATTGATATAAATGTTACAAATGTTATAAGTGCATTCAAAAAGTTAAAATGAGGCTAATGAAATGGGCCTTATAAATTGGGCCTAATTTTATACAACTGTTTTATTGTGTATTCAAAGTTGTACATGATTTTTGTGCAACTGTTTAACATCTAAAAAAATATCCAAGTATTTTTATATATGACAGTAGCTAAAAAATGAAAAAGTATACTCACTATATTTATTCAGAATATACGTATATAATAATGAATAATGAAAAAAATTACAATTTCTTTGCCGTTATAATCTCCTCCTTGAATTTGTTAGCATCACTTAATAGAATGTTTCTGAGATACAAATTTCTCAATGATGCCAACTCATCTTTGCTTCCATTTTGCTTAAATATAGATCTCCATTGTTTGTCCTCGCCTGAATAGAACTCAAGGTGCCTCATAGTAAAATGCCACAACTGCTTTATTTTTCGATGTTTGCCATTGCATTTCAAGTCTTCGAGGAACACACTTTGAAATTTGTTCAACCTTTGAGTGCTTTGAAACTTTTAGATAATGACAAAACAATTTGAAGTAAAAACAAAAATAAAAATAAAAAATAAAAATATTAACCTTAAATTTGTTACATATATATATAAATAATAATAATGATATTACGATTTTGAGTTGTATTTCCATATATAGCACCACTTTCCTTTAGATTGTCAATAATCACAAATGACGGATTCAAGAGATTGAAGCAATAAACATAGAAATGATTTTGCCTACATATTGGGAAAAAACACAAAGCAGAAAAAGTAAAATATTAATAAAGAGTATAATAAAATTCAAATAAGTATATATTGTAATATTAAAATTAAATTTAATAGTTTTAAATGGAAATAACATAATTTTTAATGTGATATCAGAAAAACTATTATTTAAAAATAAATAATATTTAAAGTACAACTACTTAATTACAGATAAAGTGCTACAAATGTTACTGCTGCTGCAACAAAATGTTGCTACTGCTGAAACTACTGCTAGTACAACTTCAACCACTGTTGGTTTAAAAGTTTTACTACAATAAATCGCAGTAAAACAACAACCACCACAATAAATCGAAGTACAAAAATCAAAAGAAGCTGAAGATTAGATTGCTCTACAACCGCTTAACTTAAAACAATCTCAAGCTAAACCTAATATTTAATTTGTAAATTTAGTAATTACTTAATTATAGCTCCTCAATTATTAACTACAGATAAAGTACAACTTCTTATTGTCTTAAATATATGATTTTTAAAGTACAATACTTAATTAAAAATAAACTGCTGTTGCAACAACAAATGCTCCTACTAATGCAACAAATGTTCCTACTGTTGCAACAAACAAATGTTTTGTCACAGTAAATGATTTAAGAAAACAAAATTTAAACTTACCAGATTAACTGTTGATAGATTATTACAATTCAGAAAATTATTGCATGCAAAATTGATTGCATGCAAAATTGATTGCATTCAAAAAGTCTTCTTGTATCTTTTTATATCCAAGTCCCTTTTTTTCTCTTAGAGGCCCCTGAATTAAATTTGAAAATAAAAGATTATAAACGCATTGTTTTCTTAAAAATTATATATATATATATATATATATATATATATATATATATATATATATATATATATATATATATATATATATATATATATATATATATATATATATATATATATATATATATATATATATATATATATATATATATATATATATAGCAAGAAGACATACCATTGCTTCGTGTTAAGAAATAATCTTAAACATGATCCAGGACTTCTATATTTTCTTGAAAATTCAACACAATAGTCCAAATATCTATGATGTTTGAGGTAATATGTTATGTTTTATTAATCAGATCTTTAAAATAGCTCCGATTAACAACACAATAAAAATATGACCCAAAAAAATGCTCCCTGTATTAAAATAATAAGAATAGTTAATAAATTCTGTATGATTGTATTCTGATAATAATAACATTAGTTAATAAATAAAATAAATAAATAAATAACTTACTTAACTTTGTCGTTGTTCTTTTCTTTATTAACTCTATCATGAGACTTGTCATTCTTATTTAATTTACTTTTATGTCAACTTTTCTAACATTGAATGGTGACTTCAAAACTGTTGTTGGATTCTTTTGTCTAATATTCTTTGATTGTGTTTGTACATAAGTATCTACTTGTACAGAATCTTCATTATCAAATCTTTTGTTAACAATATTTCTTAAATTGTGAAGAGTTTCAGCTCCATCTATCATCTGCAAGTTTAAAATCAAAAAATAATTACAACAAGATTTAAAATAAAAAAAAATAACCATGTGCAATCTACATTAGTTATTATCATCTACCTGAATCCGTTGAATATCCTCGGACTCATTTGAATCCTCTTCTTCAGAATCATCATCATCAGATGACGAAGTTGACCGAAAAAAATTTATTGGCTCAGGGCACTCAATTAAAGCCTATTATGAATAAAAAAAGAAAAAAAGATAAACTTACATTAATAACATAATTTCTTTTACACATATTAAAATTTGTGCTCATATAAAATACTTACTACAGAATTACTTAATTCATTGAGTGCTTCAACAACAACCATAAGCTGAAATTATAATGTATGTTATTAATAAAATATATATATATATATATATATATATATATATATATATTTGAAATATTAATAAAATTAGTTTAATGACGATGTATGTTATTAAAATAAAAATAAAAATAAACAAATAAAATTAAATACCATTTTGTTCGAATTTGAAGAAGCTTCATGAACATGATCATAATCAAACCGATCGCAAGCTCATCTATCTCTCGGTTTTTCATCCGTCGGAGAAAGTAACTTCAGATTATTCCCATCTGTTTACGAACTTTGATGTTTCTGTAAATTTAAAAACATTTCTAACATAAATGTATTAAAATTAAAAAAAAAAAAAGAAAAAAATTAAAAAGATTGTTACCTTTGAATCTTCGACTTCAAAATTCATTGCTTCTTCCTTGACCTTTTCAAATTCTGGATATTTTGATAAAGCTTTTGTCTTAAAATGTAATGCTCTCAAAACTCTCTTTTTGAATTTTGCATTTTGATCCGTTATGCACAACTTGAAAAAACAACCATATGCAAAATCGAAGATTAGTTATTCGAATAACTTTGAAAGCATTTCTTATTTTCATTGTTTAAGTAACAAAGCCACGCATTAGGTTCTTCGTAATACTTAAGGTCTTGAAAGATGATACCATCTGGAACTCTTCGAAAATATGGATGATCTCCAGATAAAACTCTTCTACAACAATCTACAAAATACAGTTGATGAACAAAGGATGTGAAATGAGTCAACCCAATATATGATTGATAACACTCGTCAATTGTGATCTCATTCAGCATGTAGGCTTTTACGAAAATGCTTTGAACATCTTTTATGATTTTTTTCTTCAGATTGCACTCTGTATTACTTTTGTAAATACAGAACATAAAATCTTTCCACTGTTGAAGTCCTAAAAAAGGAAGATTGTGATGCGAAATTGTGTCTTTTGAATTGTAATCTAACATCAGCGAGTATCTTAAAGATCCATTCACTTGCTCAACATCGATTTTTCTAATTTTTTTTATATCCATAATGTCTTCTGAATCTGCATAACTTCAAAACTTGCTCCATATTCCTTGAATCTAACGAAAGCTTAAAGTCCAACAAAAGTATCCTTTCTTCTTTCTCTCTGTTGAATACTCATACCTTATCCTTTTATGATTTTCCTAACTTTTGCTTTCGTTTCTTCTTCTTCATATTCATCGGATGTTCTTCCATCCACTCCTCTGCATACTTTATCAATTTCTGTCTATGTATATTGATCTCATGAAGCAAAAGCTTTGTAATGTATCTACTTCTCAACACATCCATCTGAATTCGACGATTTGGGTCATTTTCTACTAAAAGACCTGTTTCCCAATTTTCATCTTGAGCCTCATAAAGTTCCATATGAATCATCGCATATAAACCATAGTTAACTTTATCTTGGCTAGTTCTCCATTTTAGTTGAATTATTTCAGCACTTGAATCCATCAAAAAATAAATATTTGGATGGTTGTGATCAAGCAAATAGGATGATAATGAGACTTTTCGATAAGAATAAAAATGAATGAGAACAACACAAAAATATCTTGAGCAGGAAAAAATATAAAGTAAATAAAATCAATTCTTACCACATAATCAAAAACGTGCTTGTATTTTGCATCATATGAAGCACCTGACTTACTATTGTCTAAAATAATAGCAAGACCATTCCTTATGTTGAAAACTATTACATAATAGTGCTCATATGCAAGGATTGGAAAGAACACCTATTAAAAATGAAATTAAAATCAAATAAAAGATGACTACCATTATGTTAATATTAATGATAGATTAGATTACCAGTTCGATTTTTTCCATTGACATAGCTTTTTTATCATTATCAAACTGATCTTCAACATAGCGTTTAAACTTTAGACAATGGCCTTTACTATATTTTTCATATTCCTTCAGATCTTCTGGCTATTAAAAACAAAAACAAAATGCAAAAGTTACAAACAAAACATATTTGTGTATAATGAAAGAAAAATTAAGATAAAAATATATATTAACTTACAATCGTCCTTTGTTTTGAAGTAATGTCTAAAACTTTTTAAAGTATCCTTTGTTAAATTTTCTTCAAAATTGAGGATAGTAACAAAGTTATCAATAACTTCGCGCTCAATCTCTGTTTCAGAAGCAAGACACTTGATGTGAATTCTTAAAACTGCTTTTGCTTTCCCATAACTGAAAATCTCCTCCCTGTATAGGAACATATAGAAGTTATATGGTAGCATATAGAAATTACATGTAAAAATTAAAAAATAATTTTTAGTTTTTACAACTATAGTTTTAAGAACTTACATAACATTTTTCTCTGTATCGGATAGAATCATTTTCGGGAATAGTTTTTCAACCTGTGATTCGAATTCCGTTATAGTCTCAACTCTTTTGTTCATATATGGAGATTCAAAATGGATGCATGATTTTTTTCTTCGTTTTAGCTTCTCTTCATTTCCTTTGATATTCAAATCATGTTTTTGAAAAACCTGAAAAGGGTATTAAAGTGCACAATGTAATTGTCACTTTTGATGTTTAGACGTTCCTCTTCAGCCTTGATACACTTCAAAACATCATCACCTGTAAATCTTCCATTCTTATCAAAATCATCATCTACAGTATCTAACATCTCATCATCTTCACGTTTCTGTTCTTCAATTGGTTGTTCTTCCTGAAGGGTACATTTGGTGGTATCACTCGTGCCCTTACCAAGTTGATTAACCGGATTGCTTTGGGCTTGCGTGACATCAATAGATTCTTTTGGGAGTACATCACCTTGCTAGAACCCACCGCCCGTCAGTTGATTACACGCCAAGTCATTTGTATTTTGATCTTCTTTCTCAAGAGTTTTCTTCACTTTGACATACTTGTTGCTTTCATCAAAAGATTCATAAGCATCAATTCCTTCTTCTAACTCTGTGATAGTTGCGCTTTTCTCTTTCTCGTTGTCTTTGTGATCATCAACTTCTTTCAAATGTTTTTTTAAGATTTCACTTTCTTCTTTACTTCCTTTGTCTTCTAACTCTGACTTTCTATCGGCATCTTCATCCTCATGCAAACATGCTTCATCAGCAGTAGAAAAATCATCATTAGGAACATTTTCTTCAGCAACACTTTCTTTAACCACTTTATTAGTTTCTATTCCATCATCTATCTGCATCTCAAGCCTAACAGAGTCTTCGGATTTCTCAATCTCATCTACTTCTAAGACATCTTTCTTAGTTTCTAAGCAATCACTGTGTAGAGAAACTGCAGCCAATTCGATGTTAACATTATTTTCTTTGACAAGCCCTTCATCTTCTATAACACGCCTTTCAACTGGTATGTGTGACAATTCTTCATATGCTTTTGTGCTTGGATCATCCATTTCTGTATCAGCCAAATCTTGAAATTCTTCTGAAGCTGCAGCAGTAGGAACATCAAGAGTAGGGGCATCACCAATAGAATCATCAACACTAGCAATATTTCCTTCAGCAGAACTCTCAGCACATGCAACAACACTTTTTTTAACCACTTTATCACTGTCTATAGAAACTGTAGAAAAATCCATGTTATCATTATTTCCTTTGTCAAACCCTTCATCTATCTGCATGTCAGACCTAACAAAGTCTTCAGGTTTCTCAATCTCATCTACTACTAAGTCATCTTTCTTATTTTCTAAGCACTCACTCTCTAGAAAAACTGTAGACAATTCCGTGTCAGACATAACAAAGTCTTCGGGTTTCTTGATATCAACTGAATTCCTTTTAAGATTACTTCTATTCTCTGTTTCATCTTGTTTACAAGTTCCTTCAACAGTAAGCAGTACCTTATGTGTGTAATAATCAACTTCTTTAAAATCTTTCTTTGAAATGTCACTTTGTTTCATATCAGCAGAACATGTGATATCATTCATTTTATCAACTTCTGTATGAGCAAAATCTTGAACTTCTTCATAAGTTGCATCAGTAGGAACATCAGCAGTAGGAAGATCAACACAAAGAACATTTTTGACACACACGATCTCAACTAAATTGCTTTTAACATTACTTAAATTCTCTGTTTCATCTTCTTTAGGACGCCCTTCAACTAGTATCTGTGAAATGTTTTTACCATCTTCATGTTCTTCCGAAGGAGTAAGCAATTCATTAGGGGTGTAATCATCTTCATTTTCTTTCAAATATTGTTTGGCAGCTTCCTTAGGCAAACTTGTTTCATCAGCAATAGAAAGATCCGCAGTAGGAGCATTTTCTTCAACAAAACTTTCTTCAACAACCTTTAAAGGTTCTACCACTTCACGTGAAATCATTTGAATATAACTTGTATTCTCTGATTCATCATGGATGTTATCATTAGTTTCTTTGGCACGTCCTTCATTTGGTATTTCTGTTTCTTCAGCAAATCCCACGTTAACTACACCTTCACTTCTCTATATGTCTGTTTCATCTTTTCCAATTAAAAGCGACAAAAGTACTTTCTTAAGATTAACAACTTCTTCATCTTTTGAAAGAATATCATCATGCAATGAAAAATGTGATATACATCTTTTTAGATCGAAATAACTTCACGAAAATTAAGAAATTAACGAATTAGTTATTCATTTCTTAAGAAAAAGTTATGTAATAAGTTTCTTATTAAAATATGTATCTCAAGTATAGCCGATCCGACCGCTTTTGCTTTGAAGTTTCAAAGTTGCTAATCTGAATCTCATCATTGCTTTAAAGTAATAGTATAAGATATTTCGGTTTGGAATAAATTAACATAAGAAAAATTAAAGTTCTTGAACAATTTAATACCTCTTGAACATCAACATGATTCAAGTTGTTATCTTCGATAATTGATCGCATGAACATCGTTGACTTCGTTTATAAAATTTGAACTTTTAGAAGGTTGGGCGGTTATTTCGCATTAAAAAATATATTATTATTAAATGAATAAATGAATATTTTATTATAAATGAATGAATACCTCATTTCGAAAATCAAAATTGAAGCAGTTGTCATCATCATAAACTGAAGGGTCATTTGCAGCATTCAACAAAGATGAACTCCCAAAATTCTCAATCCTCATTGGAGTATGATTATTTAAAAAATGGTTTTCTTCAGATGATGATGAATTATCATTATCATTTTCAGCTTGTATAGGTTTTGAAGTTTCACAAATTTTGTTCTGATAAAAAGAAGAAAAAGAGTTATAATAATCAAATATTATGTTTTTTAAAAAACAGTATAATCAAACTTTTAAGATTACCTGTTGCACTTCAGAATTCAAATGTTGACATTGATCTTCTGACACTCTTTTATTCTCTAATAGTAAAACATCACTAGATTCAAATATTGGTTGATCAATTTCATCATTAACTTCTCACCGAAGAAAACCCGATCATCTTCAAAAACTCGAGAAAATTTTTAAGTCTTATATGTTCACGATCCACTTTCCTCAAACAATTTCATTGAGCAATCTTGTATGACATCTTCATTCGATTTGGTTTTTAAACGACCATCTAATATACAAGACGTGAAAAAATAATTCAAATATTTGTTAAAAAAATAATTCAAATATTTGTATAAATATATATATATATATATATATATATATATATATATATATATATATATATATATATATATATATATATATATATATATATATATATATAAAATATACCGTAAGAAATGTTATTGGACCACAATCATCATTTATTTGCGTAATCAGTATCAAGATTAGGTGGATTGAGATCTAGAGATTCCATCATTAGACCACACCAATCAACTCCGATAATGTTATCATAATGATCAAAAACTGATGGTAGAAATCTCATGTTTGATTCTCCTCCCGCACTTGAACAAATCATTGTCGTGACCAACAAAATAATGAAATTTAACTTGAAAACATCATTAACTGTATCAGTTGCCAGAATGAAGTCCTTGAGGTTTTTAGAAAAAGATCTTTTTTCAGTTTCCACAATAAGTTTTCCATCTTCGTTAACATATTGTTTCCAAAAAGATTGAAGATTGAACTTCAATGTCTTGTAATTTAATCTTTTTACAAAATTAATTCTTAAATCTCCTTTTGGAAATCCTAAAACCTCATGCACCAAGTCTCTTGTGATCTTTATTTCTTCTCCTTTAAAAACCAACGATTTTTCTTTTTCATTGTACAACTTACGATTTTCCAAGCTAGGTTTGATGGTATAAGAGCAATATTAAGATTTAAAATCTTTTTAAAACCCAATTCTGCTACAAAATCTTTCAGACAAGGAATTTTGATATGTGCTTTCTTGCCTCATAGAAATTGAGAGGCGCTTCTTGTTACGAGATCCGTAGGTTGGATGTATTCTTCTGTAGTCAAGTAAACTTTACCCTTCTTTCTGAATGGTTTCTTGTATTTACAAACAATTTCTTTCATCACAAATTTATTAGATGAAGTAGTCGTTTTTAATGGTCCTGAAAAATTAAATGAAGTTTGATTAATTTTAAAAATAAATAAACGAGTTTGCAACTGATTTTCTTATTAAACATGTGAGTATTTAATAAGGAAATCATTTTCAATTTAAAGTAAAAAAAAAATACAAAAAGAATAAACATACTCTTCTTGGTTGATTTCTTGTATTTGAGAACAGAGAGATCCTTTTCTGTATCTTCAGAAAAAACAAACTCGTCTTCTTCATCATGTTCTTCTGAATTAGAATTTAAAAAAAAAATCAATTATGTGATGGGTAGATTGATAGGTTCAAAGCTAATATAGTTTTATCATCTTCTAAACCACTAGTTGTAAAATTATTATCTATGTAAAACTAAGTGTAAAAAACTAAGCTTACTAAATATACGAATCATTTGCTAGAACGTTTAAGAACAGAGTTAAAATTATTGATGAATTATTGATGAATCCTAATTTTGACTCTTAAAGAAATAAACTATGGATATCATGCAACTTCTGACTATATAGTAACCAAGAATAAACTATCTAAACCAATATCATTTACTCAAAACACCCTAGAACAAAGTTACAAAACTAAAAATATACGGATCATTTGCTAGATATCCAATTAGTCGTTCAACTAAAAATAGAAAGTAAATCACACACAGAATATAGATAAAATTTTCTAGCTAATTAATTTAACTATAATTAGTTGTAAAACTAAGTGTAAAAATATTTTTAAACTATAGATGCTCAGGGGATACGGTTCAGATTGGGTATAGTTTTGAGGAATATGTCTGTTTTATAGTATGATTGTATTCTGAGAGGGACGCTGAGATTCCTGTGTTTTAGAGCTAGCTTTGGTGCAGGATTGATCACTAGGGAAGATATGTGGGTGCTTCACTTTTGGAACACATTGACCAACCGAGAGTACATGACTGCGAATACCTAAATTAAATGTTGATCCCAGTTGAGCAAATGATCTAATATAGAAACTGACTTGAACAAAGAACTTATTAAGTATTACGCGGAATTTAACACTTAATCTTAAGAAGAAGAATAGTAAACATTCAACACCTCAATATTATTGATAATACGAAGACTCTTACAGTATTAGGGTTTTGCAACCTTGAAGTGTATCGACCTTAGATATAAAACATCCGTATATCTAACCTAACCTAGGATCTCCTTTTATAGGCTAAGGAGTCCTATACAATATACAATACGTAAGCTACAAGATAAATATCTTTTCCATATTTATCTAATACAATAAACTAAACCGACTATACAGAACTAGCAGCAGTTACAAATCATCTTCCGTGGTTATACTCTTCTACTAGCCGCGGTTATCTTCATCCGTGGTTACATTCTTCTGTCCGTGGTTATATCCAATCTGTCCGTGGTTCCATTACTTAGAGTAATTCTTGATCCAAGGAACCTAAAACCCAACAATCCTCCCTTAAACTTGATACAGTCCAACAGAATTCTCAAGTTTTCTTTAAGCTCAAAACATCTGAATTTGAGGATGTAGCCAAACACTTACAAGCCTTAAGAATGTTCTCATACTTCAGTAACAATTTGTAAGCTTGACCTTCATAGAGGACTAACATCTTGATACAACCGAGCTTCAACATCGAGCAATAATTCACGGATGCTTATTCGGTTGAGGATAATCACCTTCTACAAGCATATGAATAATCTTTCCAGAAACAGTTAAAACATGAACTCCACAAGTTTGATATAAAAACCTTCTAGTAACTTGACCTTCGTAGAGTCCTTGCCATTCAGGTTCATCATGAGTAGGTTCAAATAGAATCTTCAAATAATGATAAACCAGCCTCTCATGATAATCATTTACTTCACCAAACTTGTTCTTGTAAAGTATCCAAAAATTCATCAAATCATCTCTATCAAAATACTGAAGCATTTGTGAAAATTTATTATACTCAGAAACTTCATTGTTGAGTCTTTGAATTTTCCAAACTCCTTCACTTCCAATTATAAGCTTAAACTCATAAGAAATAATTTGATTTTCATCTTCAATAACTTTCAATCTTTTAGAATCGGATGTCTCACAACCTCAGTTTTCTCTTTCTTTTACTTTGAATCCATTCATCATCCTTTTTAATCCACTCTTCCTCCTTTTTAGAATTCATTGGACATAAATCATCATGATTAATTCTCATACATCTCTCATAAATCTCAAAAATTCTTTCAAATGAACACCTACTAAGATTATCAGAAACATATATGCCTGAATTCTTAATAATCTTCATCAATACATTCCTCATCTGAGCAGTAGGAGGAGGTTTCTTTCTTACAACTAGCTTTTTCCTCATCATCAAACAAAGCCCATTCTTGTGCAGTATACTCATCACTTATTAATTCAGAGGCTTCAAGATAGTTCTGTGATTCATACCATGTTGCTAACCATCTCTGACTAGCTTCCTCTTCATCTTGCTTTCTTTTCACTAAAGCTACTTGATCCTCAGCTTCAATACTTTTAGCATACTCCTCATCATAAGCTTCTTGTTCTGCTTTATTTTTAAACTTCATCACTACCTCTTTACCTTTCCCAACATCAGATTGAACCACTTTCTTCTTCAAAGGTTCACCAATAACCAAACTTTTAACTCTGGGTTTGGTTGCGAGACCGAACAGATAAAACAGGTGCAATGATAGTTGTAGAAATAGATGATGTTTTGCTCAGATTAATCAATGTACTTGCAGCTTCTTTCTCTACTTCTTTAGACTTAGGTTGTGATTCAGAGAGAGTTGTGACAATAGTGGAAGTGGTTATAACAGCAGTGGGTATGACAGTACCAGTGGGTATGACAATACCAGTGGGTATGACAGTAGTGGGTATCATTGTAATATCTTAAACTGCATCAGTGGTTATAAGAGTACTAACCATGGTTTCAGACATACCATCAGTGTTTGTATCCTTCACTACATCTTCTGCAAAATTCTTCAAACATTCAAGAACTGCTTCATTCCCGTCTTTATCAGATACCAAAAAGTTATTATCTCCACTATCAACATCTTCATCTATAGGTACATCAATAGATATATTACCAGCCTCCCCTGAATTCATGCCTTTACTCCTCCCCTGTTTGGATACATCGTCCACATTCAGAGCCAAAGAGGAGTCCACCTTCTTTTTCTTTCTGCGTATAGCTTTCAAAACAGCAACCCCAGGTCTCCTTACTTTTTCCAAAACCAACACTCTATGCTTCAATCGTCTAATATCCTTTCCTTGAAACACAGTTAACTCCTGTAGACCTGAAATTTTATCCTCCATTTTAGCACACTTAGCCGTCAATTCATTTAAACGTTCAAGAATATCCTCCCCATTTCGACCTGTGTGAACTGGTCCGAGAGGTGGTTCATTAGAAAAATCATCATGTACAAACTCATTAACCGTCAATTCAATGTCGTTCCAATCTATCCTCATCACTTGAGCCGTGTTAAGCGCCCAGAGAGTGAATCCTGGATATAGTGAACATAGCATCAAACTGGCCACGATCATCTATGCACTGTAGCGGCCGGTTGGCTAGGGATTCCTCCACTGTATGAAGTTCCAAAGAACTCTCCACATTAGGAGTTGCCAATGGTTGGGTCTTAATTATGTTTCCACTATCCCGACCAAGATCTAAGCATGGATCGATGGTGGAAGCCCTTCCAATCATGTCACCTCCACTCCATGTGATGACCTCATTAACAACACCACTAACACTAGCCTGAGGAAGCTTAGTGCCCTGTGTTCTCCTAGTCCATGATGCAAGACCTTCATCAAACTCAGAATCAGTAGGCAACATAATCATATGAGGAAATAAAGGAACATCTCTAATTATTACATTCTGTGGCTGATTCCTCATATGTGCAAAAACCTTAGGAAGCATATGATGTACTTCATACTCTCTAGTATGTTCAACAGGTTCCTCTATTTGATGTTCCACAATCAGTTGAACAAACCTAGGATACAAATAATATTTACCCTTCTTCCTAATGTTTTGTACTAACCCCTCATATATCATCCTAGACCAGTTAAACTTCCTTCCATCAGAAAAACAAATAATAGCACTAGCAATTTTTGAAGGAAAGTCATTAAAGCCGGTGGTCTTCTTACTCATACATATCAACAAAGTGTGAATCAAAAACTTCCATTGTTGTGAAAACAAACTCTTAAAAAATTGTACCTTTTCACCTGTGTGTGTATAACCTAATCCCTCTAAACCAGCAACAATCTTGTAATACCTGGAATTTCTAAAGTTTACAAAAGACCAAAATACCCTACAATCAAAAAGTATGAATAACTAATTTAAAGAATACCAAATGAGCTATGTAAATTCAGAAAATTTATAAGAAATACCACATATGATCCAAATAAATTTTAAACACTTTGAAAAGCAAAGTTTTATAATTTATGATTTTATAAAATCAGTTATTGTATTTTATAAATATGGCCGAGTATATTTAATTAATTTTATAAAAAGAAATAAAATTAAATAAAAGCCCAATATAAGTTTATAAAATTTAGAGTCCATTTATTTTAAGTCCAATACATTATAAAGCCCACAATAAAAATTATGAATCCTGTATATATACAAAATTCGGTTTAATGAAATCCCTAATATCCGATAACCCTAAAACCAACTCCCAAAACCCTAAATAATTCGACTTCCAGTTTCTAGAGCTTAAGGCCATTTTTCTTGGACAATTTTGAAGGTAAAGAAGTTGAGAAAAATAGTATTCGAGGTCCTAGGCTGCTGTTCTGATCGTGATTAGTTTTTGAGTACATTAGGGTTTCGGCGAGTGGAGTTTTTGTGCTTCTTTTGTTCTAACGATCCAAGCTCATCAAGGGTATGTTTTTAATGTTACATTCAGTCCTATAAGTCTTATGGAACACATAAAAATTAGCCATGCATGTTTAATATGTCGTATGGAATTATTTGGAATCAAAACCCTAAAAGCGTATACAAATAACGAATGGGCGATAATATTTTAGAGATCACGAATTGATTTTTCCGAAGCTATTACATGTTATAGAACCTGAATAAAATACATAATTTTGAATTCAAGCTTGTGTGAATTGTCTTGAGTTTTGTTGTTCGATCGCACATAAATAAGGAAAGGTTTTAAAAGGAACGATTAGGGTTTGCATGAACTAGGGTTTTCTTGTTATCATTAAGGGTAATAAATGAAGTAATAATGATGAGCTAATGATGGATACACCTAGGTTTAGGGCTTGTACTTGAATTATACACTATTCGGTTTTCATAAAAGGTTTGGGTTGGTTTTGTAAATATTGAAACTTAAAGGTTATTTTTGTAAAACAGTAAAATACATGTACTAAACGTATAAAATAAGTGTGGGGTTAAACGTGTAATTTTGGATATTTAGAGGGCCATTCGAATTGTATTTAACTTAAAAGGGTATGTTTTGTAAATTCTAAAACCTTTGGGTTAAAAGTGTAAATTCTGATAATATAGGGTTAGGTCATATACTTAAAGATGTTAAGGGTGTAATATGTAATTCTGAATAATTATGGGTCAACATGTGTAAATGAATTACGTAAGGACATGCATGAGTTTTGAGGTAACTTCGGTTTGTTTCCATATACGTTCTAGGTCAAAGTGGAAATCATTAAAAGGAGTAACATGTTAATTGAATGCGTAATAAGTAATATTAAAAGTATGGAAACCCTAGAACTTAAATAGGAATTTGATTAGGGTTAAAAGCTAAGTGTGTAATTTCGTTATTTCATGTAAGTTATAAAAGATTATGTAAACCATTTTGAAGAGAGTCTTAAAATCCGTCTTTAACATTTGTAAACCCTATACTTTGAAAGATGATTATATAAGCTCTTAAATAAGATGTATGCCATATTAAGCCCTTAAGTTACCGTTTGTCATTTGCAACCCATAAGTTAAACTAATTAATGATTAAGACTCTAAAACATTGTAATTCCGTCTGTCACTAAAAATGGGAATAATCTGACAACTCTAAAAGTATTAATGAGATTAATCCGTTATACTAATAAGTATTAGATAATCATAATCCGTGTAGATTCGTTGGAGGAGACGCGACGTTACATCTTCGTATTCGTTCATTCGTTGCTTTTCTCTCATTTGCTTTAAGGTACGGATATTCTGTCTTACTTAACGACACCTATGTTATCATGCATGTATTCTAACCTTTTCAGTAAAGGTCCCTCATGTTTTCCTTCTTCGTCATATCTCTTATGTTTATTAGGATTCCCAATGCCATTGCTATGAACCCTTTCTGAATGGTTGATCTATTACTTATCTGAATTTATGTTCTAGTGAACTATGCAATATCGATGTGAACTTATGTTAGGAAGACTTTGTTATATACATTTGTTGAACCTCGCTACATTTGGGTTATGAACTTATGATTATGAACCTCGGTTATGAACTTGCTTATGAATATATGATATGTCTCTATGATATGAACTTATGATTTACGAATATCGAATATGAACCTTATGATATGAACTATCCGATATGTTATGTTATCTGTGACCTTTGTGTGACTATGATCGTGCTATATCTCGAAAATCTGTTTGACTTAAGTTGGTTGATAATAACCAAATATTTCACTAGTCATGGGGTTCCATGTCCGTATCGTTGATGCACCTCGATATGACTCTAGGGCGATGAGAGTGATGTTCGCCACGTCTCGGATGGTGAAGCATATTTTTGAATATGTAGGAAGGGCGATGGATGCATCCTAGATCCGATCCGTTATCCGATATGTTATCCGTGAATGATGTCGTGTGCATCTGGCGTCTTCACAAAATTCGAGCTAGCTACTCCATATATTTTCTGATGTTACCTTTTGAAGAAGAAAGATATTTCTGATATGATATGTTAGTGAATGTGCTTATGACGTATTTGTTTAAGTGATTATTAGTTGCCATGCTAGGATAAGACTAATACGTTAAAACATGGTTCGTATATCTGATATTATGATTTGTTATCGTTACGTGAATGCGTTGATCTATGAGATGAATGTGCTAGTATGTATTCGAGTGTATTGAAGGTTAACCTGTATGATGGTTCAGCTAAATTGGTAAACCTTGTCAATTGGTTAATTATCTGTCTGCATATGTGACCTGCCATGTTAGAATTCTGCTAAGGTTAGGATTTGATCTGAGAACTGGTTTAGCTATTATGTCTGCCATGACCGTCATCGCTATTTCACCGCTATATTATTAAATTAAGTGTATTAAAGTTGATTAATTGATTTGTATGAATGCCATTTTTACTTACTAGAAAGAGTTTCCGTTAGTTTTGAGACTTTCCGTTTGGCTTATACGTAGTCTGTTATTCTTGATATGTAATGTGTTTGGTCGATTCGATGTGTTCGTGTTTGTGTCATTAATGTGCTATATGATGTCTAAACCTGTTATGTGGTTGTTTGGATTTAGATATTTGTGCTTCCGCAAATTCTAGAAGATCCTTCGTCATTATTTCATTATATTTTTGTTATTCGTATATTTGTTTTGTTTAGCTTTTGCTTCGTTATATCCGTTCACCTGGGCTTTGTAAGCTCGGCCGACTTTTCTTTTCTGCGGCGGTATTAAGCATTTCAAGATGAGCTTATGGGATAGGCGATCCGGGTTTGAGAGTAAGTGAGAGCAAGATTTTACCATAGAGATATTAGATTTATTTTGAAGTTTTAGCTATTTATGTTTTCTTGTTGAATACTTTGTAAAGGCTTCGCTATTGTACCTTAGTTAAAGTTCTGATATGAAACCGTATTGTGATATCTTTACCCTTGTCGGGTTGGGGTGTTACAATTTATTGTATCAGAGCTCTAGGTTTTAGGACCCTTAGAGCTTAGGCTATGACCTGTGAGGATTGGGTAGATTTAGGATTTCCCTTCTGCATACTTTCTTTGCGTACCTTATCGTATTTAAGTTTTGCTGATGGTTAGTATTTCTTTTAGATGGTTATCCCTCGCCGCCCTAGTTCATCTGATAGGAGTAATCGAGGACCGGCTAGGCAACATAAGGAAAAGATGAAGTGGGCCGTTATCATTGCTAAGGGCTGCACGAGGTATGGTAAAGTGAAGCGGACTAATAAGAGGATAAGAGTTCCGGCCTATATTTGGCCATGCACCATCGAGGAGAAGCTGACCTTGAGGACCATTGACGGAGAGGTGGTGGAAGAATATGAAACTAAGGTGGTTGACAACGAAGGTTTCACTACTAGATATCTGGTAGGTGTCCCAAGTTCGTTGAGGATGAAGGAGTAGGACGAGATGAGAGTCGCGATCTGTATGCCTTTGTGGATCGTGTGCCAGAGGAAGAAGAGAGGAAGCGTAAAGGTGGCTTTGCTAGTCGCTTACTACCACAGCATGAAGGAAACAAGAACGGATGGATGAGCGAGGAAGACGAGGAAGACGAAGAGGAAGAGGAAGAAGAGGAATACGAGGTGGATTCGGATTTGGAGTCTACGGCTACTAGTAGGTTCAATCCGACACAAGAATAGGAATTTCGTTTCTGATTAGTTACCCTCTTTATGAGAATTTTCTGACAGTTGATTTTGAGTTAGGTTCTTTTGTTTTCATTTTGACGTTTGAATCTGGGATTTTTAAGTTTTGTTTTGGAAGTTCATCTTTAGACGATTCTACAAATTTTGTTTGATTAATGGAAATAAAACAAATTTTGGAGGTATAGTTCCCGTCTGTTGTTTCTTTCTGCTAGATTCAGTAAGTTTCCGTTAGTCCTCATAAGTTTCGTCTGCTACTTATTCTCTTAGTATTGTTGTTTTATTACCGCTTGGATTGAAGTATGGCCATCATGATGGTATACTCATGTGTATCTGGTTTGTTATTATATGTTACTTGCTATATGTATGTTATCTGTATGTGGTATGCTTTGTTTTGATATTAGTTATGTGTTTTGTCATGACCCGAGACCGAATATAATGACAATAAGAACTTGTTATGTGATGCAAGTATTATGACGCCTGATCAACGTAATAATACCGAGATCACATAATCTGAACTTATTGAAGGTATACGACGTCTGGTAAATGCCTGTGAGTGATGTGTGTATGGACCTTGACTTGTATTTTTTATTTGGTGCTTCTCATGCTCATTTGAAATTCCGTACCTAATTGTGAGATTTTCGTCGATATCTGTTTCGTATAAGTTATGTACGTTTGGAATCCGAAGTTGTTATGATCTGTACGAACCTATAGTTTGCTATGACCACCCTAACCTTATATGTCTCCCCATATTTCTGCGTCTATTGAGGCCGATAGGATTTATTTCGTCTATGCTTATGATGTCCTCATCATTAGATATCTGAATAAGTTAGAATTTGTCGTTTGACTTTCTGCGTCTCATTTGTTCTCCGCCATTATTCTGATGAGTATATAATTATCTATTATAAGTATTTGACTATTGATTTGATTTCTGAATAAGTATATTCTGATAAGAAATTCGTTTGTTCCGAGATAAGATTAACGTTCGTTATATTCCTAGAAGTTCTGAAATCCGATTCGTTTTCTGTTCTGTTCTGCCTTGTTCAATTTCGAGGACGAAATTTTCTTTTAGAGGGGAAGAATTGTAATACCTGGAATTTCTAAAGTTTACAAAAGACCAAAATACCCTACAATCAAAAAGTATGAATAACTAATTTAAAGAATACCAAATGAGCTATGTAAATTCAGAAAATTTATAAGAAATACCACATATGATCCAAATAAATTTTAAACACTTTGAAAAGCAAAGTTTTATAATTTATGATTTTATAAAATCAGTTATTGTATTTTATAAATATGGCCGAGTATATTTAATTAATTTTATAAAAAGAAATAAAATTAAATAAAAGCCCAATATAAGTTTATAAAATTTAGAGTCCATTTATTTTAAGTCCAATACATTATAAAGCCCACAATAAAAATTATGAATCCTGTATATATACAAAATTCGGTTTAATGAAATCCCTAATATCCGATAACCCTAAAACCGACTCCCAAAACCCTAAATAATTCGACTTCCAGTTTCCAGAGCTTAAGGCCATTTTTCTTGGACAAGTTTGAAGGTAAAGAAGGTGAGAAAAATAGTATTCGAGGTCCTAGGCTGCTGTTCTGATCGTGATTAGTTTTTGAGTACATTAGGGTTTCGGCGAGTGGAGTTTTTGTGCTTCATTTGTTCTAACGATCCAAGCTCATCAAGGGTATGTTTTTAATGTTACATTCAGTCCTATAAGTCTTATGGAACACATAAAAATTAGCCATGCATGTTTAATATGTCGTATGGAATTATTTGGAATCAAAAACCCTAAAAAGCGTATACAAATAACGAATGGGCGTATAATATTTTTAGAGATCACGAATTGATTTTTCCAGAAGCTATTACATGTTATAGAACCTGAATAAAATACATAATTTTGAATTCGAAGCTTGTGTGAATTGTCTTGAGTTTTGTTGTTCGATCGCACATAAATAAGGAAAGGTTTTAAAAAGGAACGATTAGGGTTTGCATGAACTAGGGTTTTTCTTGTTATCATTAAGGGTAATAAATGAAGTAATAATGATGAGCTAATGATGGGATACACCTAGGTTTAGGGCTTGTACTTGAATTATACACTATTCGGTTTTTCATAAAAGGTTTGGGTTGGTTTTGTAAATATTGAAACTTAAAGGTTATTTTTGTAAAACAGTAAAATACATGTACTAAACGTATAAAATAAGTGTGGGGGTTAAACGTGTAATTTTGGATATTTAGAGGGCCATTCGAATTGTATTTAACTTAAAAGGGTATGTTTTGTAAATTCTAAAACCTTTGGGTTAAAAGTGTAAAATCTGATAATATAGGGTTAGGTCATATACTTAAAGATGTTAAGGGTGTAATATGTAATTCTGAGTAATTATGGGTCAACATGTGTAAATGAATTACGTAAGGACATGCATGAGTTTTGAGGTAACTTCGGTTTGTTTCCATATACGTTCTAGGTCAAAGTGGAAATCATTAAAAGGAGTAACATGTTAATTGAATGCGTAATAAGTAATATTAAAAGTATGGAAACCCTAGAACTTAAATAGGAAGTTGATTAGGGTTAAAAGCTAAGTGTGTAATTTCGTTATTTCATGTAAGTTATAAAAGATTATGTAAACCATTTTGAAGAGAGTCTTAAAATCCGTCTTTAACATTTGTAAACCCTATACTTTGAAAGATGATTATATAAGCTCTTAAATAAGATGTATGCCATATTAAGCCCTTAAGTTACCGTTTGTCATTTGCAACCCATAAGTTAAACTAATTAATGATTAAGACTCTAAAACATTGTAATTCGTCATAAACTAAAAATGGGAATAATCTGACAACTCTAAAAGTATTAATGAGATTAATCCGTTATACTAATAAGTATTAGATAATCATAATCCATGTAGATTCGTTGGAGGAGACGCGACGTTACATCTTCGTATTCGTTCATTCGTTGCTTTTCTCTCATTTGCTTTAAGGTACGGATATTCTGTCTTACTTAAAGACACCTATGTTATCATGCATGTATTCTGACCTTTTCAGTAAAGGTCCCTCATGTTTTCCTTCTTCGTCATATCTCTTATGTTTATTAGGATTCCCAATGCCATTGCTATGAACCCTTTCTGAATGGTTGATCTGTTACTTATCTGAATTTATGTTCTAGTGAACTATGCAATATCTGATGTGAACTTATGTTAGGAAGACTTTGTTATATACATTTGTTGAACCCTACTACATTTGGGTTATGAACTTATGATTATGAACCTCTGGTTATGAACTTCTGTTTATGAATATATGATATGTCTCTATGATATGAACTTATGATTTCTGAATATCTGAATATGAACCTTATGATATGAACTATCTGATATGTTATGTTATCTGTGACCTTGTGTGTGACTATGATCTGTGCTATATCTGAAAATCTGTTTGACTTAAGTTGGTTGATAATAACCAAATATTTCACTAGTCATGGGGGTTCCATGTCCGTATCAGTGATGCACCTCGATATGACTCTAGGCGATAGAGTGATGTTACGCCACGTCTCGGATGGTGAAGCATATTTTTAATATGTAGGAAGGGGCGATGGATGCATCCTAGATCCGATCTCGTTATCCGATATGTTATCCGGTGAATGATGTCGGTGTGCATCACGCGTCTTCACAAAATTCGGGAGCTAGCTACTCCATATATTTTCGATGTTACCTTTTGAAGAAGAAAGATATTTCGATATGATATGTTAGTGAATGTGCTTATGACGTATTTGTTTAAGTGATTATTAGTTGCCATGCTAGGATAAGACTAATACGTTAAAACATGGTTCGTATATCTGATATTATGATTTGTTATCGTTACGTGAATGCGTTGATCTATGAGATGAATGTGCTAGTATGTATTCGAGTGTATTGAAGGTTAACCTGTATGATGGTTCAGCTAAATTGGTAAACCTTGTCAATTGGTTAATTATCTGTCTGCATATGTGACCTGCCATGTTAGAATTCTGCTAAGGTTAGGATTTGATCTGAGAACTGGTTTAGCTATTATGTCTGCCATGACCTGTCTGCTATTTCCGCTGCTATATTATTAAATTAAGTGTATTAAAGTTGATTAATTGATTTGTATGAATGCCATTTTTACTTACTAGAAAGAGTTTCCGTTAGTTTTGAGACTTTCCGTTTGGCTTATACGTAATCTGTTATTCTTGATATGTAATGTGTTTGGTCGTTCTGATGTGTTCGTGTTTGTGTCATTAATGTGCTATATGATGTCTAAACTGTTATGTGGTTGTTTGGATTTCTGTATATTTGTGCTTCCGCAGAATTCTAGAAGATCCTTCGTCATTATTTCATTATATTTTTGTTATTCGTATATTTGTTTTGTTTAGCTTTTGCTTCGTTATATCCGTTCACTGGGCTTTGTAAGCTCAGCCGCACTTTTCTTTTCCTGCGGCAGGTATTAAGCATTTCAAGATGAGCTTATGGGATAGCTGATCTGGGTTTGAGAGTAGAGCTGAGAGCAAGATTTTACCATAGAGATATTAGATTTATTTTGAAGTTTTAGCTATTTATGTTTTCTTGTTGAATACTTTGTAAAGGCTTCCGCTATTGTACCTTAGTTAAAGTTCTGATATGAAACCGTATTGTGATATCTTTACCCTTGTCGGGTTGGGGTGTTACAAATCTCAACATCTGAAAGATTATCAACACCATCAGCATCATCAAGCCTTAAAACTTCTCTAATAATCTCCTCAGAAACAGAAATAGCATTCTCATCCACAACAGTACTAAACACCTCCAAGCCATCAACCTCTTTAAGGTTAGCATTCCTCCAGAACTGATGTATGTAGGCTTTAAGAATGGTAGGTTCAACTGTTAAAGCATAGTGAATGAGACTGTGAACTAGGAAATCAATCATTTGATGAAACCCTTCAGAGCGAGCATCCTTAGTGAGTACTGCAACTAGGTTATGTGAAGTGGAATACTTTTCAGCCATTGTGATGAATGATAGATATGAAGTGGGTTTTGTGAATAAATCAAAGAAAGTGATTAGGGTTAAAGTTGAGCGCCAATTGGAAGTGGTTTGAGAATCAAATAAATGATCCGTCCGTGATTTGGGGAGAGAGATATAGGTTTGCCAATGTTACCAAACAACCCCTGTAATATCCAAATCTAAGCACCAAGCTATCCGCGGTTCCGAATCGCTATCCGCGGTTGTAACATACCATCGATGGATAAAGATGTTCACTCCTCCGAGATCCAAGAGACAGAGCAAGTAAGTCTGTGTTAAAAGAAGAAAGATCTCACAAAAATATGAAGGATTACACAAGTTTTTTTTTTTTTTTTTTTTTTTAAATAACTAACACAAACAGCTAACATAGCAGCTCCTTAAGCACACACATCCTTCATACCTGCAAGTCAAAAACACAAAACCAACACAGAAAGTAGTAGGTTATTGTTGTCAGTGGTTAGTTTATGCCAGAAGTGGTTCCAAAATAACTATCCGTGGTTTAAACAGGTAAGTCAATATAGTCAACTTCTAGAACAAATATCAGTCCAATACCCAAGAAACTCATTAACTCTCCAACCACATTTAACCTGCCTCATATTTACTTCCATAGCCCTTATTTTTGCTTATTAAAAGATCCCTTAATATCATATAACGCACACACCAATCAAAATCAAAACCCTAATTTCTCCAAAAACCCCAATAATGAGCAGCTCCAACCCAATCAATCTTTCATCAGATGACAATACCTCCTCCAACAAAGATGCTGAGAGATGGAAAAGAACTATTTGTCAAGTAATCCAAGCAAAGGAGAGAATAGCTCTTTTTAAGTTCGTATGTATCACCCTATGAAGATACATACGAAGAAACATCTTCCAGGCGGCAACGCCTCCACAAGAATCCAATCCATGGCGATTTGACATACCTCCACAAGAATCACGACCATTAAAATCCCATTTCTTCCATCATCGAAGATGATAGTGTGGTGAATCCAAGTGATGCTTCAAGACTCGATGACTCTTCTAAGAAGAGGACTTCAAACCCCAAACCTTCATCATCCAACCCCAACCAAGACCACGAGCAAGAAATCCACCACTACCAAAGGACGAGAGGTGGTTCTTGGTCTTCTGCACCAAGTTGTGGTGCTTCTTCACACATCGTAAGAGGGAAGGAAAAAGAAAATGGAATGATGCTTTTGGTGAAACCAACAGATGCAAGTATGATATGGTCATGTCCTTTGTGCTTCATCTATCGTATTCATCTTCATCATCTTCGTTTGCATCAATCTATCCTTCCCATTTTGATCCTTAGTCGCTCGTCGATCGGTCATGCATATGATAAATGCATATCCAAAGATTTAAACAATAGAAGCAAGGATAGTAGTAGTAGAAATATTAGTAGAAAATCATGTATAGAAGTAGTCATTAATGAGCACTTGAAGTTTCATTGTGTCGTAAGTGTAAACATTTTGTTGAATGAACAATTTAACTTCAAGATTTCTTGAATCTCTATAATGACTTGTCATTTATCCGCACAATGGTTAGTGGAAACACGTAACAACTAGCGATGGTTTGAACAACTCTATCGCTGGTTAGAAACAACACTATCGGTGGGTAGAAACAGAGATAGCAATACTAAGATTACATAATAACAAATTCAATACCTATACAAACCGATACAAAACAATTTGAGAATTTAGAGATTAATCATTCCAATACTAACAACAAAGATCGAAACCTCCCACATCAAAAGCTTTGGTGAGAAGATCAAGAACATTGAAATCAAGATGGATTTTACCATTTGAATCAACCTTTTCTCATTACAATCTCTAATAAAGTGATGCCTTATCTCAATATGTTTAGTTCTAGAATGTAAAACAAGATTTTTAATAATGCAAATTGTAATTGTTATTATCAATGTAAATCTTAGTATGCATAAAATTGTACCCAAAATCCAAAGAATTGATTACGAATCCAAAGAACTTGACCACAAAGAACTAGCAAGCAGACCACATATTGACTTGAGTTGTAGAATTTGCCACAATAGTTTGCTTTTTACATCGCTAAGAAATTAACTGCTTCCCAAGAACCGACATCCTCCAGTGGTAGACTTCCTATCCGCACTAGCTCCAAAGATAGTCACTATCGATGTAGGCCACCAAATCAAAAGGGAATCCTTAGAGTACCAAAGGCCCAATTTAGGATGACCTTTCAAATATCTAAAGATCCTCTTAACAACATTCATGTGTGAGGTATTTGGTGTTACTTGAAATCTTGCACACACATACCGAGAACATAATGTCCGCCTAGATGCAAGAAGATACATCAAAGATCCAATCATGGATCCGTACAACTTCAAATCAACTTTGGGACTTCCATCATCGGTAGCATAGGTTTCGAGTCTCCATAGGTGTACTTACACTCTTTACATCTTGAAACCCAAACTTCTTCAAAACATCGCTACATACTTGTCTTGACTAATGAAAATACCATCGTCCTTTGTTGAACAGTAGCCCTCAAAAGGAAAGTGAGTTCTCCATAGAACTCATCCGAAACTTATCATGCATAAGTTTCTCAAAATCTCAGATAGCTCCTTGTTTGTAGAGCCAAAGATGATGTCATCTACATAAACCGAACCAAGAAATATCATCTTTGTGCTTTCTAATGAACAAAGTTTTATCAATCAGTCCTCTTTAAACCCATTGTCCATCAAATAAGTAGACAGCATTCATACCATGCCCTAGGAGCCCGATGCAATCCATACATAGCCTTCTCACCTGTAAACCTTGTCGATGATCGGGATCTTCAAAACCGGAGGTTGACAAACATAAACCTCCTCATCAATTGTGCCATACAAAATGCACTTTTAACATCCATCCGATACACAACAAAATTCTTGAATGAAGCATAAGCCAAAAACAATCTAATAGCCTCTATCCTTGCAACTGGTGCAAACACTTCATCATAGTCCAAACCTTCAGTTTGTGTATATCCTTGAGCAACCAACCTTGATTTGTTTCTTACAACAATTCCTCTTTCATCCCGCTTGTTTATGAACACCCATTTAGTCCCAATAGCCCTCTTCCCATTTGGAAGATCAACCAATGTCCAAACCTCTTGAAGTTTGAACTGAAGAAGCTCCTCTTGCATTGATTCAACCCAGCCTTCTTCAGATAAAGCTTCTTCCACTCTTTTGGGCTCCTTTTGAGACAGAAAACAAGCAAACAGACAATTTTGCAGATCTTTATGACTGTTTCTTTTGTGAAGAGATCTTGCAAAGAACCCATGTTCAGGAAAGGGTTCAGTGTTCTTTACCCTGCTTCTTGTTTGAACTAGAGTATTCAAATTTCCAAGTATCTGTTCCTTGGGATGAATCTTGTGAATCCTGGTAGTAGTGATTGGACTTTCATTAATGACAGTTTCCAAATTAGACAAATCAGCATTGAAGAAATCATCCATGTCTTCATCATCGAGGAGTATCAATCTCTATCAAAGCGGGCATGGTAGGATCATGTGGATACTCCTCATCACCAAATACTATGTCATTGGGTCCAAAGAAAGTACTATTACCAGACTTGAAGCCGGATTTCACTTGACCTATCGGTGGTAGAAGATGGCTTGTCGTGATTCTGATTGGCCTATCGGTGCATTCAGAGGGCTTAGCAATTGCTTGCAGATCGCTTTTTCTTCTATTCAATTTCTTCTACCGTCACCGAGTTATCTTTCAACAACTCATCCTTATCTTGATGATGATCATCTTTGCCTCCATCTTTAGTACTTCATCATCAGTGGGACTTTGCTTTTCAATGATGGAAGGAATGTAAGCGACTTTCCACTTTTCAACCAAATAGAACTCCTTTGGAGAATCAGCTTCTTTTGAAGATGTATCGCCTCGTAATCCTTTTGTGTACCAAGATCAAGATTAGTGGAAGTTCCCGCAATGATAGGCTCATAATTCATAGATTTGGTTAGCATATCAATGTTAAACGACCGACCTGGTCCTTTGGTCTCAACACTAGAGTCTTTTCACCGAATTGAACATGTAAGTTCTCTTCAACAATTCTAGTCCTCCTATTGTATACTCTAAAGGCTTTGCTATTAGTGGAATAGCCTAAAAGTATCCATCATCGCTTTTTCTTGAAACTTGCCTAGGTAGTCTATGGTATTCAAGATGGTAACAGACACCCAAAAGGTTTTAGGAATGCAATCATTGGCTTCCTATCATGTAATGACTCATAGGGGTCTTGTTATTAGGCTTCACTACCTTACTGCTTTTGCACATAACATGCAATTCCTACGACTTCAAATTTCAAAAGGTAGTTGGTAACTTAGACTCGACAACATGGTCCTAGCGACCTCAATTAGTGTTCTATTTTTCCTTTCGCTACACCATTCATTTGTGGTGTTCTAGCAACACTAAATTGTCTTTCAATACCTTTAGCTACAGTAACCGATTCATCACATCATTCTTAAACTCGGCCCATTATCACATCGATTACTTTGACCTTATGATTAACTAGATTTTCTATCTTAGTAATGAAACTCTTTAGAATCTCATTAGTCTCACTCTTAGCGCCCAAAAGTATACCCAAGAAAATCTACTATAATCATCGGTGATAACTAGGCAATCGCTTATGGTTCAGCTTTTAACAAAGGTAGGTCCAAATAAGTCCATATGAAGCATAAACAAGTGGTTGTGTGATGGTGTTTACGCTTTGGTCTTACAAGAAGCTCTATGTTGTTTTCCTTTTGACAGCCACACACGTTCCTTACACTCAAAAACCTTTGAAGGTAACCTCTCACTAAGTTTCCTTTACCGGTTTATTGATTGTTTTGTAATTGAGATGACCTAGTCTTCTATGCCACAATTTTGACTCATCTACGATGCTTTAGCAAACAAACATAAGGACCTATTAGGAAGAACATCTTTAAGATCAAAACAATATATGTTTTCCTTCCTAGGTACCCTAAGTTGTATAAACTTCTCATCGTGCATCTTAAACTCGTGGAGACAACACCACACACGCAGCTTCCCAAAAGTACCCGCTTTTTCTTATCACACATTTGAGAAACACCGAATAAATTGTACTTAAGTCCTGTACCAAATAGACCTTTTCAAAGTCTAAATTCCTGCTCGATTGTGCCTCGCCAAGTATCTTTCCTCCCTTGGATCATTGCCAAATGCCACATATCCTCCATCAAAAGCTTCAAAATCTTCCAGATTGCTTCCACCCCAAGTCATGTGCCCAGAGCAACCACTATCAAAAACTCCTTTATCTTTTAGCTCGGTTTGAAGATTGCCCACATAAAATTTCACAAGTTAGTTCTTTTGTGGACCCAAGCCAACATCGACTTGGTCCGCCTCTGCATCAAAATATTCAAATTTCTTTAGGTCCATTGATGCACAGTTGACATGTGGTAAAGCCTTGGTCTTAGGCTTCCATTGCCAACTAGTCGAGGCCTTAACAAAGATAAAATGATTTCCAACCATCGTATCGCTTATCACCTTTGGAATTTTAAAACTTCTTTTGAATCGGTGGTGATATTTTGCTTAATGATGGTTTGATTCTCGCTAGCCGTGTTTACATTTTTCTTAGCGATGGTTGGAACCCATTTAGGTGTAGATGACAATTGATTTTGTATTCCCATTCCTCATCAAGACCGCTCTTGGAATCATGTTTTGTTTGGATGAGGGTTTGTTTTCCTTGAAAAGTTTTGATGATTTACCCTCCTCCAATGATTTCATACTTGTGGTCTGCTTTTATTACAATTTCTCCGTAAGTGATCAAAACTACCACACACAAAACAAGCCTTTTAACACATTGAAACTCATCACCTAATCTGCTAGAAATTAGACCATTTAAGCTTCTTTGATTACCCCTAGGTTTATATTGTTTCATCTGTCCCTAGGAATTTCCCGTACTCTACAACTTTCTTGGTAACTTTAGCTCCAAATCTAGGTACAAGGTTGACTTGTCGAGAATCAACTTTCTTAACTTTCTATCTTTTCAAACTTAGTTGATTCGGTTCTATCATCCTCGTAGTCGATTCCCAATCTTCAATTATGGGAGCATCGATAACTTATCGAACTTATCTTAGGTGTTTCATCTTATTTATCTCTTCAACGGGTTTGTTAAACCGAATTCACTACTAAATGACAGTTCTTTAGCAGGTGGTGCATGTTTCATCAAAGAGGGTGGTGGCATATTATTGTATCCAAGACCAGTACCATCTTTGAGCAGTTTTGACCTATTGGCTTATTTACTAGATCAGAAGCATATTGTGTTTTAGCAACCCTAACATCATGTTTTTCTTTTTCATCTAGGGCATTTAGTTTTAGACTCTCTGCCTCTGCTAGTTTATCTTTAAGCATTTTAATCTCTCTGTCTTTAAGATCAATTTCACCACCTAGTATATTGATCTTTTCTACATACTCAAACTCACATTTAATACAGAATTTTAGCTTCTCTTCCACACCTTCTAGACCAACTCTATAACCTAAGTTATCTAGAGTCAATCTTTCTACTTCTTTTCTCATACTCTCGGTGATAGCTTTTGAGATTCTAAGTTATAAGAACATGATTTAAAAGAACAAGTAGATGTTTTTGAATCATTAGATACCTCTTTAATCGAACCGTAAGATGAAGCATAGGCCATTAGAGCAAAGTTATGCTCTTTTGAAGCTTCACTAGCAAGAAAAGTCTGCATTTGGACCTTCTTCAACTGATCACCCGGTCATAATCACCAATCCCATCCCGAGCAACCAAAGTCAAGAAGCGTTAGCCTCTTCTGCTTTCTTGTTAATGCCTTCAATTCTTTTAGGATCTCGACATTCCCTAGCAAAGTGACCTTTCTTCTTGAAGTTAAAGCACTCCATCTTGCTTTTGTCGAATCCACTCTCCTTGACCATCATACCTAACATGTCTTCCAGTCCTCCTCGAAACTTCCTTGCTTGGAGAGTCAACATTGCCATTTGCCATTGAAGGTTAATTTCATCAAGATCATCGGGATCAATTTGATCTAGATCCCGATTCAAAACATCAACACCGGTTGTTAAATCGTGAAAAGCACAAATTACACCATCACCGACTTTATCACTAATAGTGGTATTGTTTGCAATAGCCGTGGTTATACCATAGGCGCAGATGGATACATCTTGTGGGCTTTTGTGATTAGTGGATACAAAAGCAATGTTTTGATTAGCGTAAGATGAGTGAGAAAAGTTATTCTCGGACTCATAAACCTTCAAGTTGTTGAAGAGATTGTCTAGAGTCATCGTAGCAAAGTCCTCCTTATTTCTCCACACAATTGTATGAATAGCCCATTCGGATGATAAACTCCTAATGAACTTCAAATTAATATCTTCTTGAAGAAATTTGTAACCCACCGACTTCACCGACCGATAAGTTTTGAAGTCTATTGTATGTACCATCAATCTTTTCTCCACTAAGATCGTTGAAGATTTCAAATTGATGCTTGAGCATATTCATCCCGGACTTCTTAGTAGCTTCATTACCAAAGAAACCTTAATTCAAGAGCATCCAATAACTCTTTAGCGATTCATACCGATCAAAGTCCAAAGCAAACTCATTTGGTATTCCCATAGAGAATACTATGAGCTTTGATCTCCATTTTCCTTTAGCTTTATCGGGTTCACTAACAATAGCAATCTACGGTCCATCCTCACCCTTCTTAGGAAGAGTGTCTCCTTTTCAACGACATCCCGAGAGCATAATCAATCATACGAATGTATTGCCTCATTCGCATCCTCCGATTTGATACTCACCATGTTTGAGCATGGGCACTTTTGAAGCGATCACCATGTGAGTTTCTTCGACATCTTAACTTACTTGAATAAAGATTAACAGACTTCTTCTTGGTTACAGTTTCTAGATCACAAGCTCGATACCACTTGTTGATCCCAGTTGAGCAAACGATCTAATATAGAAACCGACTTGAACAAAGAACTTATTAAGTATTACGCGAATTTAACACTTAATCTTAAGAAGAAGAATAGTAAACATTCAACACCTCAATATTATTGATAATACGAATACTCTTACAGTATTAGGGTTTTGCAACCTTGAAGTGTATCGACCTTAGATATAAAACATCCGTATATCTAACCTAACCTAGGATCTCCTTTTATAGGCTAAGGAGTCCTATACAATATACAATACGTAACCTACAAGATAAATATCTTTTCCATATTTATCTAATACAATAAACTAAACCGACTATACAGAACTAGCAGCAGTTACAAATCATCTTCCGTGGTTATACTCTTCTACTAGCCGCGGTTATCTTCATCCGTGGTTACATTCTTCTGTCCGTGGTTATATCTAATATGTCCGTGGTTCCATTACTTAGAGTAATTCTTGATCCAAGGAACCTAAAACCCAACATTAAAACTCAAAGAAGCTTTAAGGAGCTTCTTAGAAGCTTGTGAAATAGCTACTCAGAGAAGCTTCTTTGGTGTGAGGTAAAATTTCCAAATAGCCTTACTTTAAGCTAGTTAAAAAGCTTTGAAAGAAAATTCTTAAAAATAAAACAAAAATACTATATCAAAGACTATCTTACAGAGTCTAGAATCGCAAAAGTTTTAGCAAATTTGGACTTAAAATAAAGAAATTAAAAATATATAAATAACGCTATTTCAAAACTGTTCTAAATTTTTTTGACTTTTTTGAAAACTTGCAAACTTGACTTTAGTGAACTTTGATTCAATCTAAATGACTGAAAATGAAGTTTTAAGCTAAAGCAAAACCAAATGAATCTATTTTGACTACTTATGCAACTAAATTTATTAGTATGCAACTATATATAACTGTTATGATGCAAAAATTATTGACGAATCCTAATTTTCACTTTTAAAAAGAAATAAACTATGGATATCATGCAACTTCTGACTATATAGTAACCAAGAATAAACTATCTAAACCAATATCAGTTACTCAAAACACGCTACAACAGATAATCATGACCATAAGCAAACACTCCTTTATGATGAAAGTGACTGAGACAAAGTGTTTATCTTCTAAATAACATTAAGCTACTTCTAATAAGCTAATTAAAATTCACTAGAACTGATTGAAAACTCAATCAAAGCTTAAAAGTAAGCTATAAGGAGCTTATCTAAACAATTACTCCTTCAACTAAAAATAGAAAGTAAACTATATGTGTTCAGGGGATACGGTTCAGATTGTGTGGAGTTTGGAGGAATATGTATGTTATATAGTGGGGTTTTATTCTGAGAGGGACGCTGAGATTCTTGTGTTTAGAGCTAGCTTTGGTGCAGGATTGGCCACTAGGGAACATTTGTGGGTCATTGAGTTTTGAAACACATTGGCCAACCGAGAGTACATGACTGCGAATACCTAAATTAAAACTCAAAGAAGCTTTAAGGAGCTTCTTAGAATCTTGTGAAATAGCTACTCAGAGAAGTCTTTGGTGTGGGAAAAAATTTCAATGATTTTACTTTAAGCTAGTTAAAAAGCTTTGAAAGAAAATTCTTAAAAATAAAACAAAAATACTATATTAAAGACTATCTTACAGAGTCTAGAATCCCAAAGTTTTAGCAAATTTGGACTTAAAATGAAGAAATTAAAAGTATATAAATAACGCTACTTCAAAACTGTTTTAATTTTTTTTGACTTTTTTGAAAACTTGCAAACTTGACTTTAGTGAACTTTGATTCAATCTAAATGACTGAAAATGAAGTTTTAAGCTAAAACAAGACCAAATGAAAGAATTTTAACTAGTTATGCAACTAAATTGATTAGTATGCAACTACATCTAACTGTTATGATGCAAAAATTATTGACGAATCCTAATTTTCACTTTTAAAAGAAATAAACTATGGATATTGTTGGGTTTCTTGATTTAATGATACAAAACAATAAAGAATGAAACATCAAGGGCTTAAAGTGACAAAGAAGAAATCTACAAAAAGATGGAAGGACTTGCTTGCATAAGAAGATTTATTATTTAGTCCTTCGTAGTATCTTGTAAACCCTAATCCTCTAGTATATAAAGAGGACATGGGATGTAGGTTTTAATAACTAAGTCTTCCATAATGTAGTCAAAGGTGTGTGTGCGTGTAACCTAGGGCGTGTAGTTTATTGTAAACGCCTAGGTTAGTTGTTTACCTCCAAGATCTAAGGTGTCTTAGGTCCCTGTTACAGTTAGGTAACATGTATTATTCTGATCAAATAATATTTGGAGGAGATTGGGTTAAAGTAAAACCTTGTGTCAATAACAAAGTATTGTTTCAATTTATTCCGCTGCGTATTGTATTTGTTATTGTAATCCCTAGCGCTCTAAACGATCCAAGAAGTCTATCAAACTCCACAATTGGTATCAGAGCTTGGGGAGCTCGTTACCTAGGGATTCGCAAGGTTTTTCGATGAAGAAGATGGAAAAATTCGAAGCTGGTACAAAGTTCGTATTTTTCTGCAGCACTGTTTTAAAAACGCGATAACTTTTTCGTTAACCGTTGGATCGTGACGAAAGTTTTGGTGGACATTCTATATATATTAATCTAACTTTTCACCGAAGGGATTGTCGATCTGAGCTCTCAGTCAAAAGTTATTCAGTGTCGAAGTTGGCTGCAGAAACTGGTTTAATAATTCGAATTTTTGGGATTTTTATGGTTTTCATACATATTCAACTTCTTGAATTTGTTTTACTTGTTCTAATTCTTGATAGAGGTTGTTTATACGTTGTGTGGTGTCTTTAATTTATGGAAGAAAGTAGCTTTGATGGTGTTTTGATTCGAAACCACTGCTAGTGTTATCGAAACCACTCCTAGTGTTTTCTCGAAACCACCGCTAGTGTTTTCTCGAAACCACTGCTAGTGTTTTTCGTAACCACCGATAGTGTTCACTCGTTACCACTCGCTACTTTGTTTGAAATCCACCGCTATGCTAGAGTGTTTCTACTGTTTATATTCTCTATTTGTTGATAACAAAAAGGGGAAGATATGAGAAGAGATAGCATGGATTAAGGGGAAGACAAGGAAGACAAGATTTGTTTCATTCATGGTGAGATTTAATTATCTCAACTTCTGCTACTTCGTCTAGGGAAGTTCGTACAAGAACAGTGTTTGTTTTGTCATCATCAATAGGGGAAGATTGTTGGGTTTCTTGATTTAATGATACAAAACAATAAAGAATGAAACATCAAGGGCTTAAAGTGACAAAGAAGAAATCTACAAAAAGATGGAAGGACTTGCTTGCATAAGAAGATTTATTATTTAGTCCTTCGTAGTATCTTGTAAACCCTAATCCTCTAGTATATAAAGAGGACATGGGATGTAGGTTTTAATAACTAAGTCTTCCATAATGTAGTCAAAGGTGTGTGTGCGTGTAACCTAGGGCGTGTAGTTTATTGTAAACGCCTAGGTTAGTTGTTTACCTCCAAGATCTAAGGTGTCTTAGGTCCCTGTTGAGTTAGGTAACACGATTATTTCGATCAAATAATATTTGGAGGAGATTGGGTGAAAGTAAAACCTTGTGTCAATAACAAAGTATTGTTTCAATTTATTCCGCTGCGTATTGTATTTGTTATTATAATCCCTAGCGCTCTAAACGATCCAAGGAGTCTATCAAACTCTACAGATATCATGCAACTTCTGACTATATAGTAACCAAGAATAAACTATCTAAACCAATATCACTTACTCAAAACACCCTAGAACAGAGAATCATGACCATAACCAAACACTCCTTTATGATGAAAGTGACTGAGACAAACTGTTTATCTTCTAAATCACATTAAGCTACTTCTAAAAAGCTAATTAAAATTCACTAGAACTGATTGAAAACTTTATCAAAGCTTAAAAATAAGCTATAAGGAGCTTATCTAAACTTATAAGACATAATTTGAGTATATTTTGATTTTTACTTGTATTCATATAACAAATAGTTGGAAATCAAATCTAATCAATCTTACTAACACTTGTAAACATACACAATGCGTTCTATTCAAATTAAACAATGATATTCATTTTGCATCATCGTGATATTAATTAAACATCATGAACCGAATCTACAAGCAAAGTTACAAAACTAAAAATATGCGGATCATTTGCTAGATATCCAATTAGTCCTTCAACTAAAAATAGAAAGTAAATCACATACAGAATATAGATAAAATTTTCTAGCTAATTAAGTCAACTATAATTCAAATAAAAATCATTAACATACCTTCAACTGCATAGTTTACCTTCTTCTTTTTTCATCTATCTTCCTTGCATAAATATTGTGGTTCACCTAATATGTAATAAGAATTTTTTTAATTAAAATAGAAAATAAGTATATAATATTTATAAAAAATATAAATGATAACCTTCAGTAAGACGCTCTATACTCGTTTTACGTTTCTTATTCTTCTATACATCCAAAGTTACATCTAAAAAAAAAAAAAAACACTATTAACATACAAATTTGTTTAATATCACAACAAG
Organism: Chrysanthemum lavandulifolium; assembly: GCA_022545495.1. Lineage (NCBI taxonomy): Eukaryota > Viridiplantae > Streptophyta > Magnoliopsida > Asterales > Asteraceae > Chrysanthemum > Chrysanthemum lavandulifolium. Next base: position 101,455,891 of record CM040242.1, on the reverse strand, counting down.
AATGATCGATTTAAAAGGAAAATCAAATGGAATATTAATATCAAACTCTTAAGACTAATGAAAAATAAAACTAACCTCCGCTTTTATTTTTAGTAGAACCGAATAAAAGATTTTAAGCGAAAAAATAATAATAAAAATATTAGAATAAACATTATAAGAACTTAAACTAAAATTATAACAAAACACTAGATGATTCGTTACATTTTTTAATTCCTTTGTTTTCTGAAGTATTCTGAATATGTAGTGGATGATCCATTGAATGCAATTTGATTTTTCTGGAAATTTTAGTTTTGTGAAGGTATCAGAGTATGTTTGATATTTTAGAAGAGAAGTGACTGTGATATTGGATCATGTTTTTGGGCGTTATAACATTTGGGTCTAAAAAAACATTTGGGTCTAAAAAAAGAGAAATTGGGCTTCTAACAAAATGGACTATTATTCAAGGCTTTAAGCAAAAAGATGGATACCACTAATGACTTTTGTATAAAAAAGAGGCCCGTTGTTTAAATAATTTTAATATAAGACATCAGATATTAAAAATATAATTTTAATTTTTAACGTTTATTCTGAAAATAGTTTTTAGTATGAAATTCAATTGTTAAAAAAACTAAAAAAATTAAATGCAAAAAAAAATTATTGTGTATTCAATACTTTAATTTGTTAATAATTGGTCATATATAACAAAAAAGTTGATAATGGTGAGAACAGGGAAAAATTAACTACAACCTAACCAAATTACTCAAAATTTGTGTATTCAATACTTTATTCTAGATACTAACTAACTAGAATTAACGAATACCATAAGAAATTTTAATTACTACTAGACCATGATTGTTACAACGATGCCATTCTTCCAAAACATCATAACGAAGCTTCCAAACCACATAAAATAAAACATCTACTATATAGATAATTACAGCCATCTAAAAACGCTACCCACATTAGATCCTATCAACGGAAACCACAAAACACAAAAAGAAAATAACAACAGCATCCACCTACTTTCACATCAAATTTCTAAAGCTTGTGATACTTGAACCACAACCAACAAATTGCGAACATGTGCCTGTTTTTTGACAACATTAGCAACCAAACCAAAAAAGTTCTCTTAAATCTTCGTTTTGCAACTCTAAAAGGACAACAACACACTTACTACTCCAGTCCGTAAAACTTTGAAAATACAATAAAAAGTCATATATACCCAAAATACAACTTTTTTATATATTCGTTTTGCAAACATTAGTGATTCGCTCCAAACCGTCAAGTTTTCTCACGCAAGCTAGCCACTTGTGAATGGCTAACTGTAAGAAACTTAAAACAGTCTGGAAACAAATGCAATGAAGTCCAGGAGAGTATAGTGTTTCCCCAGGTCGTTAAGTCCTAACGAGCCGTGCGAGAATAGTCAAACGTTTAGTGATCGAGAAGATTTGAACGGATACAGAGATTTGATTTATTATAACTACAGAAAAAGTGTATAAATTTCAACAGCTTAAATGCAAATTAAAGAAAATTAAAAAGATAAAAAATATTAAATAAACGCTATCACTATTTGCAAAACGATGTTTTTGTTTTTATGTTTTTATAAAACTAGAATTTAAAACTACGTGACGTTCAAAACAAAATGTGAAACTGGGACAATATTAATCCTAAAAATATAAAAATGATATTTTTACAATCCTAATGATAAAAGAAAATTTATAGAAAAAGAAAATTATTTTTATATCTATTTATCTAATTATTATTAATTAAAAACTAATTTTAACTATTTAATATTAGCCTAAAATACAAGAAAATAGGAAATAAAACTAGAAAAATAAAATTATGAATTGGAAAAGTCTAAAATATCAAAGAGAATTTTCAAAACTATTTTGTATTTTTCGATTATTTTGTATTTTCTAGGAATTAAAACTATTAAAAACTAATTAAATTATTTAAAAATACAAATTTAACTAAGAAAAATCTAGAAAAATATTTTTTTGGCTTTTTATATTTATCTTAACTTAAGAAAAATGAAAAATTATTTTTTTGAAACTTTTCTTAATTAATTGGATTAAAAGCTATTTAAAAGTGATTAAAAACTGTTTTTAAATAAGAAAAATACTAAACAGTGACCAAAAATTATGAAAAACTCAGGAAAATTCTAAAATATTAATCTAGTTCTATGAAAAATATCAAACATGATGATTATGTGTGAGAAATGTGAGCTGCAGTGTAAACTGATATGGAATAAGCACTTGACAATAAGCTACTAAGCAAAATAAGCCACCAAACTTATACAGAGACTAGATTATACTGAAATTAACTATTATCAACTAAATTTAGCTACTCCTAATCTCTAATAAGCAGTTCAACAAGATTAAGATACCAACTGATCTTTTAAGCAAAACAACAAACTGGCCTTATGTTTAAGCTTATCCACAAGCTTATCAGATAAGCTTGAGTACAAAACAGATATGTGGTCTTCAAGACCACCCAGAAAACTACAAATGGACCAAAAATGAGACCCTAACTACTTGAAATAAGCACTGTGCAGTGTCTGCAAGATCTGCATAAAACTGATTTTTGACATGGTTTTGACTTTTAAGAACAGTTATGAAGATTGACTTTTGTGAGATTTAAAATCAAATGTTGGACTGATGGTGATGAATACTGATGAAATGCAACTATAACAACTTTGTTTATCAAATTCTAAACCTATATGTGATGATAACAGTAACTAGTTTTAACAGGTTTGAGAATGAGAGCATTAAACTTGTGATTTTGACTTTTGTAACAAGACTAATGTAAACTATGACTGAAATGACTTTACTAGTAATATTAGAGACTAATGCAACAGAAAGCTTATACCAAGAGAACCTTAAACTCAGTTTTGTTAAACAATCCAAACACCCCTTTATGACAGTAAATGCAATATATCTTATCCTAAAACACAATAACAAGACTACTCGAACATCAAGACAGATCCAATTCAATCGAAATAAAACTAGATAACAACAATTATCACTACTAATGTGGTCTTAAATGAAATGATAATCGCTACTTTTTAAGCAAATTATGAGATTGAGTTCATACTTACAAGAAGTCCAAATGATTTTTAGCATTATAACAATACCAACCCAATCACAAATCGACCCAACTCAAAGACCATAATCAACCCATATCCATTTCGAACCAAATTAGAACACCGGTTGACTTTTGTTGACCATGATCCAATATTGCTTGAATCGAATGACAAGCTTATCAAAAGCTATTATAAGCTTGAATAAGCTTGTTTGACTATTAAATAAGCTTATTGAAGCTTGGATATATGATTTGATATTTAAATTTGAAACAAGAAACCATGAAATTTAAAACTTAAATGAAACTTTGAATTGAGGCTCAAAGCAGTTATAATGATCAAATTACTTAAGTTCAATACAAGAAAGCTTGAAATTACAAATTTTGGAAACTAATTAAGATACTTTAAGAAAAACGACATACATTAAGTTTAAAAAGCTAACTACTTCCTTCTTCCTTCTTCTTCTCTCTTTATACATCCATTTGGCTTCTCTCTCCTCGAGTGAATCCCAACACTAATCTTGACCATTGGATGGTGGATTTCATATTGGCCATTTGATTGGTTTTGGCGGAAAATTGGTTTGACTGTTGGGCTCGATGTAGCACTAGGGGTGGCATTTATTGTGGTGGGTAAAGTTGGTGAGTATGATGATGAGGGGGTGGAAAAGGTGAAGTGATGCCTGAGAGTTGCAGAGCAACTTGGGAAGAAGATAAGCCAGTGGCGGGTTTTTTTGGATATTTGACTGGATAGTTGACCAAAGGTTCAAAATGAGAGGGTCAAGGGTCAAATGGGTTTAAATGGCAGGGGGTCATATCTATTTTGACAGGGCTTGGCTTAGGTTAGTATTACAAGGACCAAAATGTAATTTTCCAATTCTTGAAGGACCATCTCTGCCAATATACCAAAGTTGTCACAAGGACCAATATTGACAAGTTTTGAAAGTTTAGGGACCTAACTTGTCATTTTTGAAAGTTAAGGGACCTAAGTTGTAATTATTGAAAGTTAAAGGACCCAAGTTGTAAATTTGTAAATTTAAATCTCAAGGACCAGTTTTGACAACTTAAGAATCCCTAGGGACTTTAAAATGATGTTTCTCTTTATTTGGTTTTACCAGGGACTATTTTGACAATTTTGAAACTTGGGGACTAAAGCGCCAATTATGCAAACTTGATCGTTTTCACCGATTTTGATATTTTGCATTTAAAACACATAAAACACTTATTTGTGATATTTCTATCATTTTGATGCATTTCGAGTGTTTTCGGATGTTTTTGCGTTTAAATGGTACAAAATTATGAGTATTTAGACACTCATCAATCCTCACACTAAGATATTGCTAGTCCCTAGCAATGTTTTAAGAAAAATTAATGGATTTCATCTCTTTACCAAAAGCCATTACTCGGAGTAGCCAAATGTTTGATTCAAGTAAGAACCTTGGTACATCGATAACCAAATGATTTTGAGCAAATCACCGACTTTCAATGGTTTTGATTTGTCTTTACCGAGCCGTTTGCTACGGACTAGCCAACTCTTAGATAAATTATCAATATTATCTTTGGTGAGTGATTACCAATTATGGTTTTTCAACCGCCTTTACCACAAGCCATAAACTTGCGGGCTAGCCAACTCTTCACTTTTAAGGATATGGTGAAATTTGAATACCATACAATTTTGGGCAAATTGCAAGTCGTCAACGGATTTGAGATATCTTTACCAAGAGCCGTTTGCTCTGGATTAGCCAATCCTTTTGTTTATTAGACAAGGCGGATCGATAACCATAAGATGAGTAAGTGCAAAACACTTACTCCAAAAAAATTTTGGCCAAAATGGGGAATTAGCGGTATAATTATATGATAAAATTGTGAGAATTCCCCACACTAGAAATGAATATTGCCCTCAATATTCAAAGTACCGACGGTTATGCCGAAACATAGAACGTAAAATGGAAATACTAAGGCCATTATTAGCAAGGATTTTTTTTATTTTTTATTTATTTTTTTTTTTGATGAAGCTCTTATATACAACAGCGGGGGGCAACTCCCCCACACTAGGGTGGTACACACGGGTGAAAACCCATGTTTAGCTACTGTTTTTGATTACCGAGTCGCTAGCTTGACTCGACCCCGAATTCATTTGTCCATGGGGAAAGTAACGTGGAAAACCAATCTCAATCGGACTTTCGTTCACAATGTTAATAAACATATGAACATCAGAAAGTTCCACACCGACGAGATACAACCGCGGTATTGTTAATAGTAGAAACTATAAGGGATGATACCGGGGTCAAAGATGGTGTCCTCATTCCCGAAAGAGAAAAGGGAAAGAGCAACCACACCATCTGTGAAGAATGGAATAAAGACGTACATGAGAATGCAAGTCCATTCCTCATCAGAGAGAATCAAATCACCAATTTTGACATTTTTAAGCTTAAACTTGAAGCTTAGATGGTGATTGTCAATAAGATGTCCGGTAGGGAGGGTGGGAAACGGTTCTTCAATCAACAGATTTTCCAGAAAAATGATGTCTCCCTCCGGATCAAAGTAAGTATTATCAATTCCCGTTCGAATTGACTCATCACTAAGAAAGGCATCGACTTCATTCCAAAAATTGTCATCTTCCTCATCAGGAGTGAGAGAAGGGATGGAAGAGTCGGGAATAATAAGACTAGGAGATGATGGATCATTTTTGAGTAATTCTTCAATGGGAAGAATGTCTCCCATTGGATCATAAACATCATCATCCAATTCGGATGAAATCAAGAGAGTTTGGTTTCATCCACGAGTTAACAAATTCGATGCGACAAACCGATTCCGGAGGTGGGACAAGTGGTGTGCTCATAGAGCTAGCAATTTCCACCACTTCCGATAAAGTCTCGATTCTAGATCATCATCATCAAGTACACTCTTGACTTCCCCGGTACAACTTTCAAACCATTTGTTTGAACCGGGTTGATTTTCAAAGCTTTTAGCTCAAGACGTTTTGAAAACTCCTCTTAACCGTGAAATTTGAGAGTGTTGCATTGAATCTTTCGATTTTTGATTAATTGTGGCAACACTGCTGTTTGTCTGAGAGGTTTGGAGTTTCGTTGATATTTAATGTGAGCTCTTCGTTGTCAACTCGTATGGTCAACTCTTGAGAAACACATCAATCGAGCACGACTGTTCTCAAGAAAGCTCTCCCTAAGATGGGGAACTCTAGGATCCGCATCGAAGTCTACTACAACAAAGTTAGTAGGAAAGTGAAACTTTCCCACTTTCATCACGACATCCTCGGCTATCCCAAGTGGACGAGTTATGGTACGGTCCGCTAGCTCGAGTGTCATACAAGTGGATGAAAGTTTAGGAAGAGACAGTTTCTTCCATACCGAGAGTGGCATGAGGTTAACGCTAGCGCCAAGATCGGCCAAGGCGGAGCATTGAACCATCCCAAGAAATCACACGGATTAGAAATCGCCGGGTCTTCAAGCTTTTGGGAAGCTTCTTGAGAAGGACCGAGCATTGCTCATTGAGAGGAGTTTAGCCATCTCGGATAGCTTATCTTTGTTGGTCGAGAAGCCTTTAAGCGTGGATGCAAATTTAGGCATTAGAACGAGAGCATCAACGAAGCTTATATCAAAGTGAAGCTCATTGAAGATTTGGAAAATTTTTCCATTTGCTCTTTGTTTTGTCTTTGAGCTTCTCATCATTCATTCTTGATGGGTAAGGAAGTCGACTAGAATTTTGAGCCGGGACGGAAGTCATTTCGGACTGGGAATTTGTCTTCGAACTTCGGGTTCGGACTTAAAACTTGGACTACCGAAGGTGGCACGTGTCTTGATACCGTGGGCTTGAGAATTGCACCTTGTCCGTTGTATCCTTGGTAACTTGACTCATTGCCACGGGAGGAGGGGCATTGGAGTCGAAGGTCCATTGTGCGTCTTACCACTACAGTGGTGACGGCTTTCAACTCGGCATTTGGATTAGTAATTGTATTGCTTGGGAGTCCTCCGAAGATGATGAAGCTTGGTTCATATTCATGTTCATGAAACCGCTCATCATATTCTTCAACTCATTTGTCTCGCCGAGACATTGTGGTATCAATTTCCTTCTTCACTCAACCCTCATGTTATTGATCCGAGTTTGCATTGAACGTATGCTTGACTCGGTAATTTTCATGAAGTCATTTGGTGGGGAGCATGAGAAGGTTGTTGATAACTTTGTCGATTGGAGCTTGATATGGTGGGTTGAAATTGTTCCGGTTTTGATTGAAATTTTGAGAGTTATTGAAATTTTGTCCTTGATTCGAACAAAGCGATTTTGATTGACATGGTTTTGCAGGGAGGAAAACCGGTGGTGTCATACCGCTAGGTGCAGTAGTGAGGATCACCGTGGTCGGTATTGATTGTGGTTTACGAAGCTACGGGAGCTTGGTAAAGGAAGCATCGGTTGCTTGACAATCATAATACGTGTGGACCACTACAAGTTTCACACACCTTGTTTACGGCTTTGACCGGTTCCGGCTTATGAATTTCGCTTTTGATTTCCTTAACATCCTTAATCATACAACGGATGGCATCCGTTAGAGCGGCTATCGGAGTCGCTAACTCGTAAGAGTTCTTGGATGAAGAAGCGGGAGGGTTAGGAGTATTGACTTTGTTGCGAGAAATAGGAACTTTTGATTTTGCTCGCAAATCTCAATCACATCTTTAGGCTTACGATTCAAGATATTGCCACCGCGGCGCATTCAAAGAATCTTGATCGTTACTGCTCAACCCATTATAAAAGATATTGACTTGTTGAAGCTCGTGAATTCATGATGGGGCATTTCGAGGAGATCTTTGAATCTCTCCCATGCCTCTCTAAAGTTTTCATCGAAATTTTGACGAAATCCGAAATTTCATTTTTAAGATTAGTCGTCTTTGATGGAGGAAAGAAATGATTGACAAACTTTTGAACAAGTTCCTCCCAAGTTTCGATGGATCGAGGGGTTCTTTTTCCACCAAACCGGCATCCCTCAAGTGAGAATGGAAATAGCATCAACTTGATGACTTTTGTGACACATCCTTGAAATTGATAGTTGAAGTCAACTTGTTAAACCAACGGATGTGTGCATACGGGTCTTCTCGGTCAAACCCGTGGAATTGATTTGTGGACACAAGTTGGATCAAATGTGTCTTCAATTCAAAGTGATCGAAATTGATTCTTGGTAGAATGATGGCATCTCCATATCCCTCGGTGGGTGCTTGGAGCATTTCCGCCATAGTTCGTTAAATCGCCATTTTGTTTGGAATAGTACGAATCTCGGGTTCGACTATTTGGGCAAAGACGCTCACGAGAACGTCTTCTAGGAAATTCTGTTAGATCACGAAAAGGACTCAATGATCAAGAAGAACGAGAGCGCATGCACTAAAGTTAACTCTAAGGGATCTTAGAGTTAAGGAAGGGAATTATGAAATTGGTAAAAATGGGGTAAGAAGAATCTTTTTGGGTTTTCTGGTTCTGACAAGTAGATATAACAACAAATCCAATTAAAACAAGATCGAGGCAAAACAACAGAGAACTTAAACCAATAATCACAATATGAATGGCTTCTTTGAAAAAGGTACATGATTCGCTCCCAAACGGTCAAGTTTTATCACTCAAGCCGGCCACTTGTGAATGGCCGACCGTAACAAACTTAAAACGGTTCAGGAACGAACTCAATGAAGATCAGGGGAGTATAGTGTTTCCCCGGGTCGTTATGTCCCAGCGAGCTATGCAATGGATCACCCTACGAATAGTGATCGAGAGATTTGAACGGAAAAAGGGATTTGAATAATTATAACTACAGGAAAAGCCAACAAATTACAAAGGCTTAAATGCAAATTAAAGGAAATTAAAAAGATAAAAAATATTAAATAAACGCTATCACTATTTTTAAAATTGATGAACGTTTAAAACTTAAAACTTACGTTTAAATAAAATTACGTAAACGCAAAATAAAAAGTGAGATCTAAGAAATAAAAGTCCTAAAAATATGAAAATGACATTTTTACAATCCTAATGATAAAAGAAAATTTTTAGAAAAAGAAAATTATTTTTATAACTATTTAATTAATTATTATTAATTAAAAACTAATTTTAACTATTAAATAATTACCTAAAATACAAGAAAATAGGAAATAAAGCTAGAAAAATAAAATTTTGACTTGGAAAAGTCTAAAATAACAAAATAGAATTTTCAAAACTATTTTTGTATTTTTCTGATTATTTTTGGATTTTCTAGGAATTAAAAACTATTAAAAACTAATTAAATTATTTAAAAATACAAATTTAACTAAGAAAATCTAGAAAATATTTTTTGTCTTTTATATTTATCTTAACTTAAGAAAAATGAAAAATTATTTTTTTGAACCTTTTCTTAATTTTTTGTATTAAATGCTATTTAAAAATGCTTAAAAACTAATTTAAATTAAGAAAAATAGCAAACAAGCTTGGAAAAATATGAAAATTTAAGGAAAAGTCTAAAATATTATGAGGAATCTAGGAAAAATGGAAAAACAAGGGCTTATGTGGAGGAATTTGAAACTGATGTACAAGTGCTTATTGAAATAAGCACTTGAATAAGCTAAGAAGCATCAAAGAGCACTAAACCAAAACAGAAGCTTAAATAAGCTGAAAAAGCCAAAATGCAACAAGTTTTAACTAGCCTAAACCACTAATTTGCAATTACAACAGATTTGATGAAATGAGCTTTTGGCTAAAAACAGTTAAAGGGGGGGGGCAACTTTAAGCATAAGCACAAGCTACTCCATAAGCTAAAAATGAAAACCAATACTTGGGATCTAAACTAGACCTGGGTGGCTATGTATAAGCCAAAAATCAGACCTAGGTGAGCTCAAATGAGCTTTGCACAAGCTCGCAAAAGCGCATAATCCCTGCAGCAGCTTAATGCCTCAGCACAGGCACTTAGCACCATTTGACAAGCTCGTTAGAAGCTTAAGAAAATTCACAAAATTTGACAAAATGAGGATAAGAAAATAGACCTCATGAAGATTTTAAAACCATAAGTTTCACTAAGATTGGCCTAGAAATGAATCCATGAAAATTCTTCCTAGTTGAGCCCAAAACAGTTTTTCAATGATTTTGACTTTTGACAAAACTAAAAATTGACTAACTTGAACTTTGATCTCAATTTCGGACTGATATAGAAGTAATAAGGTTAAATGAGATTACTGACAAGTTGTATTTATGAAATATGAACACAAAATAAGCTTTTGAAATCAAAATCCCAACAGTTAGTCGCTAAGATGATTTGAGTGGGATTTGACTTTACTACTCTAGTGTGCAAATAAGTGACTAAACCAAGCCTTATGATCCTAAGGTATGCTATTGTGATGAACTTAACCAAAACTCAACCTCCAACTTACCTAAACTAGTGATCCAAACACACCTTTAAGTAGCATAAGTGGCATTTTACAAAGCATATGTCCGATTCGGGGCATGCAAAGCTAAACAGAGCTCAAACTAACTTAAATTAAACTGAAGTTAACTTAAACAAGCAATCTTAAACAAGAAATGATAAAGAAACTACTTCTACCAATTTTAAACTAAAAGCTTGAAAATGAAAAGAGTAAACCGGTCACCTTATATTTTGAGTGAATAAGATGTAAACAAGGTCACATGTGACTGCAAGTATTTCCAAGTCTAGTCTAATATCCAAAGTACAAGAATTCCCCCTCCTTTGACTTTCGTTGACCAGCAATGAAACTTGCTTAAAAATGATCACTAGGCTTAACAAAAGCTTTAACAAGCTGAAATAAACTTGAGTGAACAAGATATAAGCTATTAGAAGCTTTAACATAAGATTTGAAAACTCAATTTTTCAACAGTGAGCAGTAAAACATTAATCCAAACTGAAACTTTGAATTGAAACTTACAAATGCCTTACAATGATTATCCAATTGAAAGTTAATACATAGAAACTGAAATCACAAGATTTTGCTTTAAACTAATACATTTATTTAAAAAACGACATTAAAGGAAAACTTAAAACTAACTACTTCTCTATCTTGCTTCTTCTCTCTCTATTTATACTCCAATATGTCTTCTCCTCTCTCTCTTAGCAAATCCCGGATGTGTTTTAGGCCAATGGATTATTTGAGTCATCTTGGCCTCCATTTCATTTTAAGGAAAATGAGTTTTTAACAGATTGAGATTGAGTGTGGGAGAAAGGACGCATTTAATGTGTTTTGGAGGGTAGGAGAGGAGGGGGAACAAGAAAGAGATAAGGTGATGGGAGCTTGAGTGTACGCAGGGCTTAGCAATGAGAAGAAGACTTTTGGCGCCATTGGGGTGTTTGTTTGACTTGTAGGTTTGACCGGGTGTTAGTAATAAGGCAGGGGGTCAAAAAGCAAAAGGGGGGTCCAAAGGTTGGCAGGGTCCAAGGAGAATTGGCAGGTCCAAAAAAGGTTTAAAAGGGTTTAATAATTATCAAGGGCCTCTTTTGTAAATTCTGAAAGTTCAAGGACCAAAGCTGCCAATTATGCAAAGATGTTCCAAGGGACTAAAACTGACAAGCTTCAAAAGTACAGGGACCAAACTTGACAATTTCCAATTTCCAGGGGCCATTTCGCCAAATTTCAAACTTCAAGGACCAATTTTGTAATTTTCTCAAACTTTTGATATTTTTCACCAAAGGACTAAATTTGACAACTTATGATTTAAAAGGACCTTTGTGATTTTACTTTTGAAATTATGTGCTCGGGGACTATTTCGACAATTTTTGAAACTTGGGGACTGAACCGCCAATTATGCAAACTTTGCTCATTTTTCATCGATTTTAAACATTTTGCATCCGAAACATATAAAATGCAATTTTGGAATATTTTCGAGATTTTGATGCATTTCGAGCATTTTAGACGTTTTGCGATTCAGATTTGACTAAAAATGATGAGTATTTACACACTTATCAATCCCCACACTAAACTATTGCTAGTCCCTAGCAATCTTTTGAGAAAAACTTAATGGATTTGAATCTCTTTACCAAAAGCCATTACTCGAGTAGCCAAATGTTTCGGTTCAAGTAAGAACCATGGTACACCGATAACCATGTGATTTTGAGCAAATCACCGACTTTCAACGGATTTGATTTTGTCTTTACCGAAGCCGTTTGCTCGGACTAGCCAACTCTTAGATAAATTATCGAATTATCTTTGGTGAGTGATTACCAATTATGGATTTTCCATCGCCTTTACCACAAGCCATAAACTTGCGGGCTAGCCAACTCTTCACTTTTTAGGATATGGTGAATGAATACCATACAATTTTGGGCAAATTGCGGCCGTCAACGGATTTGAGATATCTTTACCAAGAGCCGTTTGCTCTGGATTAGCCAATCCTTTTGTTTATTAGACAAGGCGGATCGATAACCAAATGAGTAAGTTTAAAACACTTACTCCAAAAAAAATTTGGCCAAAACGGGGAATTGGTATAATTATATGATAAAATTCATGAGAATTCCCCACACTTAGAAATGAATATTGCCCTCAATATTCAAAGTACCGCAGTTATGCCGAAACCGAGAACGTAAAGGGAAATACTACGGCCATTATTTTGAAAGATGTTTTTTTTTATTTTATTTTTTATTTTTTTTTTTTTTTAACTTATATATATACATAACATGTGGGCAACTCCCCACACTAGGGTGGTACACACGGTGAAAACCCATGTTAAGCTCTTGTTTTTGATTACCGAGTCGCTAGCTTGACTCGACCCCGAATTCATTGGTTCATGGGGAAGTAAATGGAAGAGACAATCTCCATCGGACTTTCATTCAAGATGTTTGGACAAACATATGAAGCACGTGAAAGTTCCACACCGATGAGATATACATAGAACCTGCTCAAAAATATGATAAATGAAAATGCCGGGGTCAAAGATAGTGTCTTCATTCCCGCAGGAGTGAAGATGGAGAGAAATCACAAGATATTTGAGGAAAGGAAGAAAGATTTTGATAACAATCAGGATCCATTCTTCATCCTCAAATGTAGACGTATCGGGAGGAAGGGTGAAGGTAGTATCATTAATAGGCAAACTCATACGATAGAGTACACCTTCCTCCGAGCTAATATCATCCTCAAGATCAAAATAGAAATGATCATGTTCCGGAGGAGATATGTCATGAGAGAGTTCACCGGAGAACTCTTTATGAAGAGAATCATTCACATGAGTTGAATTTGTGAACTCTTGTTCCATTGTGGGCTCATCACTATCCTCAATCTGAGTATCAAAGAGTGGATTCTCAGAAACTAAAGTGAATTCAGAGTCGAATTCAAATAGAGGATTGGTGAAAGTAGCTTTGAATGTTTCGGGAACAAAGTGATCAACATTCTCTATTGATTTGTTGGGATAAGAAGTGAGTGAATGATCATTATCGGTGAGATTTTCGCCTCCCGGATCGGCTTCAAATCAAAGAGTGGATTGATGTGAGTGAGTTCACCGGAGAACTCCTCAAGAAGGGATCAACATCGAGTTGTGGGAGTGATGCCTCAACATACTCGATGTTTCCAAAGGAAGCACAATCGTCGCTAAAATCGGAGAAAGTTTCCAAATGATCATTTGAACACTCAAGAGGGAAAGAGAATCACACATATGATTAGAAGTACCCGTGACTCTCTCGGGATTGGGACAAGGTTCTCAACACTAGACTTTATGAATTCGTCCGATTCCTTTTCGTGAACAAGTGTCAAGATGCTCGCCCCCATGTTCGAGAGAGTGAGTGGGAGCTTGGTGTGATAGCAGTTGTTTGAGATGGAATCTCAAGCTGCTGGGATATCATTCGATGAACTTGATGAATTTTATAGAATTGAAGGATATCAAGTGTATCCTCATCATCATTGTCTTCAGAATGAAACGAAATTGAGAGCTAGATCCGTCGCTTTTTCTTTTGCAATTGATTCCCTAATAGATTTTTCAAACGCAATTTTGGAATTTAATTTAGCGACCGCTCTTGACCTAACAATTCTTCCATGGATTTTGGATTATCTTGGGAATGTTTACATTCCTTCAAATCTTCACTAAATCCAAAGATCAAGGAGAAGATTTTGAGGAAGTGGATCGGTGAGGTGGTGCACGATTCATATGGTCTTGTAGAGGTTGGTCATGATACGAAGAGTCGTAATTGTTACAAGGAAATGGATTCCTTGTTTGACAATCGAGCTAAAGTGAGGACCTCCACAATACTCACAACAAGAAAGCGATGTGGGTCGTGAGTCACATGTGTTATAGTCAAAATTGTTATCGTGAACCCGCTCATAGACAAGCGTGTTTCCGATTGACAATCGAATCGGAGTGTGAACCACCACAGTACTCACAACAAGAAAGCTCGCTTGAGTCTCACAAAGGTGGTAGGCGATGGAATAAATCGGTTGTGTTATGGTAAGAATAGGGATCTTGGTTATAGGCAGACCGGTTCTCGACTCCACCATGCCACAACCGGGGCAATTGCCACCATTATAAGGACTACCACACCATTGACAACCAAGAGGGTGAGGATAAGACATAGAAAGAATCAAAGGTTTTCGGAGGGTAGGGATGAAGAATCAAAGATGTGAGAGGGTAAAGATGGATATTTTTGGATTTTTGGATAAACATTTTGCAAAACAAAGAATGAAAATCTTTTGGATTTTTGATTTTAAAAGAGAATATAAACACATACGGATGGTATGAACAATGAGTGAATATCCAAATCACTAATCTGCTAGACGTAAGATAATCAAGACACTCCGGCGTGGCGCTTAAAATTTGATTCGCCCCAAACGGTCAAGTTTTATCACTCAAGCCGCCACTGTGAATGGCCGACCGTAACAAACTTAAAACGGTTCAGAACGAACTCAATGAAGATCGGGAGTATAGTGTTTCCCGGTCGTTATGTCCCAATGAGCTATGCAATGGATCACCCTACGAATAGTGATCGAGAGATTTGAACGGAAAAGGATTTGAATAATTATAACTACAGGAAAAGCCAACAAATTACAACGGCTTAAATGCAAATTAAAGGAAATTAAAAAGATAAAAAATATTAAATAAACGCTATCACTATTTTTAAAATTGATGAACGTTTAAAACTTAAAACTTACGTTTAAATAAAATTACGTAAACGTACAAAATAAAAAGTGAGATCTAAGAAATAAAAGTCCTAAAAATATGAAAATGACATTTTTACAATCCTAATGATAAAAGAAAATTTTTAGAAAAAGAAAATTATTTTTATAACTATTTAATTAATTATTATTAATTAAAAACTAATTTTAACTATTAAATAATTACCTAAAATACAAGAAAATAGGAAATAAAGCTAGAAAAATAAAATTTTGACTTGGAAAATCTAAAATAACAAAATAGAATTTTCAAAACTATTTTTGTATTTTTCGATTATTTTGGATTTTCTAGGAATTAAAAACTATTAAAACTAATTAAATTATTTAAAAATACAAATTTAACTAAGAAAAATCTAGAAAAATATTTTTTGTCTTTTATATTTATCTTAACTTAATAAAAATGAAAATTATTTTTTGAACCTTTTCTTAATTTTTGTATTAAATGCTATTTAAAATGCTTAAAACTAATTTAAATTAAGAAAAATAGCAAACAAGCTTGGAAAAATATGAAAATTTAAGGAAAAGTCTAAAATATTATGAGGAATCTAGGAAAATGGAAAACAAGGGCTTATGTGGAGGAATTTGAAACTGATGTATAAGTGCTTATTGAAATAAGCACTTGAATAAGCTAAGAAGCATCAAAGAGCACTAAACCAAAACAGAAGCTTAAATAAGCTGAAAAAGCCAAAATGCAACAAGTTTTAACTAGCCTAAACCACTGATTTGCAATTTCAACAGATTTGATGAAATGAGCTTTTGGCTAAAAACAGTTAAAGGGGGGCAACTTTAAGCATAAGCACAAGCTACTCCATAAGCTAAAAATGAAAACCAATACTTGGGATCTAAACTAGACCTGGGTGGCTATGTATAAGCCAAAAATCAGACCTAGGTGAGCTCAAATGAGCTTGGCACAAGCTCTGCAAAAACTGCATAATCCCTGTGCAGGCTTAATGCCCTGCACAGGGCACTTAGCACCATTTTGACAAGCTCGTTAGAAGCTTAAGAAAAATTCACAAAATTTGACAAAAATGAGGATAAGAAAATAGACCTACTGAAAATTTTAAAACCATAAGTTTCACTAAGATTGGCCTAGAAATGAATCAATGAAAATTCTTCCTAGTTGAGCCCAAAACAAGTTTTTCAATGATTTTGACTTTTTGACAAAACTAAAAAATTGACTAACTTGAACTTTGATCTCAATTTCAGGACTGATATAGAAGTAATAAGGTTAAATGAGATTACAGCAAGTTGTATTTATGAATTATGAACACAAAATAAGCTTTTGAAATCAAAAATCCCAACAGTTAGTCGCTAAGATGATTTGAGTGGGATTTGACTTTTACTACTCTAGTGTGCAAATAAGTGAATAAACCAAGCCTTATGATCCTAAGGTATGCTATTGTGTGAACTTAACCAAAACTCAACCTCCAACTTACCTAAACTAGTGATCCAAACACACCTTTAAGTAGCATAAGTGGCATTTACAAAGCATATGTCCGATTCGGGCATGCGGGCTAAACAGAGCTCAAACTAACTTAAATTAAACTGAAGTTAACTTAAACAAGCAATCTTAAACAAGAAATGATAAAGAAACTACTTCTACCAATTTTAAACTAAAAGCTTGAAAATGAAAAGAGTAAACTGGTCACCTTATATTTTGAAATGAATAAGATGTAAACAAGGTCACATGTGACCGCAAGTATTTCAAGTCTAGTCTAATATCCAAAGTACAAGAATTCCCCTCCTTTGACTTTCGTTGACCAAAGAATGAAACTTGCTTAAAATGATCACTAGGCTTAACAAAAGCTTTAACAAGTTGAAATAAACTTGAGTGAACAAGATATAAGCTATTAGAAGCTTTAACATAAGATTTGAAAACTCAATTTTTCAACAGTGAGCAGTAAAACATTAATCCAAACTGAAACTTTGAATTGAAACTTACAAATGCCTTACAATGATTATCCAATTGAAAGTTAATACATAGAAACTGAAATCACAAGATTTTGCTTTAAACTAATACATTTATTTAAAAAACGACATTAAAGGAAAACTTAAAACTAACTACTTCTCTATCTTGCTTCTTCTCTCTCTATTTATACTCCAATATGTCTTCTCCTCTCTCTCTTAGCAAATCCCAGATGTGTTTTAGGCCAATGGATTATTTGGAGTCATCTTGGCCCTCCATTTCATTTTGGCGGGAAAATGAGTTTTTTAACAGTTGAGATTGAGTGTGGGAGAAAGGACTGCATTTAATTTGTTTTGGAGGGTAGGAGAGGAGGGGGGAACAAGAAAGAGATAAGGTGATGGGAGCTTGAGTGTATGCAGGGCTTAGGCAGTTGAGAAGAAGACTTTTGGCGCCATTGGGGTGTTTGTTTGACTTGTAGGTTTGACCGGGTGTTAGTAATAAGGCAGGGGGTCAAAAAGCAAAAGGGGGGTCCAAAGGTTGGCAGGGTCCAAGGAGAATTGGCAGGTCCAAAAAAGGTTTAAAAGGGTTTAATAATTATCAAGGGCCTCTTTTGTAAATTCTGAAAGTTCAAGGACCAAAGCTGCCAATTATGCAAAGATGTTCCAAGGGACTAAAACTGACAAGCTTCAAAAGTACAGGGACCAAACTTGACAATTTCCAATTTCCAGGGGCCATTTTGCCAAATTTCAAACTTGAAGGACCAATTTTGTAATTTTCTCAAACTTTTGATATTTTTCACCAAAGGACTAAATTTGACAACTTATGATTTAAAAAGGACCTTTTGTGATTTTACTTTTGAAATTATGTGCTCAGGGACTATTTCGACAATTTTGAAACTTGGGGACTGAAGCGCCAATTATGCAAACTTTGCTCATTTTTCATCGATTTTAAACATTTTGCATCGAAACATATAAAATGCAATTTTGGAATATTTTCGTATTTTGATGCATTTCGAGCATTTTAGACGTTTTGCGATTCAGATTGACTAAAAATGATGAGTATTTACACTCATCAAGACACCACTCACAAGGACACAAAGGTAAGTTTTAAATCTTTGGTTCGGGAACTTATTATGGTCGTACCCCCAGTTAGGTAGTACATTGCCTTGGTTTGCGGTGGTAATCTTTTATGTTGTTATTATTAAACTCAGAAAACGACGAATCTTTTTGTATTTTTGTGTTTTATACGTTTTTAGCTGTTTTTGGGTTTTTGGATTTTTTATAAGAATAGATATATATAGATATAGATAGATGGTATGAACAAGGAGTGATTATTCAAATCACTAATCTGCTAAACGTAGGATAATTAGCACAGCTCCCCGGCAGCGGCGCCAAAATTTGATTCGCTCCAAACCGTCAAGTTTTCTCACGCAAGCTAGCCACTTGTGAATGGCTAACTGTAAGAAACTTAAAACAGTCTGGAAACAAATGCAATGAAGTCCAGGAGAGTATAGTGTTTCCCCAGGTCGTTAAGTCCCAACGAGCCGTGCGAGAATAGTCAAACGTTTAGTGATCGAGAAGACTTGAACGGATACAGAGATTTGATTTATTATAACTACAAAAAAAGTGTATAAATTACAACGGCTTAAATGCAAATTAAAGAAAATTAAAAAGATAAAAAATATTAAATAAACGCTATCACTATTTGCAAAACGATGTTTTTGTTTTTATGTTTTTATAAAACTAGAATTTAAAACTACGTGACGTTCAAAACAAAATGTGAAACTGGGACAATATTAATCCTAAAAATATGAAAATGATATTTTTACAATCCTAATGATAAAAGAAAATTTATAGAAAAATAAAATTATTTTTATAACTATTTATCTAATTATTATTAATTAAAAACTAATTTTAACTATTTAATATTAGCCTAAAATACAAGAAAATAGGAAATAAAACTAGAAAAATAAAATTATGAATTGGAAAAGTCTAAAATATCAAAAGAGAATTTTCAAAACTATTTTTGTATTTTTACGATTATTTTGTATTTTCTAGGAATTAAAACTATTAAAAACTAATTAAATTATTTAAAATACAAATTTAACTAAGAAAATCTAGAAAAATATTTTTTGGCTTTTTATATTTATCTTAACTTAAGAAAAATGAAAATTATTTTTGAAACTTTTCTTAATTAATTGGATTAAAAGCTATTTAAAAGTGATTAAAAGCTGTTTTAAATAAGAAAAATACTAAACAGTGACCAAAAATTATGAAAAACTCAGGAAAATTCTAAAATATTAATCTAGTTCTATGAAAAATATCAAACATGATGATTATGTGTGAGAAATGTGAGCTGCAGTGTAAACTGATATGGAATAAGCACTTGACAATAAGCTACTAAGCAAAATAAGCCACCAAACTTATACAGAGACTAGATTATACTAAAATTAACTATTATCAACTAAATTTAGCTACTCCTAATATCTAATAAGCAGTTCAACAAGATTAAGATACCAACTGATCTTTTAAGCAAAACAGCAAACTGGCCTTATGTTTAAGCTTATCCACAAGCTTATCAGATAAGCTTGAGTACAAAACAGATATGTGGTCTTCAAGACCACCCAGAAAACTACAAATGGACCAAAAATGAGACCCTAACTACTTGAAATAAGCATCGCATGCGGTCTCGCAAGATCCGCATAAAGCGATTTTGACATGGTTTTGACTTTTAAAACGATTATGAAGATTGACTTTTGTGAGATTTAAAATCAAATGTTGGATGATGGTGATGAATCTTGATGAAATGCAACTATAACAACTTTGTTTATCAAATTCTAAACCTATATGTGATGATAACAGTAACTAGTTTTAACAGGTTTGAGAATGAGAGCATTAAACTTGTGATTTTGACTTTTGTAACAAGACTAATGTAAACTATGACTGAAATGACTTTACTAGTAATATTAGAGACTAATGCAACAGAAAGCTTATACCAAGAGAGCCTTAAACTCAGTTTTGTTAAACAATCCAAACACCCCTTTATGACAGTAAATGCAATATATCTTATCCTAAAACACAATAACAAGACTACTCAAACATCAAGACAGATCCAATTCACTGAAATAAAACTAGATAACAACAATTATCACTACTAATGACAGGTCTTAAATGAAATGATAACTGCTACTTTTTAAGCAAATTATGAGATTGAGTTCATACTTACAAGAAGTCCAGCCAGATTTTTAGCATTATAACAGTACCAACCCAATCACAAATCAGACCCAACTCAGCACCATAATCAACCCATATCCATTTCTGAACCAAATTAGAACACCAGTTGACTTTTGTTGACCATGATCCAATATTGCTTGAACTGAATGACAAGCTTATCAAAAGCTATTATAAGCTTGAATAAGCTTGTTTGACTATTAAATAAGCTTATTGAAGCTTGGATATAACAGTTTGATATTTAAATTTGAAACAGTAAACCATGAAATTTAAAACTTAAATGAAACTTTGAATTGAGGCTCAAAACAGATTATAATGATCAAATTACTTAAGTTCAATACAAGAAAGCTTGAAATTACAAATTTTGGAAACTAATTAAGATACTTTAAGAAAAAACGACATACATTAAGTTTAAAAAGCTAACTACTTCCTTCTCTTCCTTCTTCTTCTCTCTTTTATACATCCATTTGGCTTCTCTCTCTCCTGTGAGTGAATCCCAACACTAATCTTGACCATTGGATGTCTGGATTTCATATTGGCCATTTGATTGGTTTTGGCGGGAAAATTGGTTTGACCTGTTGGGCTCTGATGTAGCACTAGGGGGGGTGGCATTTATTGTGGTGGGTAAAGTTGGTGAGTATGATGATGAGGGGGGTGGAAAAGGTGAAGTGATGCCTGAGAGTTGCAGAGCAACTTGGGAAGAAGATAAGCCAGTGGCGGGTTTTTTTGGATATTTGACTGGATAGTTGACCAAAGGTTCAAAATGAGAGGGTCAAGGGTCAAATGGGTTTAAATGGCAGGGGGTCATATCTATTTTGACAGGGCTTGGCTTAGGTTAGTATTACAAGGACCAAAATCTAATTTTCCAATTCTTGAAGGACCATCTCTGCCGATATACCAAAGTTGTCACAAGGACCAAAATTGACAAGTTTTGAAAGTTTAGGGACCTAACTTGTCATTTTTGAAAGTTAAGGGACCTAAGTTGTAATTATTGAAAGTTAAAGGACCCAAGTTGTAAATTTGTAAATTTAAATCTCAAGGACCAGTTTTGACAACTTAAGAATCCCTAGGGACTTTAAAATGATGTTTCTCTTTATTTGGTTTTACCAGGGACTGTTTTTGACAATTTTTGAAACTTGGGGGACTAAAACTGCCAATTATGCAAACTTGATCGTTTTCACCGATTTTGATATTTTGCATTTAAAACACATAAAACACTTATTTGTGATATTTCTATCATTTGATGCATTTCGAGTGTTTTCGGATGTTTTGCAGTTTAAATGGTACAAAAATGATGAGTATTTAGACACTCATCAATTAGCTTTATCACCTGTTTTTATAATTGACATAATAAAAAGTTGGATATCTTTTTAGAACATAAAAAAAAATAATAAAAAAATAAAAAAAAGGCCAAAGACAATTAAAAAAATGAAGTTTTTTTGGTAGGAATTAAGTGTAATGCTTTTGTGTTTTGTATTTTGTATACATTTTATTATTTAAAAATTATATTAAGTTTTATTATTATTATTATTATTATTTTTACATATATGTTATGTTGTGTTTTTTTAATTAAGTATTAGCTGCATGGGAAAATGTGTTATAATTTCCGAGTACCCTTCATATTCCATCATTGGTCTTCTCAATCTACCAAAAAAATCTCTTTCATTTCTTTTGCATATTAAATCATTCTACCTAAAAAAATCTCTTTCGTTTCTTTTGCTCGCACTCCAATAATGTCTACTCCCATATTCGATCAGTTTGCTAGTGTTGCGGATTCTAAGCATCCAAAGGATATAATGATTGCAATCTATAACTCAGAAATTGAAGCTTCGAAACTTGCAGAGGAAGATTTAAGGAATAGGTCAAAGGAGATTCGAAAGCGTGTTAGATGGAGGAGTGAGTTTTTGACAGAGCTGGAGTCTTTGGTTGGGTGGGATGCATATTATCAGTTTGTTTCACATATTTTGAAGATTCAATAAGAAGATTTGGACGATGCTTCTAAACTTCTTTATGATGCCATCAAAGTGCAGGACCGACTTGAGGAGCTCTTGGTTATGGTTGCAGTGTTGAAGGCGATCTAGTTTTAATTTCGCCTGGTTTTCTTTTGCTTTTTAGGATAATACTATTTGAAGAACATCTGTGGGGTTAAATTATCTTTTGATTGTGGTATTTTGTGGGGTTAAATTATATTTTGATTCTGTTGATGGTCAAAGTGCAGGATCATCTCGTTCTGATGATGTAATTATTATAACTTATTAATATAACTTTTATAATGCAGTTATTAATATAAGTTTTATTAATACAAGTGTTTTTTTTAAACGGCCCATCTCGTTCTTATATAAGCGTAAACATACAAATACGTATAATTAAAGGGATGCTCATGGTCTAAAAAATGGAACGAACCGGCAAAGACCAAACCAAACCTAGCCTAATTATGCAAAAACCAAATACCGAGACCGAACAAAATGTGGTCATTCCAAATACGCTAAAAAATGTCCTGTTTGTATGTCAAACAGGACTGGAATGATTTGAACCAGACAAATACCGCTCTGGTAGGTTTTATTGGTCAGTCCAATCGATCAAATCAGATAGCTCAGCTTTAAGTAGAATAAAAAAAAATGTACTCTAATTTTAACAAACTATATTTAGTGATCCAAGAGCTATATTTATAAAAATAAGATTCCTCGAAATCACATTTTTAATCTTTAAGTTTCTATAATATCCAATGTTGCAAAAAAAGGTCTACAAGGCCGTTTAATCGCCGAGTACACGCTACTGGGCCACCGACAGTGCCAATTTGTGTAAATCACTCAAACAAGTCAGTCAGTTGTGGTTAACGATGGTCAAACTTACCGAAAACTTGAAAATCTTGCGGAAAATACCTTAAACTCGTCATAAATTAGTTTTAATCACTTATAATCACGGTTTATATTTATTACAGGATGCTTTTCAAGGAAAAGTTTCTGTTAGGAATTAGAAATTCCAGGTATTAAAGAGTCGGTCACCTCAAGTATATGTAATCGTTAGAAAGCTCGTAGTCGTAGTTCTTTTAAGCTAAGTAGTATTTAGTTAAGTAACACCGTGGAGGACGGACGGGTCTTTACCCACTGTATGCCTGATCCACAGCCTGATGTGTGGCGTTTTATTGTAAGACTATAAATACTCTCTACCTTCCAAGGTAGAGTTGGAGCTCATAATAAGATTTTTCTTTCTCTCACTAAAGTTCCCAAACCTCTAACTTTCTCTCTCTAAAATCCTTGTATACGCCTACTAGTGCTCATGGTTTGATGTGTATGTGAAATCCAATATCCTACAATTGGTATCAAGAGCCATGGTTTGATCATCTCTTACATATCTTTGGATTTCTAGTGATTTTTAGGTGGTTTTAGAGTTTGAAAAGGTTTAGTGGTTTTTGCATCATTTGATCACTTTCTAGCGTTAAAGTTTGAATCTTGGGTGTAGTTTTTTGTTTAGAATCATTGCATGTGCTTGGGTTTGGATTTGGTAAGCTTGAATCATCGTGGTTGGACGTGTTTTGGATTAAAAAGTGTGTTTTGTTAAGTTCTTCTTGCTTGGACTTGGCTCGGTGTGATATTCATCATAGCGACTTGCTTCATAAAAAGTTAGCGAGTTGGAGTGTTATTCGGTAGCGATTTGGTCCTAGCGACTTGTCTATTGAGACAAGCCGACAAAAAGTACACTTAGTGGATTCTCCACTACGCGTAGCGACTTGTAGTAAGTTAGCGACTTGTACTTTATATCGATAGCGACTTGGTGTTAGTGAGTTGGTACCTAGCGAGTTGCTATTTAGCGACTTGACAAATTAGCGACTTGGTTTTAGCGACTTGCTGTCAAAATTTTGCTAGCGACTTGGATCGTAGCAAGTTGTTATATAGCGACTTGGGATAATAGCGACTTGGAACTTAGCGACTTGGTTCAAGGTTTCCTAGCGACTTGGGTGATTTCTTGTTTTAATACGGTTTTCTCTTGATTCAGTAAAATCCCGTGAAACAATCTATTTCCCGGTTTAATCATATAGTTATAAAATCCCGTGTAATTCTTAAACATATACGCCACCGTACCTACAATCATCTCCACTGTTGTCGAGGATGTTCAAGCGGTGGTTCGAGATACTAAATCCACCCATGCTTGATAGAACTGACTACGACTCTTGGGCTCAACGAATCATATTGTATTGTCTTGGAAAGGAAAATGGGGTCAACATACTCAAATCCATTGATGAAGGACCTTATCGAGTTGAGACTACTAGAGACATAATTGATACAGCTGAAGATGGAACAATGATTTATGGAATAGATAGACCAAAGACGTATGATGAGCTCAATGATAAGGAGAAGAAGAGATTTGATGCGGATATTAGAGCTTCTAACATCATACTGCAAGGTCTTCCAAAAGACATCTATAAGCTTATCAATCACAACACTGAAGCAAAGGCTGTATGGGATAATGTCAAGATGCTCCTCTCTGGTTCTGAATTAACTGTTGAAGACAGAGAATCACAATTGTATGATGAATTTGAGAATTTTAAGATGAAACCAGAAGAAGGTGTCTATGAGTACTACGTGAGATTCCATAAGCTTGTGAATGACATGAGGAACATCTGAATGATCATGCCTAACATTCAGCTGAGCTCAAAGTTTGTTACCAACATGATTCCCGAATGGCACAAGTTTGTCACCCGTGAAGCTTACCAAAGGTTTGAAGAATACAAACTATGAGCAACTCTATGCCTTCCTTCTTCAAAATGAAAGACATGCCATGTTTGAAAGAAGGATTCTTGATCAGTTCAAATCTCAAAGTGAAACAAGCTCAACAAATGACTCAACTGCCTTTTACCACAAATGTTGGGATTACCACCAAAGCTTCTCAAGTTGTACCTATGGGTAATGGTAATCACAAACTCATTCCCAATCCTATGTTCAAACAAGCTGATGCTGATGCATCCGTAGGAAACTTCATTAGTCAACTTGCTCTCATGATCAGTCAAAACATGAACACTCTCCCACACACCAACAACAACCTCATAACAGCATCCAATCCCCACAATCAAGCCCCGCCGAGAGGCGAGAAGGTTATGGTGCGGCCGGTCAAGAAAGGCGAGACAATCGAGAGAAGGGGTGGAGCGGTGGCTATGGTGGAAATCGAACCGAGGAAGGATTGGAAATCAAGGACAAGCAAAGCCTATCAAATGCTACAAGCTGTGGTGGTGAGGACACATTGCTAGAAGCTGTATATCTCCAAAACATCCATGAATGCGAGTACTTGAGGATAAGATGTTGCTAGTGCAAGCTCAGGACAATGGTGCTGCTTTGGATGAAGAGGAGTTATTGTTTCTTGCTGAAGGGAATGCCAAGACTTATGATGCTGATGTTGATGAACAGCCGACTCAGGAGATAGGTCATAATCATCAGAATGCTTTTCAAGTAGCTGACTGTGATGCATACGACTCTGATGTTGATGATGGACCTTCTGCACAAACAATTTTCATGGCTAGCATTTCTCCAATGGTCTCTCCTAAGGTGTCTTCTTCACCACAATCTGGACCATCCAAAGACAAAATCATCTCAGAGGTATTAAAACTATACGATGAAGTGACGGTGCAAAAGATACATAATGAAATACAATCAACTGAAATCATTAAGTCAGATATTGAGAATATGGGTAATATCAATGTTGTCCCATATGATCAATATGTGAAACACAGTGAAAGTGAGATTGTATCAAGTGATGTATCTTCTGCAGTCAATGATGATTATGTTTGTGATGAATTCACTGCATGTGCCCCTGATGATTCTATTGCCTCTGAACTAAATGCGTATAAAGAACGTGTTGCTATTTATGAACAACGTGCTAAATTTGAGTTGACCACCCGTGAGCAGGAAATGGATGACCAAATGCGTACAATCATGAGAAAAAGTAAGTTTAAAGAAGAAGTATTAAAACAAGAGTTAGATTCCTTACAAGAAAAGCTTTCTAAAGCGCTAAGCAAAAACAAGAACTTGTGAAAATGTGAAAATGCTTAAGCAAGAATTTAATGCTAAGGAATCAAAACTTTTGAAATATTTTCTAATCGAAAACTTTGAAAACAAGCTTGAAAACAAGTTGTGCGTACAAGGAACACCATTGATCGCTCACATGATCACTAAGCATAGAGTTTTAGCGACAAGCATAGTATCCCCATTATTAAGGAATCCAACTCGAGTATGTTAAGAAAGCTAAAGAAGCCCAAAAGGTAATCTATGATGGCAATGAGATCCTTAAGCCTAGACAAAAACCTAGTTGCACCGAGAACCATGAAGAAGATAAGCAATTAGAAGATGTCACTAAAAGGAAATTAGATGAAAAACTTAAGAGCCCTCCTTGCATAGAGAAAAGAATCGGTTATAAAGCACCCAACTATTACGAGGAAAATTGGATTGCCTTTAACAAGTTTAAGCCTCAAACGTTGTTAACACCGAACAAGTGTTCGGAAAATGGACTTAGATAAGCGTAAAGCGGAAAATATTGTTGAAACAACCCTCCCTTAGGAAAATTCCTAAAGCAACTGTGTATCCTCCCAATACACCAATGCATCTAGTTCCTAGAACTTTTGCCAATAAAAGCAAGACCTTAATCGGTCAATATGTTATCTTTCAACTATTTGTTGATTTTGAGAAAACTTGCAAGAAAAGGATCACACCCACTGGTATAACAGAATGAGAAAGGGGCTTTGAGCAAACTAAATAATGTTATTTAATGGAAGTCATGCCTTTCTTTAAACAACTAAAAGATCAATTTGAGAGCCTTAAAAAAGGAATGAATTCAGACATTAAAGAAATGGAAAAGGAATTTGATGCAATGATAGTTGAGGTTAGTGATTATGAGCGAGCATTAAAATATAATGAGATTGAGAGGAAGAACTTGCACACCTTAAATGAGAATCTGATTTCTGAATGTATTGCTCAAGATGTGTTTTTCACTGCTACTAATTGTTCCATTAATGCTTCTCAATTTCATGAATTATCTGTTGCTCTGAAAGTCTCCCATGATCGTGTCATTGAGCTTGAAAAAACTAATTCTAAACTAATTGAGAAAATTGAACTGGATGATCACGACAATTTGGTTAAAAAATTTTCTAAACTAGAGGTTGAGCATTTTAATTTACAACTAAAATATCAACATCTTAAAGAAAGTGTAAAACTTCAAATATCAAGACATCCTCGGATGCTCCGAGTTTGATGCGAGTTTTCAAATAAACAAACGTGATGAACAGATTCAAGCTCATTGTAACACGATCGAGAAAGTTGAAAGCCCAAATCGCTCAATTAAAGGGTGAAAAGAACAATGTAATCGGTTCCCAAATGCCTCCTCCTTTAGATTCTCGAATTCTCAAACGTTTCATCTTCAAAACTTAGTAAATACATTACAAAAGGAAAACGAAAGTTTTCTAAAAGAAAATGAAAAGGTTAAACGTCATTTCAATGAGTTATTTGAATCAATAAAGGTCACTCATAACAAAACAACGAACAAATAGCTTCATTGCAAAAGGAAATTGAGAATCAAGAGCGTGTAAAAGGGAAAATGCCAATGACCAATGGGGAGAATGGTGTATCAAAGGCTCACTCTAGTAACAAATATGCTTTGTTTGTGAAATATGTTCCCCCTCATCTCAAGAATAACAAAATTGCTATTCAAACATATTTCTCATCCCTTAAAGATTGTCTAGAATGTCTACGTGAGATTGTTGAAGAGGATAAATTAGAGAAACCACTTGACAATGCAATTGGGCATGCATGCTTATATGACAAACGATCTCAAGAAATTCTAGAATGCTTAATCACAATATGCCCAAAGTCCTTAGGTGAGAGAGTTAATCCTTTGATTCCATGTTCTATGCCTAGTGCCAAGTATGATATTCATTCGATGCCCGATGTTTTTAATGTGAACCTTAGTGTGCCTTCAAGTAGTTCAGATTCCAGATCTGTTAATGCTAAGAATGCGAACTCTAGTGTGCCTTCTAGAAGTACAAATCCCAGCACTTCTAGCGTTAAGAAAGTGAACCTTAGTGTGCCTGCATGTAGTTCAGATCCCAAGACATCTAAACAGAGATGCAAAGAGTTGCAAAACCAACTAATGTTCCCATTTCCTCTACAGAGTAATCGGTGACATTAAAGCGAAAGCGGTCAAAGTCTCAAGACAATACAAGGAATGACGGGACCTCGCAAGCTAAGAATGTGCATTGGAAGAGAGTAGAAGACCAACCTAGGAACTTTAAGTTTGAGCCGAATAAAGCGAATCGTGTTGATTCTAGTATTAGCCATAGGCGTCTTGTAATTAATTCAATTATGATACTATTTGCAAACCTTGTAATGATGTCTCGCTTGAATTACATTTCTAATCATGAATGTGATGTGAATGCTTTGTCTAATCTTTGTCAAATCCCGGTTAATATTGTTAATGCAAAATATCTTGCAAAGAAGGCAAAAAGGCAAAGGCGTAAGAAAGCTAGAAAAGCAATTGGAAGCCCAGGGAAGAACATTTAGTAAGATAGGTTATCAATTAATACCGTTAGCCATAAGGTTAATCGCAACGCCCACTAGAAAATGGATGCCTCTTGGTAGAACTATTCCTTAAGAAGTGAGCACACTTTGAATAGGAAAATCTGACACTAGTACCGCATCTATTCATAATGATTCAATTTCCTCAATTTCGATATGAATGCTTCTATTTCGATGTGGGTGTTCCAACCATTGTTACTAACCAAATGGAACCCATTCTTGCATGGGGATCCCAATTATCCGATTATCCATTTTGTGCTGTGTTCAACCGCAGATCGTTCAAATCGCTCGTGGTACCGGACTCAGTGTTCCAAACATATGATGGCGACCGGTCATGCTCATGAACGTGAGCAAATTCATCGGGACAATTAGATTCGGGAATGATCATTTCGGTGCAATTATGGGTTATGGAGATTATGTTGTTGGTAAAAGTGTTATCTCCGTGGTATATTATGTAGAAGGTCTTGGTCATAACTCGCTTCTCTGTTGGTCAATTCTGCGATTACGATCTAGAAGTAGCCTGAGAAAACATACTTGTTTCGTTAGAGAACTTGATGGTAAGGAACTTTTAAGAGGTTCACGTGGTTCAAATCTATACACCATCTCTATCGAATATATGATGAAGTCTTCTCCAATTTGCTTGTTTGTCAAAGGCTTCTAAAACAAAGTCATGGTTATGGCATCGTCGTCTCAATCACTTGAACTTGGCACCATCAATGATTTCTCCGAAAGGACTTAGTTGTAGGTTTACCTAGACTTAAGTATGAAAAGGATCATCTTTGTTCAAGATGCCAATTGGGAAAAAGCAAGAAGTATGCCCATAAACCCAAACCTACTAACTCATCACGAAGTTCTTCATACAATTCACATGGACTTATGTGGACCCATGAGAGTGCTGAGAATATCTTTGGGAAGAAATATGTGTTAGTTGTGGTTGATGATTTCTCTAGATTCACACAGGTAAAGTTCTTAAAGACAAAGGATGAAACTCCGATATCATCATCAAACTCATCAAACATTGCAGCTCGTCTTAACAAAACGGTCGAATCATCCGAGCAGACAATGGAACCGAGTTTGTTAACAAACAACTTAGTGAGTTTTATGAAAGTATTGGAACCGGTCATCAAAGAAGTGTTCGCGAACTCCTCAACGAACGGTGTAGTTGAAAGACTAAATCGAACTCTTGTGGAAGCCGCAAGGGATATCTTGATTTACTCAAAAGTTCCAATGTTTCTATGGGGTGAAGCCATCGCCATCGCATGCTACACCTAAAATCGATCCCTAATTCACACCGCTCATGGAAAACTCCATATGAACTTGTCCACACAGAAAACCTAATCTTTCATTCCTTCGTGTGTTCGGTGCATTGTGTTATCCAACTAATGAAGGCCAAGATTTAGGCAAACTTAGAGCTAAAGGACATTAGAGTATTTGTAGGTTATGCACCAAATGTAAAAGGATACCGAATCTACAACAAGAGAACCCGAAATATCATGGAAACAATTCACGCCACGTTTGATGAGTCGACCGGTCAAATGGCTCTGGACAATCCATTCAGACCCGCACTTCAAAGCAGTCCCATTGGTTCATCCCTTGTAACAAATTCTTCTCCAAAGAACTCCATATGTACCTCCATCGAAGATGATTTAAAGAAATTGTTTGATCCTATGTTTGATGAACATTATGAGCCAGTGCTAATAAACTGACGATTCCTACAACAGAGGTCGCTCATATCCACGTGAATGAAGTCAATCCTTCAAGATCAATATCATTAAGTCAAGAAGCGCTGCTTCGATCGGTCGATCTCATCAACAAATCATCAATCTTTAATTGTACATCATGGAAGCGTATGCGCATCAATGATGAAGTTAATCCCTTTGCTACTCCTCGAAGATGCTCCATTTAAAACATATTTGCTCTTGAATCTTCATCGAACCATCTTCGTCGGAGATATCGACTCTGCTACTTGGTCCCTCAACAACTACCACATGAACACCTCGAAAATGGACTCACGATCATCCATTAGACAACATCATTGGAAATCCTCTCGTCCAAAGATCCACACGAAACAACTTGCAACCGATGCCTTATGGTGCTTCTTCAACTCCGTACTCTCTAAGATCGAACCAAAAGATGTTAAAACCGCCATGAATGAAGATAGATGGTTCAATGCCATGCAAGAAGAAATTCATGAGTTTGATCGACTTGATGTATGGGAGTTAGTACCTGCCGAGATTGTGCTATGATTATTGCTCTTAAATGGATCTTTAAAGTGAAACTTGATGAGCATGGTGATGTGTTGAAGAACAAGGCTTGATTAGTTGCTAAAGGATACCGTCAAGAGGAGGTATAGACTTTGAAGAATCTTTTGCTCTGTTGCTCGAATCGAGGCAATCGTAATCTTTTGGCTAATCTTGCTAGTAAGAACATGGTAGTCTATCGATGGACGTGAAGACGGCATTTCGAACGGAGATCTTAAAGAAGTCGTCTATGTCGACCAACCCGAAGGCTTTGTGAATCCGAGCATCCTACCCACGTTTATCGTTTGAAGAAGGCTCTTTACGGTTTAAAGCAAGCTCCAAGGGCATGGTATGATACACTATCAAACTTTCTTCTATCTACCGGATTCAAGAAAGGAGTAGTTGATCCAACATTGTTCACCGTGAAGTCGTGCAAACATTTAATTCATGTTCAAATTTATGTTGATGATATCATCTTTGCCTCGACCGACCCCAATGAGTGTGACCGTTTTCAAATGAAATGAGTTCAAAATTTCAAATGTCAATGATGGGACAAATGTCATATTTCTTGGGATTACAAATTTCACAAAGTCCCGAGGCATCTTCATAAATCAATCTAAATATGCAAATGAGATTTTAAAGAAATTTGGATTTGATTCAAGTGACCTGCTGACACTCCCATGATTGAACGAACTAAACTAGATGAGGACCACTCGGGATCATGGTAGACCAAACGAAATATCGTAGTATGATTGGATCACGATGTACCTCACGCCTAGTAGACCAGACATCTTGTTCATTGTTTGCATGTGTGCTAGATACCGTGCTAAGCCTACTAAAAGCACCTTGAAGCGGTTAAAGGGTCTTCGGTATCTCCAAGGAACCATCAATATGGGACTTTGGTACCGAAAGACACCGGTATGTCACTAACAAGATATGCGATGCGAGATCATGCAGGTGTCAAGATACTCGTCAAGCACGCCGGAGGTGCTCGGTTTTGGGTGATAAGCTTGTGAGTGGTCGTCAAAGAAGCAAATGAGTACTTCTATTTCCTCTACAGAGGCGGAATACATAGCCATGTCATCTTGTTGTGCTCAAATCCTTTGGATGAGATCTCAAATAATCGACTATGGCTTTGTATTCAACAAAATCCTCTACATCGTGTGATAATAAAAGTGCGATTGCTCTTTCACGCAATAACGCTCAACACTCAAGAGCTAAGCATATAGACATTCGACATCATTTCATCAGGAACAAGTGGAAAAAGGTGTGGTGGAACTCTATTTTGTGAGGACCGAATACCGTTAGCGACATCTTCACCAAAGCTCTTCTAAGAGAACGTTTTGAGTTTATTCTTCCACGACTTGGCTTGAAAAGCCTTCAACCGAAAACACTCAAACGTCTTCGGGAGGAAGACGAGGAGTAAAGGTCTATCTTCATCTATCTCTTGTAAATACTTATTCGAAAATCAAAATACAAAATTATAAAAACCTCAAAATCAAATAGAAAATATAAAACTTTCAAAATCCATAAAAATCGAAAAATTGAAAAATCTTCAAAAATATTGTCATTTTGTCATGTTTTTCTCGGTTCGATAATATCTACGGTCTTTGTGCTGTCATTCAAAGAATGACACGGGACTTTAGATGTTGTTCGAATTTTTTTTATTATTTTATTTTTTATTTTTTATTTTTTTATTTAAAAAAAAATTGAGAGAAAGAGAAAAAATGGTTTATTGTCATTTCAGGCAGTAACCCGCTTTTCAAAGAAAGAACAGAGCCATGCGTTATCATGTTTTTAAATTCCATGCTCTGATTCTTTAAACATTTATCTGCTGAAAACTAATTGCTTTGAAAAATAACTCGGACTCAATTTTTTGTAAATCATCTGGACTTAACATTTGTCAAAAGATCTATCTCTCAATCAACAACTTATGTCATTGATTGAGGGGGAGAATGATTTCAATTAAATCAAAAGGTTATTTGTCATACAATTGTTTTCAAAAGATAATCATGCATGTTTAATCAATGGAGTTTAAAGTCTCAAAATCCGATCCTTATCAGTTAAAACGTTTTCATAATCAAGTCACAATTCTCCTCAAAAGCTTTCAAAATCAATTTAAATCTACAGAGATCACAATATTCAAATGATTTGATAATTCTAATCGGGGGAGAATTTGTTATTTAAATTGGATTTAAACTGATAATTCGGTAAATGGTTTTATAAGGATGTACAAGCTCTCCTTCCCACATGTGCCAAACGATTTCAAATTTTCCATGCACATGTTGAGGGGGAGCATCTATCTTAAAACACAATGATTTGAAACGTGATCATTTATCTCAATGTGCAGGTTCCCTCTTGTATGTGCAAAACTCCTTCAATACCTCAAGGCACATATTGAGGGGGAGCATGTTTATGAAAACCTCATCCTTCCCTTATATGCTTTATCTACTTGTTTTGATCAGGGAAGTGATGTTGATATCTTTTAGAAAATGGTAATCAAAGAAGTTAATTCTTTCTCTTGCCTCCGTGTGCAAAACGATTTCAAATACTTGATGCACATGTTGAGGGGGAGATATTGTTCTAAATATATCAAAAGCAATTCAGGTACAAAACGCTTTGATAATATATCACAAGTATCTGGATTGATTTTCAAAAGGTTTTCAATTGGTTCCAATGGCAGATGAACAATACCAAATAGACCGACCAACTTTACTTTATGTATGGTGATATAAGGATGATAAGTTTAGGTATTTGTTCCCATGATCCGCCTGAACCGGAGGGATCTACCTGTACAATCCACTAGATAGTGTGGAAGTCCTTAGGTATATTGAAAAAGGAGAAAAATGAGATATGGGAAGAGTGCGGATCGAGACCGAGCTAGTAATGGAATAAACCCAACAAGGTTCTAGCTATGAAGTCTCGGTAAGAATGAAGGGGTTGAAGAATGAAAAAGAATTGAATGAGAAAAGGGTGAAAACAAATAGCCCTCCATTTATTCAACCTTTAGCGCGATACGGGTTCAATTCATATGCTCTTGGTGTGTTAATACAAATAAACCGTAAAACGTTTATTAATATTTTGCGATCTCTTTGTGTTTTGTTGATAACATATATAATGTTGTCTTAAGTATAATTATAAGGATACATGTTATTTTTGTAAAGCATTTACATATAATCTTTTAAATACAAAATGTAGTAACAAAAGCATTTGTTGTAATAGTTAATTAGGATGGGTAAAATCACAACCCATGGATCTTAACCCATACCCAAAGAGACTTGATACAATGTATACTTAGATACATTGAATCTAGATATAACCCATGGACCAACCCATGACCCATAACCAAAAACCCATGGGCAAGAGGGCGTTCCACGGATCCCTAGCTTTGTGCTAGCCGGATCCCAGTGGAAGGATCCGTGGGATCCGTGTGAAGCAGTGAGGAAATTTGCCTATAAATAGAGAGCCATTTCTTCATTCTAACTCACCCTCTTCTTACTAAATCTCTCATACACTCTCATTCTCTTCTAACATATAGATCACTTGATCTAGAGAGTTGTTCTTCTTTTCTTTCTATTTGTGATCCTCATATAGGTCCTTCTAAGGCGAGATCACGAGCATTCTACAAGTCATCCAAGCAAGGGTCCTTGATTGATTTGTCACTCCATAAGATTTACATAGCGAAGATCTTGTATTTGATATTTCACATATTTGTTGTGTAATAGTTGTGTTGGTTTGGTCCACCGTGTTACGGACTCGGTATCTAGCTTTGTACTGGGAAAAAGTGTAAGCAACGTTGTGAAGGCTTCTCCGCCAAGTGAAGGAGTTTGTTGACATAGTGCTTGAACTCTCGAGTAGGTGACTCGGGGAGTGGAGTAGGGCAAGGAAGGTGTCCTTGTAGCGAACCACTATAAATCGGTTGTGTCATTTCTATCCCTTATCTTTATTTATTTGCTTGCATTATCGTTAGATCTATCGTTCTCAACATCCATACGATTTCACATAATATCGAATCTAAAGTTTTGAAATCAACTTAAAATCGGCAAAACTATTCAACCCCCTTCTAGTTTTCCACAATTGGCATCAAGAGCTAAGTTTATAAAAGTTTTAAAATAAAATTGTATTTTAAAACTTTTCGATCACTATGGGTTCGAAAATTATAAGGAAGGGCAATCTATGCAACGACCACCACTACTTGAAACTAATGGTTTTATATATTGGAAAATAGATTCGAAACATATGTGAAGTCTAAAGATATTGATCTTTGGTACATTATTGTTGAAGGTGATTTTGAGGCTACCTCAAATGATGATAAAAGAAATTTAGTTCACATACCTCATGATAAACTAAATGATGAAATGAAGAAAAGCTTTCTAAAAATAGTGAAGCAAAATGGTTTTATATAATGCTTTACCGAAAAAGGAATTGAAAGAATTTCTATGCTTAAAACCTCTAAAGAAATTTGGAATTCTTTAGTTGTAACTCATCAAGGCAACCAACAAGTTAAGAATAATAAAATTGATCTATTTGTTCAACAATATGAACAATTTTCAATATCGGATGAAGAAACTATAGATCATTCATTTGCTAACTTTAATACTATTATTACATCTTTACAAGCACTTGATGAATCTTTTCTAGCCGTAACCATGTTAGGAGATATCTAAGGGCACTTCCATCAAGTGGAGATCCAAGGTGATGACAATCGAAGAGTCAAAAGATTTGACAATCCTCACCCTCGATGAACTCATAGGCAACCTAAAAGTCTACGAGCTTGTCCTTGCTAAAGATTCCGAAGCCTCAAAGGTGAAAGAGAAACACAAATCTCTTGCCCTTAAAGCCAAAAGGCTTCAAGCGATGAGGAGAACTCATCTTGAGTAGTGACGACGAAGAGTACGCTATGGCGGTAAGGGACTTTAAAAGTTCTTTAGAAGAAAGGGTAGATCGTCAAACAACCGTATGACGATAAGAAAGGTTTTCGGAAAAGCAAAGAGGACGAAAAGCCAAAGGATGATCGTACTTGCTTTAAATGTGGAGACCCAAACCACTTTATTAGTAAGTGTCCCAAACGGGATGATCAAAAGGCATTCGTGAGCGCACGTGGGGAATGAGCGACGAGGAGGACGAAGAAATTTGTCTCATGGCAAATGACGAGGTATGTCACGAATACTATAGTAGTTCATCACTTGATGACGACTCATTGCATAATGAATATGATAAACTATGCAATATTAGCTTAAAACTAATTAATAAAAACAAGCTTTTAAAGAGTCAAAACCAACGTTTAGATAAAGAAGTCATAGAATTAAAAGCAAAACTAAAACGTTTGGAAAAGGGTAAAATAGCAAGTGGTGAATGTGAACTTTGTGTTCAACTTCAAACACTAGTTGATCATTTAGATTCTAAAATTGCTAGAATGAGTACAAACACCTTAGATACAATACTCGATGGTGTTAAACCGGCAACAACCAAAAGGGTCTAGGCATACAACAACTTGATCCATCAACTAGTGAAAGTAAAGAAACAAAATTTGTTAAAGAATTAGAAAAACCACCCATTGTTGTGGCGGATCCCACGGATCCCTAAAAGGGAACCGGCTAGTGTACAAACTAGGATCCGTGGATCTGCTGTGACAACTAGTGGTAATAACATAGCTTCATCATCTAGAAACGAGTTCGTTATCGTAAATAGGAAGAAACCAACTCATGTCACCACTAGACATCCACCTCCAAAATTAATCCTACTTTTGCAAGAAACAAAGCACCATCTTTTCAAAACATAATGCATCTAGGAGACCTAATAACGTTTACCCAAGTAACCATCAAATGGGATGGAACCCTAATATGCAAAACGGTTTCTCTTTTCAAAACTTTGCCCCATGGAATGCATACTCATCTTATCCATACATGTCTAACATGAATGGAATGTTTAACACTAATGGACCCATGAATAAATGGGGACCAAACTTTGAGTTTATTATTGTTTTAGGTGTGCTTAAAGGTCGACCTAGACCCGATGAATGGGTCAAGGATAGCGGGTGCACGAGGCACATGACCGCAATAGGGATCTATTCTCCACATATGAATCCGTAAATGGAGGTAATGTGGTGTTTGGAAATAG
This sequence comes from Chrysanthemum lavandulifolium, assembly GCA_022545495.1. NCBI lineage: Eukaryota > Viridiplantae > Streptophyta > Magnoliopsida > Asterales > Asteraceae > Chrysanthemum > Chrysanthemum lavandulifolium. Next base: position 101,418,661 of record CM040242.1, on the reverse strand, counting down.
CAAAAGTAGAATCATCGGTAAAGGTACGGTTTCTAACAAATCTCTAACCATTAACGATGTGTGTCACGTGAAAACCTAAACTTTAATCTCTTAAGTATAGGACAAATATGTGATAAAAGTGCAATGTACTTTTACCGAAACCGTAGTAAGATACTTAAAATGGCATAACCATAGGAAGAGGAATTAGGAAACATGGAGTCTATGTCATTAAAATCGGTAATGAACCTAAAGACAAACTATGTCTTACCTCTATGGATGATACTTGACCTTATGGCATCGAAGATTGGGTCACGCCAACATGCGACTTCTTCAATCGCTATCATCCAAAGATCTAGTAAGAGATCTACCTAAGTTAAAATATGAACATCATTTTGTGATGCTTGTAATGTAGGAAAACAAGCTCATTCGAGTCATAAAGCTAAAAACATGGTGTCCACAACTAGGTGTCTAGAATTGCTTCATATGGATTTATTTGGTCCATCCGCTATCCAAAGTTATGGAGGCAACTACTATACTTTGGTAATAGTGGATGACTACTCTAGGTATACTTGGACAAAAATTTTAAAGAACAAAGCGAAACCTTTAACTATTTTGAAATATTAAGCAAAAGATCCAAAGACAACTAGGAAAACCCATAGTGTCTATTAGGACGGATCATGGTAGGGAATTCGATAATGAAGTGCAATTCGGAGCTTTTGTGACGCTAATGGTATTACTCACAACTTCTCGGCTCCACGCACTCCACAATCGAATGGGGTAGTAGAAAGAAAGAATAGAACCCTTCAAGAAATGAGTAGAACCATGCTTAACGAACAATCCATACCTCAAAATTTTGGTGTAATCTTGTTGATACTTCAACATACATACTCAATCGAGTCTTAATTAGACCAATCTTAGGTAAAACTCCATATGAGTTACTCCGAGGCAAAAGCCTACTTTAAATCATTTTAGAGTCTTTGGAAGCAAATGCTTCATTCTTAACACTAAAGATTACCTTACAAAATTTGATCCTAAATCAACCGAAGGTATCTTTCTAGGTTACTCGCCTAATAGCAAAGCTTACGTCATATTAAACAAAGAAACAATGAAGGTAGAAGAGTCATTAAACATAAAATTTGATGAAAGTCCACCCAAACCCTCTCCACCTCTTGTCGATGACGAGATCATAGAAAGTGAAGCTATTGTAATTAAGAAAAGATAAATGAAGAAGAAGAACCTTCAATTAGTGAAATCACAAACATTAAAGAGTCCAAAGATCACCCGTAGATAAGGTCATAGGAAAGCTAAATGAACAAACATTAAGATCTCAAGTTCAAAACCAAAGTAGTTTATTTTGTTTTGTTTCAACTATAGAACCTAAGAACACACAAGAAGCCATAAAAGATGAAAGTTGGGTAATGGCTATGCAAGAAGAATTAAATCAATTTGTTTCTAATGATGTTTGGACACTTGTCCCTCCACCTAGTAATCAAACCGTAATAGGAACAAAATGGGTGTATAAAAACAAATTAGATGCAAACGGAGTAGTATCTAGGAACAAGGCTAGACTCGTTGCCCAAGGGTATAACCAACAAGAAGGAATAGACTTTGATGAGACCTACGCCCCCGTGGCTAGATTAGAGTCTATAAGAATACTTCTAGCGTATGCTTGTGCTAATGATCTAAAGCTTTATCAAATGGATGTCAAAAGCGCTTTTCTAAATGGTCTTATTAATGAAGAAGTATATATAGCTCAACCTCCGGGCTTCATCGATTTTGAAAAACCCAAACACGTTTATAAATTAAAGAAAGCCCTTTATGGTCTTAAACAAGCTCCAAAAGCTTGGTATGATAGACTCAAGTCCTTTTTAATTAAACATAACTATACCATGGGGTTAGTTGACAACACACTTTTACTAAGAAGAAGAGTCACACATAATCATAGTACAAATATCGTAGATGATATTATATTCGGATCCACTTGTCAAGACATGTGTGATGATTTCTCTAAAATCATGCATGACGAGTTCGAGATGAGTATGATGGGAGAACTTAGTTTCTTTCTTGGTCTACAAATTAAACAAGTAGAAGATGGTATCTTCTTCAATCAATCTAAATACATCAAGGAGATGTTAAAGAAATTTGGTCTAGAAGAGTCAAAACCAATTAGGACACCCATGTCATCCGACACCAAACTCACAAAAGATGAAGACGGCGAATCCGTAGATAATACTAAATATCGTGGCATGATAGGTAGTCTTCTACCTCACGACAAGTAGGCGGATATCATGTTTAGTGTGCGCTTATGTGCTAGGTTTCAAGAAAATCCCAAAACTTCACACCTAGAAGCCGTAAAAGAATTTTTAGATACATTAAGGTACAACACAATTAGGATTATGGTATCCTAAGGGCACGGGTGTAGAAACAATTGTATATGCGATTCGACCATGCGGGGATTACGTTGATAGAAAAAGTACAAGTGGGGTGTGTACTTTCATGGGATGTTGTTTAACATCGTGGTTTTCTAAGAAACAAACGGCTCTAGCAATATCAACAACCAAAGCCGAGTACGTCTCCGCCGGCAAAGCATGCCAACAAGCACTATGGATGAAACAAGCGTTAGTAGACTACGACATTCATCTAAGCGACATAGCCATTCTATGTGATAACAAAGGTGCCATCGACTTAAGCAAGAATCCGGTATTGCATTCTCGCACCAAGCATATAGAGATTCGTCATCACTTCTTAAGAGACAATGTTCAAAAGGGGAACATTTCTATTGAGAAGGTAGCATCCGAAGATAACATAGCGGCGTCCTCACCAAACCGTTGAAGCGGGAACAATTCAACCTACTTCGTCTTGGTCTTGGTTTAATGGAACACACGTCGTAATTTATTTTGACTCTACAAGGTATGTAAACACTAGCCTTCTTCCTCCGAGTCTAGGATCTCTATTTCACGCACAACTCACAAACAATACGGAATTTTCAAAACCCAAAGATAAATTTTTTTCTTATAGCTCTCCTACTTTTTATATACACATTTTCAAAGAAAACCTACTTTCACAATGTTTTCTAAAAGGATGATACCTTCCGTATCAATTTCACAAAAGCAATTTCTCACGTCTAGGACAAATCGCTTTTCATTATTAATACAAAGTAAAACCCGTTTTCATTGCATCTCATGTCTTTTGAATGCTAAAGGGACACATAACTAATATGTGTTTTCGGGTACATTCATTTAAGCTACAATGAATTAGGAGCATTGACAACACAAGATTACGTACTTATGTACTAAATATGTGTTTTCGGGTTATCTCAATAGGATACTTTTATACTTCTAGTTTAGTTTTATTTCTTTTTAGGGGTCGAGATAACCGCAACTCCAAATAGTTTGCATATAGGCACACAATAGGCAAAAATATTTCCAAAAGGAGAATTTTGTCTTGCTCGAAACACGGACCCACGGATCCCGGCCTTCATCTTTGGACGGATCCCTCATGGGAAGGATCCGTGGGATCCGTGTATCTGTTGTTTTCAACTTCTATTTTTGTCATTTTGGATGAAAAATCCACATTTGTTTTATTTTTGGGAGTATGTTCTTTAATGCTTGTGTTCTCATGATCACATGCCTTGAATTCATATCTAATCATTAGATTTTAATCCACATTTTGGGTCAAGCATTCATTACAATATGTTGTTTTTCTATATATATAACTCCCAAAATGCTTGCATACTCCATCTCCTTCTCACAAACACACTTCATCATGTCATCCAAAAACCCTTTAGGAGAATCATCTAGTACAAACAATCATGATATCCAAACCTTTGTACTTCCACCATCCAAAATACCACAATCAAATGCTAGGATATCCGCACGGATTAGTATCCGATCTTGTTGTTTAGCAAAACCAACCTCAAATGATTCATCCTCAAATAACTCACCACAAGATGCTTCCATTATAGCACCACCCTCATCACCAACAAGTACACCAACTTCATCACCACCTAAAATAACTCTTTTGGAACTCCTTAGGACTCCAACAAGATCTACCCAACCTAAAGAAAAGAAATAGTCTTTCCACACCCCCCACATCACCAAATACTATTTTTCAAGATCTTGAAACATCACCACCTCTAGCTCCCAGCACATTACAAGAACATCTAGGTTCTTTTCCACCACCACATACAAACATTCCGGATTTTGATCCATATTTTCCTATTTTTCCACCACAATTTCCGCATAACTCAAATCAAAACAACCCGGAAAACTTCCGCACTCATTACCCACATCATTTACATTGTGAACATTGCCAATCCACTAGGGAAATTGCAATAAAAGTTAGGGAAGAAATGCGTTTCATACTCAACCTCATCCTTGATCGCATCAATACCATTACTCATCAAAACCTCCATCCATAACCTTATGCAAGCATGGAAGGAATCTCTACTACTATTTTTTTTTGTCATTTTCAAGAACAAGTCTTGTTCTTATTTTTACATGCTTGTAAGTGGCTTAACTACCACTACAATTTGTCGTTTTATTACAAGGCCTTGTTTACATACCTTGGCTCCATATCTTGTTTCTCGACAACCATAAGATCATTTAAGCATGTTCCTAACTTTCTTTTGTAGATTTTTTTTTCTCTTGGCGCCCAAACTAGGGGAGCTACCGTCGAGGGAGTAAGTAATCGTAAACTACTTTTTCTTCCAGGGTTAACTTTTGTTTCGACAAAAGGGGAGAAGAAGTAAAACTTAGGAGCTTTCAAAACTTACATCTATTCTTAAGTTTTACTCATCATAACATTATATTTTGTCATCAACAAAAGGGAGATTGTTAATACAAATAAACCGTAAAAGCGTTTATTAATATTTTGCGATCTCTTTGTGTTTTGTTGATAACATATATAATGTTGTCTTAAGTATAATTATAAGGATACATGTTATTTTTGTAAAGCATTTACATATAATCTTTTAAATACAAAATGTAGTAACAAAAGCATTTGTTGTAATAGTTAATTAGGATGGGTAAAATCACAACCCATGGATCTTAACCCATACCCAAAGAGACTTGATACAATGTATACTTAGATACATTGAATCTAGATATAACCCATGGACCAACCCATGACCCATAACCAAAAACCCATGGGCAAAGAGGGCGTTCCACGGATCCCTAGCTTTGTGCTAGCGGATCCCAAGTGGAAGGATCCGTGGGATCCGTGTGAACAGTGAGGAAATTTGCCTATAAATAGAGAGCCATTTCTTCATTCTAACTCACCCTCTTCTTACTAAATCTCTCATGCACTCTCATTCTCTTCTAACATATAGATCACTTGATCTAAAGAGTTGTTCTTCTTTTCTTTCTATTTGTGATCCTCATATAGGTCCTTCTCTAAGGCGAGATCACGAGCATTCTACAAGTCATCCAAGCAAGGGTCCTTGATTGATTTGTCACTCGCAAGATTTACATAGCGAAGATCTTGTATTTGATATTTCACATATTTGTTGTGTAATAGTTGTGTTGGTTTGGTCCACCGTGCTACGGACTCGGTATCTAGCTTTGTACCGGAAAAAGTGTAAGCAACGTTGTGAAGGCTTCTCCGCCAAGTGAAGGAGTTTGTTGACATAGTGCTTGAACTCTCGAGTAGGTGACTCGGGAGTGGAGTAGGGCAAGGAAGGTGTCCTTGTAGCCGAACCACTATAAATCGGTTGTGTCATTTCTATCCCTTATCTTTATTTATTTGCTTGCATTATCGTTAGATCTATCGTTCTCAACATCCATACGATTTCACATAATATCGAATCTAAAGTTTTGAAATCAACTTAAAATCGGCAAAACTATTCAACCCCCTTCTAGTTTTCCACACGGTGGTTACCAAGGTAACATCGGTATTGAAGACACGACGTCATGGACCCGGTGGACGAATGCACTTCAACTTCCCAAACCACTCAAGTTCCTCTTAAAAGGACTTGTTTCATTCTCACGGGAACCAACATTATCTATCGACTTTCTCTTAGAGATTGTTGATATTGAAGAAGGAGACCCTCTCCCTAGTCTCCGATTTAGGATCCAAAGATGCACAAAATTGAGTCTAGAGCCACGAGATCATCAATAAATCTCTTTAGGACACTTTCAAATGAAGACTCTGTTTCACACAATGTGGAAAGAGAGATTATATCTTGAGTCCCACGCATTATCCCCGTGGTATTGCTGAACATCCGAGTGATATGCAAACATATTCACAATGAAGATGGAAAGCCTTCGGAGCCAACATCAAACAAGCTCTTGGTAGGTGGCATGTGAGATCTATTCTATAGATCAACCATGTGACAACCGAATGAAACAATGGGGCGATTCGGTCTTTTGAATCAATCTGGTTCAGTTATGGATTGACGGATACCTTTGAAAAACTTGTCGTTGTGCTTAAAAACTCTTTTCTTTAGCACATCGACTGTGTACAAATATTTCAAAATAAAAGGTGTTTATGATTGATAATTGATTTTCATTAAAACCTTCGTTGTATTGCAAAAACAATTTCTATTAAGCGATACACGATTGTTTTTCAAATCTCTTTTCATCAATCAGTGAATCTCTATTCGTTGGTTCACTCACTCTGTGTTGTCTTCTTTGAGACGCTCCGGTTTGAGAACAGCTAGAGCAACTGCGAAACCCTGTCAAGGAAATTCTTAGGAATTATACCGATCACAGCGTTACTTGTACCGATCAACGGGAACCGTGGGCGTGTACCTCAATTCAACGAAATTGATCAAAGACACTTTCGTGCACTTTATTGCTAACTGTTTTATGCAGTACGCCCCACGTTTGCGGTGATCGAATGAAGCGGTCATTCCATTGCCGCATGCTCACTCAACACATTCATCTCAAAAGAAATCTCGATAAGTGCATCAATGACTCGATATTTTCACTCCATGCTTCGCTACGCCACGCCAATATCATGAATCAACGAAAGCTTCCGCTACTCGATGAGAAGATTTCATGATACGAATGTGAGCATGTCGGTCCGAAAGTCACAACATCACATAATACCAACACCAATGGATGTCTCGTAGATTTTGTTGGTGATGATCTCAAAAGTCGGCACAAAATTATTATCACGTGGATCAAGAAAAGACCTCCACTTGGATTAACCAATCATGCAATGAGAAGAATCAATGACTACGAGCTTGAGCAAAGTACTACATCAAGAATGCAAGAACAATTTTTATGTAATATCTGTTTGTATTCAATGTAATTTTAGTATATGTTTGAGGTGACCTCCCTTAGGGGGAGATTGTTAGGAATTAGAAATTCCAGGTATTAAAGAGTCGGTCACCTCAAGTATATGTAATCGTTAGAAAGCTCGTAGTGGTAGTTCCCAAACCTCTAACTTTCTCTCTCTAAAATCCTTGTATACGCCTACTAGTGCTCATGGTTTAATGTGTATGTGAAATCCAATATCCTAAAGTTTCCTGCGAATATCAAAACTTAAGGTAAATACGAAAAGCTTGCCAAAAATGTCAATATGATTTATCACCGATCACTATTTTTGCAACCCTGAACAAATGTAGTCACTTATAATCGTTGTTTATATCTATTGCAAGATGTTTTTAAGGAAAATATTTCCGGGGTTACCCAAACTCGTCGGAAATACACAAAACTTGCCGAAAATGAGAATCCAATTAATCACCGATTAATCCCGCCTAGACCGATTACAAGCTACAGGGGGTCGACGCCTCACTACCGATTCACGATTTTTACAAACCTCGATAATATCACATTATAAACAAAAAAAAACGTAAAAAACTTGAATATTACATAAAATAGAAAAAAAAATTGTTCGGGTTTTATCTTTTCATACTGATCGGGTTAAAAATCAACCACCCAATATATTAAACTTAAATGAATGCATTTTCTCTCTCATAATTTTATTTCAATTCATAAAAACATAAACCCCAAAAATCAAATTCCAGATTCCCAAAAAAAAAAAAAAAAATTGATGGCGAAGAAAAAGAAATCATAATTTGACAACAAATTACATTATTCAAATTGCGTAATTGTTAGGTATATTTTCTTAGTTTATCTTACAACCTTTTATGATATTACGGGTTTAATATCGAATAACTACTTAATGATTACTCGATATTAAAATATCCTTAATATGATAGTTATTCTGATATTAACACTGGTACTATTATTATTATTATTATTATTATTATTTTATTTATTTATTTTTTTTTTATAAAAACATCACTTCATTAGAAAATCAAATGAAATTACAAGAAATTAGTGGGGAGCCGAGAAACTAACTGGGCCCCCACTCCTCTAGTAATAGCAAAACAAATCCTACTAAAAATATAGTTAGCACCACGCGCGCCAATATCTTGAGTGACCGAGAACTTTCGGATACGCTTCAGAAGGGTCACCGCCTCCTTCTCGAGTTCACCAAAGGAAGAGAAAGAGAAGGGGATGAACCCATATCCAATATCAGCGCATTTGGTTTCGTGCTTGCACGCTTATACTGCGGCTTCAATCACGGCACGCCCGCCACAAAGTCATCATACCGGTTTGCGTTAAGGCGATGACCGGTAAGATCAACACATACATCAAGACCTCTCTCCCACGAGTAAAGTAACAAGTCACCGGGCGAGGCATTTGTCCCTCTCTCCACAGAGCCGATATCAACTTCTTTACGAGCGAAACCCCTACCGGGAGCATATACCGGAGAGTATCACGTACCACATTATGTCGATGTTTAATACCAATAATACTGCGCATGATACAAAGATGATCCCCATAGATATCACCGTAAAACCTTGGAACAAGCGAGCACGACATCCGAGTGGAGAAAGGGGACACCTAGAGCGATAGCATAAAACACACCGGTAGGTTTTAGCATTCATAGTCCGTCCCAACCCAACTATCGGGACTACTCGAGCGATCCCAAGTATGGTCTTCCATTTGCGATCTCCATAGGGCCATCGCCTAGCGAGATAAGCGAAGGTGGATTCGAGACTCTTTTGTGACACGTCGAAATATAACCGCCAATTTCTTCATAAGTTTGGGGCGACAATCTCACAAGAGCTACCCAAAAGGTCGGTCTCCATTTTCTCATTAAAACATGCAAGACATCATCAAAGGAAGATCCGAAGCACTAACACCGATCACGGAGAAGTTCGATCAGTAGGGTGGCCGATTGAGTCTAGAGGCAAGGAAGTCATAGTTCAAAACATCACCGGCGTATACACCAATCCTCCAAATTCAAAGGGAAGAGTGGCGGTCTCCATTGCCAATTTCGAACCCGGCCCCGAGGCAAGTGACAATACGCTCCAAAGAGGAGCGAAGTGCTTCATCGAATGAAATCGAAAGCACGTTCAAAGACACGGGGAGCATAAAGCATAGAGAAATCTGACTTGGAAATGCCAACACATGCACGGAGAAGCAAAGAACTCACATTGGGGATCATTAAGCTTAGAAACAACATCCATAAGTTCAATGGTTTTAGAAACTCGTTTCAAAACAAGCTTCTTGCTAAACTCAAGGTCTACACCAACAGCCCACCCAACAATTTTACACCATGCGGGGGCGCGCAATATTAGGAGGAAAAGCATGAGTGTGTAAATACTCATCATTTTGGTCAATCTGAAGCTAAAACGTTTAAAATGCTCGAAATGCATCAAAATATCGAAAATATCTCAAAATTGCATTTTATATGTTTCATATGCAAAATGTTTAAAATCGATGAAAATGAGCAAAGTTTGCATAATTGGCGTTCACCCCCAAGTTTCTAAAATTGTCGAAATAGTCCCCGAGTCCTAATTTCAAAGAAAAATCACCAAAGGTCCTTTTAAATCATAACTTGTCAAAATTAGTCCTTTGGTGAAAAATATCAAAAGTTTTGAGAAATTACAAGTTTGGTCCTCCAAGTTTCAAATTTGGCAAAATTAGTCCTTGGAATTTTGAAAATGTCAAGTTTAGTCCTTATATTATTAAAACTTGTCACTTTTAGTCCCTTGGGAAACTTTGCATAAATGGCGACAATGGTCCTTGAATTTGAATTTACAACAAAGGTCCCTATGTTATTAAACCTTTAAACCCATTTGGACCCTATCACAATGCATGTGACCCCGCCATAGCCTTTGGACCTTTACCATTTTGACCCCTTTTATTATTAAACCCCGGTCAAAACTTTGGTCAAACCCTTTACCCGCTAAACACTCTTTCTTCCCAATTGCCCCGCCATTCCCGCAAACACTCAACCCCTCCTCCGACTCATTTTCCACCCACCTTATCACTCCAAACATAACAATCCAAGATACATTAATTGCATTCCCCCTCTTTGCACTCAAACACACCCACTGGCAAATAATCCCTTTCCCGCCAAAATGTGATCTATGGCCAAAAACCACTTAAGTGATCCAAAGGCCTCAAATGAATGTGGGATTAGTTCAGAGATGAGAGAGAAATCAGAGGGTGTATAAAAGGAAGCAAATGAAGCAAGAAAGGGGTAGTAGAATTTAGTTTTAATTTTCCTTAATGTCGTTTTTTAAAATTAATGTTTTAGTTTAAAGCAAATGTTGTAATTTCAGTTTTGATGTATCATAATTAAGTTAAAACATCCTTGTAATGTGCTTTTGATTATCAATCTAAGTTTTCATATAAGTCTCAAAATTTCATGATTACTGTTGCACATTTCAGTTTCGAATTCTCATGTACAAGCTTCTAGTATCTTATTTTTGAGCTCAAACAAGTTAATTAAAGCTTCTTATAGCTTTCTATAAGCTCACAAGTCAATTTTAAGCAATTTTGGCTTTTGGTCAATAAAAGTCAAACTGGTTTCATTGGGTCTTGGAAATGGAAAAGGGTGATGCAGAGCTTGGATTTGGATTGATATTGGGTTGTTTCATGGATTAGGATAGGATAGTAGTACTTGTGTTTCTTGGCAAGCCACAGTGGCTAGGACAAATGTGAGTTTATTTGTAATATCAATGCATAATCTGTAACTGTGCTTAATATTAGTTCTTGCTTGTTTATTTAGAGTTAATTAAAGTATTTAGACTTAGTGTGATCAAGAAAACAAGTTGGATTAGCATTTAGTTCAGTTTTGCTTTCAAGTCAGTGTTTGTAGGTGTGTTTGGAATTGCTCTTTAATCTGTCTTTTAGGTTTGTGCAGTGCTTAACTCCTGTTGTTTTATGCTTGTTAACCTCATATGTACTAATATATGTCTTTAACTTGTGCCTGCAAAGCTCAAATGTCAAAATCCAATAAATCTGTCTCAACAGCTTAACTGTTGAGCTTATATAAAACCAAAAGCTCATTTTATGTTTAAAATACATAGGTATAGATTGCATTAGCCTTATTTCATCACTTAACATCATATTCAGTTGAGAAATCAAGATCAAAGTTCAATTTAGTCAACTTTTCAGTTTTGTCAAAAAGTCAAATCTTGAAAAATCGGTTTGAGCCAAATGGGATGAATTTTCACAAGCTCGCCTGGGCCAAATCAAATGAAACTTGTTGTTTTAAAAGTCCCACTGGTCTAGTTCATTATTGTCATTTTGTATAATTTTGTCAAATTTTATGAGCTTTAAAATTGATGTTCAATATGGTACAAATACCACATGCATCGACTCAAGATCAACCGAGTCTCGCGAGGATTATGCAGTCTTGCAGAGCTAGCTCGAGCTTATCTTAGCTCAACAAGGTCTGGTCTTTGGTCTATTGGTTCTTGGCCAGGTCTAGTTTAGGACCCTTCTTCTGTTTTTCATTTCTAGCTAGTAGGATAGCTTATTTCTTGGCTTAAAAGTAGGCACCTAAATCTGTTTTCATCACTTGAGCTCATAACCTCAAATCTTTGCAGTTGGCTATTCAGAGGTTAAGTGTAGTTGTTTTTAGTTCATTTAGAGTACTTTTAGCATTTTAAAGCTTCTGTGTTCAGTTGGTGCTCCTTGGTTTTCAGTTTGCTTATTTCAAGTGCTTAATAATAGTCACATTGAACTGCAGCCTCAAATTCCTCCACACAACCCTGTTTTTATATTTTCCTAGATTCTAAACATTATTTTAAGCTTATCTTGAATTTTCAGATTTTTCCAAGTCATTTTGCTATTTTTACGCATTTTAATTACTTTTTAGCACTTTTTAATTAGCATTTAATACAAAAATTAAGAAAAGTTTCAAAAATAATTTTCAATTTTCTTAAGTTAAGATAAATATAAAAGACAAAAAATATTTTTCCATATTTTTCTTAGTTAAATTTGTATTTTAAGTAATTTAAGTAGTTTTAAATAGTTTTAATTCCTAGAAAATACAAAAAATACGAAAAATACAAAATAGTTTTGAAAATTCTCTTTGTTATTTTAGATTTTTCCAAGTCATAATTTTATTTTTCTAGCTTTATTTCCTATTTTCTTGTATTTTAGGCTATTATTTAATAAGTAAAATAGTTTTAATTAATAATAATTAATTAAATAGTTGTAAAAATAATTTTCTTTTTCTAAATATTTTCTTTTATCATTAGGTTTGTAAAAATGTCATTTTCATGTTTTTAGGATTTATATTGATTTAGTTTCACATTTTCGTTTGTACGTCGCGTAGTTTTAAATTCAAGTTTTATAAAAACTTAAAAACAAAAACATCATTTTAAAAATAGTGATAGCGTTTATTTAATATAGTTTATCTTTTTAATTTTCTTTAACTTGCATTTAAGCCTTTGTAATTATAGGCTATTTTTGTAGTTATAATAATCACAAATCCCTTTTTCCGTTCAAATCTCTCGATCACTATACGTTTGGTGATTCTTCGCACAGCTCGCTGGGACATAACGACCCGGGGAAACACTATACTCCCCAGATCTTCATTGAGTTTGTGCTTGAACTGTTTTAAGTTTGTTACGGTCGGCCATTCACAAGTGGTCGGCTTGAGTGAGAAAACTTGACGGTTCGGGAGCGAATCAAATTTTTGGCGCCGCTGCCGGGGAGCTGTGCTAATTATCTTCCGTCTAGCAGATTAGTGATTTGAATACTCACTCTTTGTTCATACCATCCATCTACATATGTTTATATTTTCTTATAAAAATCCAAAAATCCAAAAATACTCTTCTCATTCCTCTTATCCGTATGATTCTATTTCTCTTACCCCCTCGTACCGTTTGATTCTACTCTTCTTTAACCTCAAAACCGTTTAATTCTATTTCTTTAACCCTCTACATGTTTAATTCTCATGGCGACGTTCGATTATCCTCGTTGTTTCCACCGCAAAAGCCGTATGGAAGAGGATCGACTCTATTGTCGAATCCGGATTGTTTATGCAAGCAATGTGGAAGGATGGGTGCAAGAAAATATTGTTATTGGTGCGAATTATCGATAACTCTCGATGATTCTCCAAGTTTTCCGACCATCCGCCACAACCCGATGAACCCGTTCAAGAACCGGAGACCATAACGGAAGTGGTGGAAATTGCTAGCTCTCGAGCACACCACTTGTCCCACCTCCCGATTTTTCAAAATGTTCTTGAGACTTGATAGTCATTCGGATCACCATGTTGGTTTTGTTGATTCTTTGAATGAACCGATTCTTTCTCATTACTCTTAAATGAAATCGTTTATTCCTTGTGTCGGTTGTGGTGAGCCTCTTTTGGTTCACCCCATCGTTGGTGTACGTGTGTACAATGTGGTAATGATATTCATAACGGAGTTGTTTGTTTTGTGGTTCGAGGAATTCATTTGATTATGATCCTAATCCGAACTCATTTAACGACCCTCAAACTTTTCCAATTACCCACCACACCGACCTATCTTCATATAATCAACATTACTACGTGAATTTTGTGGAGGTCCTCACCTAGGATTTGAGTGTCAATCCGAAACACGTTTGTCTATGAACAATTTTCCGGTGATGCTCGTAACTTTGGTTATGACCAATATCCATATAATTCACGGTCCAGACTCAACAGTTTCTTGTTGTGAGTACTGTGGAGGTCCCCATTTCACTCGATTGTCAAATAGGGAACCCGGTTCCTTGTAACAATCATGACTCTCACATGTTTGAAAATTTCCAACCTCCACAGCACCATACGGTTCAAACTCCACCTGAGCCGTTGTCTCAAGAAATCTCCCATGATTTTGAAACCGTAATGAAAACACTTGATGATATGATTAGTAACTTTAAGAATCAAGTGAGTGGTGAAAAGACCATGGGAGAATTGTTAGCCGAAGAAAGAGAGGCCCGCCAATCTAGGGAAGAATTATTAGTCCTAGAGCATGCAGCTCTAAGACGTTCCCAATTTCTCAAGGCAGCTCTATATGATGATGACGAGGAGAGTTTTTATCCTTTTAAAGATAATATTTCTCAACTCCTCGGTCGGTTGATATCCCAAAGAGTTGAGATTCCATCTCAAACAAGCGCTATCACACCCGATATTCCCACTCACTCTCCGAACATGGGGACGAGCATCTTGACACTGTTCACGAAAAGGAATCGGACGAATTCATAAAGTCTAGTGTTGAGAACCTTGTTCCAATCCGAGAGAGTCACAGGAACTTCGATCATATGTGTGATTCTCTTTCCCTCTTGAGTGTTCAAAAGATCATTTTGAAACTTTCTCCAATTGTAGCGAAGATTGTGCTTCTTATGGAAACATCGAGTATGTTGAGGCATCACTCCCACAGTCTGATTTTGTTCTTGAGGAGTTCTCCGGTGAACTCACTCACATCATCCACTTTCATCGGAAAGTGATGATGATTCCTTTGATTTGAAGCCGATCCGGGAGACCGAAGTCCCTTGATAATGATCGTTCACTCACTTCTTATCCCAACGGTCCAATAGAGAATGTTGATCACTTTGTTCCCGAAACATTCAAAGCTACTTTCACCAATCCTCTATTTGAATTCGACTGAATTCACTTCAATTTCGAGAATCCACTTTTGATACTCGATCGAGGATAGTGATGAGCCCACAATGGAACAAGAGTTCACAATTTCACTTCATGTGAATGATTCTCTTCATGAAGAGTTCTCCGTGAACTCTCTCATGACATATCTCCTCCGGAACATGATCATTTCTATTTTGATCTTGAGGATGATATTGGCTCGGAGGAAGGTGTACTCTATCATACGAGTTTGCTTATTAATGATACTACCTCACCCTTCCTCCCGATATGTCTACATTTGAGGATGAAGAATGGATCTTGATTGTTATCAAAATCTTTCTTCCTTTCCTCAAATATCTTGTGATTCTCTTCATCTTCACTCCTTCGGAATGAAGATACTATCTTTGACCCGGCATTTTCATTTATCATTTTGAGCGGTTCTATGTATATCTCATCGGTGTGGAACTTTCACGTGCTTCAAATGTTTGTCCAAACATCTTGAATGAAAGTCCGATGGAGCTTGTTTCTTCCACTTTGCTTCCCCATGAACCAATTAATTCGGGGTCGAGTCAAGCTAGCGACTCGGTAATCAAAAATAGTAGTTAAACATGGGTTTTCACCCGTGTGTACCACCCTAGTGTGGGGGAGTTGCCCCACATGTTGTATATAAGTTTTCCTAAAAAAAAAAAAAAAAAAAAAAAAAAATCCTTTCAAATAATTGTCGTAGTATTTCCCTTTTACGTTCTCAGTTTCGGCATAACCGCCGGTACTTTGAATATTGAGGGCAATATTCATTTCTAAGTGTGGGGAATTCTCACGAATTTTATCATGTAATTATACCACTCAATTCCCGTTTTGGCCAAAATTTTTTTTCTTGGAGTAAGTGTTTGCACTTACTCAATTGGTTATCGATTCGCCTTGTCTAATAAACAAAAGGATTAGCTAATCCAGAGCAAACGGCTCTTGGTAAAGATATCTCAAATCCGTTAACGGCTTGCAATTTGCCCAAAATTGTATGGTATTCATTCACCATATCCTTAAAAGTGAAGAGTTGGCTAGCCCGCAAGTTTATGGCTTGTGGTAAAGGCGGTGGAAAAACCATAATTGGTAATCACTCACCAAAGATAATATTGATAATTTATCTAAGAGTTGGCTAGTCCGAGCAAACGGCTTCGGTAAAGACAAATCAAATCCGTTGAAAGTCGGTGGTTTGCTCAAAATCACATGGTTATCGGTGTACCATAGTTCTTACTTGAACTAAAACATTTGGCTACTCCAAGTAATGGCTTTTGGTAAAGAGATTCAAATCCATTAAGTTTTTCAAAATGATTGCTAGGGACTAGCAATAGTTTAGTGTGGGGATTGATGAGTGTGTAAATACTCATCATTTTTGGTCAATCTGAAGCGCAAAACGTTTAAAATGCTCGAAATGCATCAAAATCTCGAAAATATCTCAAAATTGCATTTTATATGTTTCGGATGCAAAATGTTTAAAATCGATGAAAAATGAGCAAAGTTTGCATAATTGGCGCTTCAGGTCCCCAAGTTTCTAAAATTGTCAGAAATAGTCCCTGAGTCCTAATTTCAAAAGAAAAATCACCAAAGGTCCTTTTTAAATCATAACTTGTCAAAATTAGTCCTTTGGTGAAAAATATCAAAAGTTTTGAGAAATTACAAGTTTGGTCCTCCAAGTTTCAAATTTGGCAAAATTAGTCCTTGGAATTTTGAAAATGTCAAGTTTAGTCCTTATATTATTAAAACTTGTCACTTTTAGTCCCTTGGGAAACTTTGCATAAATGGCAGAAATGGTCCCTTGAATTTCAGAATTTACAACAAAGGTCCCTATGTTATTAAACCTTTTAAACCCATTTGGACCCTATCACAATGCATGTGACCCCTGCCATAGCCTTTGGACCTTTACCATTTTGACCCCCCTTTTATTATTAAACCCCCGGTCAAAACTTTGGTCAAACCCCTTTACCCGCCAAACACTCTTTCTTCCCAACTGCTTCCCCTGCCATTCCTGCAAACACTCAACCCCCCTCCTCCAGCTCATTTTTCCACCCACCTTATCACTCCAAACATAACAATCCAAGATACATTAATTGCATTCCCCCTCTTTGCACTCAAACACACCCACTGGCAAATAATCCCTTTCCCGCCAAAATGTGATCTATGGCCAAAAACCACTTAAGTGATCCAAAGGCCTCAAATGAATGTGGGATTAGTTCAGAGATGAGAGAGAAATCGAGGTGTATAAAGGAAGCAAATGAAGCAAGAAAGGGGTAGTAGAATTTAGTTTTAATTTTCCTTAATGTCGTTTTTTAAAATTAATGTTTTAGTTTAAAGCAAATGTTGTAATTTCAGTTTTGATGTATCATAATTAAGTTAAAACATCCTTGTAATGTGCTTTTGATTATCAATCTAAGTTTTCATATAAGTCTCAAAATTTCATGATTACTGTTGCACATTTCAGTTTCGAATTCTCATGTACAAGCTTCTAGTATCTTATTTTTGAGCTCAAACAAGTTAATTAAAGCTTTATAGCTTTCTATAAGCTCACAAGTCAATTTTAAGCAATTTGGCTTTTGGTCAATAAAAGTCAAACTGGTTTCATTGGGTCTTGAAATGGAAAAGGGTGATGCATTCAAATAAGAGCTTGGATTTGGATTGATATTGGGTTGTTTCATGGATTAGGATAGGATAGTAGTACTTGTGTTTCAAGGCTTTATGCAAGCCACAGTTCTGGCTAGGACAAATGTGAGTTTATTTGTAATATCAATGCATAATCAGAATCGTGCTTAATATTAGTTCTTGCTTGTTTATTTAGAGTTAATTAAAGTATTTAGACTTAGTGTGATCAAGAAAACAAGTCAAATTCATCAAAAGTTGTTAAGCGGTTTTCATCAAAACTTGGTGATTCATTTTGTTCACAACCGAGATTTAGAGTTTGAAATTTTGGACATTAAAATCTAATGGTCTTGTTTTGATAAAAGCTTTTGGCGAATCGAATTGGATCTTATTTTGTGAACTTATCTCAATAGCATTTACATTGTAGCTCATTAATCTTACACATAAGCTAGTTGTTTTCATTTTAATAGATTCTATATAACTTTTAGAATTTTCCTGAAAATTTCATCATTTATTGTCCTTGTTGCTATTTTCCATATTAAAAATAGATTTTAATCAATTTTAAATAGGTTTTGTTGCAAATAATTAAGAAAAGCTCAAAAAATAAGTTTTCAATTTTAATAGGTTAAGATAAATATAAAAAACAGAAAAAGATTTTTCCATATTTTTCCTTTTTATTTTGTATTTTCCCATCGTGGTGAAAATTTTGAACTCAAGACCGGGTTCTTGAATCTTGTAACCTCTAATCAATTCTTTGGTTTGAGCGGGACGATCCTCATGCTCATATTCGATGGTTTAACAAGATTGCATCTACCATCAAGTATAAGAATGTCCCTTCAAGTCGTTAAGCTCCTTCATTCCCGTTTTTCTCTTGAGGGCAAGCCCGGATTTGGCTTGAAAACAACCCCTCGTCTATAGAGACATGGGAAGATCGGTGAAGAAATTTGTGAATGAATTCTATCCACCGTCCAAGACCACGAGTCTTAAAATGAAATCATCAAGTTCACCGGAAGTTTGATGAATCCTTGATGAATCGTGGGATCGTTTCAAGGAATTGCCGCAAATGTCCTCACCACGGTTTCTCGAGTTGATGCAACTCGACACTTTCTACAATGGAGTGAGTCAATCGATCAAGATTCTCTCAATTCCTCCGCGGAGGAAATTTCCTAAACAAAATTAAAGAAGCTTTAGCGATAATCGAAAACAAGTCTAAAGTCCGCCTTTGCCGAAGCAAGCCGGTTGTTTCCCAAGTCGATGTTGGTCCTTCTTCTTCTCGCATCGCGTGAGTCACTTAGCACCGATGCTAAGATTGATAAACTCACGGAAGCTATTCAAGCTTTGGTTCTTTCCAACCGGAAGAAAGTTTCTTTTCCACAAACTTCACCTCTGCTTTGAAGTTAAGAAGTGGAAGTCGTGTTACCCGTGGTGGCCCCCATGCTTACTATAGCTGTATGGCCACCGACGGTAACACCTTGAAGCTAATCTTGTGGGCGGGATGTCTAATCAGGAGGCAATCAATATCGTGCTCCAGACCCGAACCACCGCCCTAACCACTACTCGGACCTCCGGTTTCAATCGGAATCAAAACCGTAACCGAATCGAATAGGCCGAACCAAGGTTTTCAAAACCAAGGTCAATTCAATCAAAACAACGGTTTTCAAAATCGAATCAAAATTTCCAACATCAAGGAAATTACAATAGAAACCAGTCGTGAAATTTCAACCAAGGGTATTATCATGGCAATAATCCAGGAATTTTCGTAATCAAGGCCCTAATCCTAACAATAGGGGCGAATTTCCTGTTCAAACTCAAGCCATTGTTCCAACTGGACCATCTTGATGAGCTTTTGAAACAGTTCATGAAGTCCGGGAAGAAATGAATCGGTTGTTGGTCACCAGTTTACGAGATCAAGAAGTCTTTAAATGATCGACCTCGGGCTCGGTACTTTACCTAGCAACACGATCGCTAATCGAGGGGCGATGCTAAAGCGATCACAACCCAAGTGGTGCTTCCTATTCGGACCCATTGTCTTACTACCTCTTCTTCCTCTCTCCAGAAGGTAGTGAAAGCGAACACGAGGCGACAAAGGACAAGGACTCCCTACTAATAACGGAGTAACAACAATGTCCATCCTCGGGTTGTTCCCAAACCCAAACTCGAGTTGTTTTTGAACCTCCGGTTTGTGACCTAAATCCAAAACTTCTATTCCTTACCCTCACGGTTGCATGAGCAAAGCTCATGAAAGCTAGTCATCAAATGGAAAAGTTCTTTCAAATTTTCCAAGAGCTTCACTTTGACATAAGCCGCGGATGCCATCATGTTAATGCCCAAGTTTGCATCTACTACGAAACATATCTTTGAGCAACAAAGAAAAGCTATTTGAAATGGCTAAGACTCCTTTGAATGAGAATTGCTCGTGATTTTGTTGAAAAAGCTTCCAGAAGCTAGGAGATCCCGGAAAATTTCTTCTTCCTTGTGTTTTCACGGGATGATTGAATGCTTTGCCCTTGCCGATCTTGGTGCAAGCATCAATCGATGCCTTACTCGTGGAAGAAACTGTCTCTTCCGAACTCATTCCTACCGCATGACTCTTGAGCTTGCGGATCGATCTATATCGCGTCCTCTTGGCATCGCCGAGGATGTATTGTCAAAGTAGGAAAGTTCCACTTCCCGGTGACTTTGTGGTCGTTGATTTCGATCTCGATCCTCGAGTTCCCTCATTGTTGGGCGGGATTCACGAGGACGGGCCGTGCTCTTATAGATGTGTTTGAGCAAGAGATCACTCTCCGTGTGGGTAATGAAGTGTTACCTTTAACCTCGATCGGACTTGAGGTACTCCTCAAATTATGATCTCAAACAATCAATCGAGTCGATTTGATTGACATTGCTTCAGGAGTACTCTCGAGAGTTTCTTGGTTATCTTCATAATTGCAGAGTGGAAATTCGATTCCACCACATCTTCTCAACCTATCATTGCCGACTCTTCCCCTCTCACTCCGTTTGAGGGAGGTGACTTCCTCCGGAAGAGATCGATGAATTTCAGCTCTTGATGAATCAATTCACTGGAATTGATGGTGTTTATGATTCGGAGGAGATATTCTTTATCTTGGCGGTTGCTTAATGAAGATTCATTATCTTCACTCCTCCGAAGGAAATCACGATGAGGAAATCAAATCGATGCAATCATCCACCAAGAATTTCAGAGGTTGAACTAAAGGACCTACCTCCTCATCTTGAGTATGCATTCTTGGAGGTAATGATAAATTACCCGTTATTTGCTAAAGACTTGACCGAGGAGGAGAAACTCTCTCATAAAGGTCTTGAAGTCGCAAGCAAGCAATTGCTTGGAAACTCTCCGATATAAAGGGTATCAACCACGAGTTTTGTACTCACAAAATCCTAATGGAGGATGACTTCAAGCCGGTCAAAGTCGAGAGAAGGGTGAATCCTAAGATTCACGAGGTTATCAAACAAGAGGTTCTCAAACTTCTTGATGCGGTCTAATCTACCCGATCTCGATAGTCCTTGGGTTAGCCCAATTCATTGCGTTCCAAAAAGGGTGGCATTCTTCGTTGTCACAAATGAAGAGAACGAGTTGATTCCGACTCGATTGGTTACGGATGGCGTGTATGCATTGACTATCGAAAGTTAAATGATGCCACCCGTAAAGACCATTTTCCTCTACCCTTCATGGACCGGATGCTTGAGAGATTAGCGAGGGCAGTACTATTGTTTCCTTGATGGTTTCTCGGGTTACTTTCAGATCCCGGTGATCCATTTGGATCAAGAGAAAACTACATTCACCGCCCATACGGGACGTTTGCCTATAGACGTATGCCTTTTGGCTTATGTAATGCTCTGGCGCGCCCAACGTTGTATGATGGCCATTTTCCACGACATGATCGGAAACTATGGAGGTGTTTATGGATGACTTCTCGGTCATTGGGGACTCATTTCAGACATGTCTCTCCTTAGACAAAATGCTTAAGCGGTGTGAAGACACCAATCTATGTCTAAAGCGGGAGAAGAGCCACTTTATGGTCAAAGAGGCATAGTCCTCGGCCATAAGATTTCAAGAATGGGATTGAGGTGGATAGAGCCAAAGTTGATGTTATTGCTAAACTACCTCATCCCACTACTCATCAAAGGAATTAGGAGTTTTCTAGGTCATGCCGGGTTTTATCGTAGATTTATTCAAGATTTCTCTAAAATCGCCGGCCAATGACCCATCTTCTCGAAAAGATGCTCCTTTATCTTTTCTCTGAGTGCATCGAGCTTTTGAAACACTTAAGAAAAGCTACGGAGCACCCATTCTTATTGCCCGGATCGATTTACCCTTCGAGCTTACGATGCAAGTGATTTTGCTATCGGCGGTCTTGGGGCAACGCAAAACCAAGCATTCCACCAATCCACTACGCGAGCAAAACTATGAAAGCTCGGACCCATTACACCACTACGGAAAAAGAATTATTAGGCATGGTGTACGTTTGAAAATTTCGACCATATCTTATATTGACCAAATCGTGGTGTATACGGATCACTCGGCCCTCAAATATCTCTTTGCAAAACAAGATGCAAAGCCGAGATTGCTCAGTTGGGTTCTCCTCCTACAAGAATTTGATATCATCATCCGTGATAAAAAGGATCGAGAACACAGGCTGCGATCATCTATCCCGATTAGAGAACCCTCATCAAAATGTGTTTGAGAAAAAGGAGATTAATGAAACATTTCTCTCGAAACACTCAATGTGGTTTCTTTATGGAGATTCTTCTACCCCATGGTTTGCCGACTTTGCAAATTACCATGCGGGTAACTTTGTGGTGAAAGGATGTCGTCCCAAGGAAAAATAAATTCTTTAAGGATGTGAAACATTATTTCGGGACGACCCTACTTGTTTAAAACTGTCGGATCAAGTCATCCCGCGGTGTGTGTATGGTCAAGAAGTCGTTGACATTCTCAAGGCTTGCCATTCGGACCTCTTGGGGACATCATAAACTACACATGAGAAGGTGTTTGATTCCGGATTCTATTGGCCCACAATCTACAAGGATGCCCATGAATTTTCAAAACACGTGACGCTTGTCAGCGTCACGGGAATATCTATAAAAGAATGAAATGCCACAAACGCTATTCAAGTGTGTGAGATATTTGACATATGGGGCATTGACTTTATGGGGCCATTTCTTCTTCTCATGAAATAAATACATACTCGTGCCGTTGACTACTTGTCAAAATGGGTTGAAGCTAAAGCTTTACCCACCAACGATGCCGAGTTGTGGTGAAATTCTTGAAATCTCTCTTGCTAGGTTTGGAACTCCACGAGCCATAATCGGTGATCGTAGTACGCATTTCTGTAATGACCAATTTGCAAGAGTCATGCAAAAGTATGGTGTAACTCACCGCACCTCTCTGCGTACCACCCCGAACAAGTGGGCAAGTGGAAGTTTCTAACCGTGGGATAAAGAATTACGGAGAGGACGGTTGGTGAAAACCGTGCCTCTTGGTACGATAAGCTAGATGACGACTGGCTTTCCGTGCGACACCACAAAACACCCATCCGGTGCACTCCATACAAGGTGGGTACGGAAAGGCGTGCCATCACCGGTTGAACTCGAGCACAAGGCATCTTGGGCCTTGAAGCATGCTAATTTCGACATTCGGAAACGGGTGATCATCGGAAAGTTCAAATGAATGAATTAAATGAACTCCGTGATCAAGCTTACGAGAACTCTTTGATCTATAAACAAAAGACAAAGAAGATTCATGACTCGAAAATCAAGAACCGCGTTTTCAACGTGGGTGATAGAGTCCTTCTTTTCAATTCAAGATTGAAGATTTTCTCGAAAGCTCAAGTCCCGTTGGTCTCGGTCCATTTACTATCGCTAAGGTTTATCCTTATGGTACCATTGAGTTATCTCAACCCGATGGTCCTAATTTCAAAGTGAATGGTCATCGAGTGAAGCATTATTTTGGAGAGGACATTCCATCCATGGTTGTCCCGGATCTTCAAACTTTCCCATGAACCAATGAATGCGGGATCGAGTCAAGCTAGCGACTCGGTAATCAAAAACAAGATAGCATGCCATATGGGTTTTCACCCATATTTATGTCTTCTCACCTCTTTCTACCACCCTAGTGTGGGGGGTTGCCAACATGTATAAAAAAAAAAAAAAAAAAAAATCTTCTTTCTAAATAATGGCCGTAGTATTTCCCTTTACGTTCTTTGTTTCGCATAACCGCAGTACTTTGAATATTGAGGGCAATATTCATTTCTAAGTGTGGGGGAATTCTCACGAATTTTATCACATAATTATACAAATTCCCCGTTTTGGCCAAAAATTTTTTTGGAGTAAGTGTTTACACTTTCTCATCCAGTTATCGATCCGCCATGTACAGTAAGACAAAAGGATTGGCTAATCCAGAGCAAACGGCTCTTGGTAAAGATTTCTCAAATCCGTTTATATGGCTTGCAATTTGCCCAAAATTGTATGGTTCTCAACTCACCATATCCTAAAAGTGAAGAGTTGGCTAGCCCGCAAGATTATGGCTTGTGGTAAAGGCAAGTGGAAAAACCATAATTGGTAATCGACTCACCAAAGATAATATTGATAATTTATCTAAGAGTTGGCTAGTCCGAGCAAACGGCCATCTGGTAAAGACAAAATCAAATCCGTTGGAAGTCGGTGGTTTGCTCAAAATCACATGGTTATCGGTGTACCATGGTTCTTACTTGAACTGAAACATTTGGCTACTCCGAGTAATGGCTTTTGGTAAAGAGATTCAAATCCATTAGTTTTTTCAAATCATTGCTAGGGACTAGCAATATCTCGATGGGGATTGATGAGTATCTAAATACTCATCATTTTGTACCATTTAAAGCGCAAATTCATCCGAAACACTCTAAACACATCAAAATGATCAAAATATCACAAATCGTGTTTTATGTGTTTTAAATACAAAAATATCAAAATCGGATGAAAACATATCAAAATTTGCAAAATTGCGTTTTAGTCCCCAAGTTTCAAAAGATGTCAAAAATAGTCCCTGAGCCAAAATTTCAAAAGAAAAATCATCAAAGGTCCTTTTTAAATCATAACTGGTCAAATTTAGTCCTTTGGTGAAAAATGTGAAAAGTTTTGAGAAATTACAATTTGGTCCTTCAAGTTTGCAAATTGACAGAATTGGCCCCTGGAAAAATTGAAAAAGGCAATTTTGGTCCTTGTAATATCAAGTCTTGCCAAATTCAGTCCCTAAAACACTTTTGCAAAATTACAGGTTTGGTCCCTTGTTTTGTGGAAATTGCATATTGGGTCCTTGTGTTTTAAGCTTAGCCTTTTGGACCTTTTTATCACTTTGGCCCAACTGATGGCCCAATCCAACACCCCTTACCCGGTTTTTAACCCGAAACCAACCCACACCTTTGTTTAATCCCAGTCAAACCCAGTTTGACCCTTCCCTTCCCTCTCCCTCACGTGATAACACCACCATCATCACACCTGCAAAACTTCCTGTCACACTCAACCATCATCACTACTTCCCCCCTCCAAACACAAGACTCCAAGGGTTCATTAAATGCGCCCCATACCTACCCCTGCCCACCTCCAGTTGTTAAACCAACTTTTGGCGCCAAAATAGCTTTAAACGGCTATGATCAATTGTAGTGATCCAATGGTCACTTTTTGTGCTGGGAATCATTCAGAAGGAGGAGAGAGACAAGTTTGGGTGTATAAAGAGGCCAAAGGAAGCACCAAAGAGGAGCAAGCTTTTAATTATTTTTCATATATGTCGAATTGTAGCTAAAATTGTCTTAAGTAACTTTCATTTGTATTTTTAAGCTTATTGTGTATCAATCAACAGTTTTTAAATGTTTACTACTCATTTCTAGTTTGAATTGCAAGTAATTATCAATTTCTATAATTCAAGTCCACTGTTGAGATTTTGCATTTCAAATTCTCTTGTTTAAGTATTTAGCAACTCATTTTCACATTCAAATAAGTTCATACAAGCTCATAAAAGCTTTGTATAAGCTTAAACCTCAGTTTCATTTACTTTTGACATTTGGTCAACAAAAGTCAACACGGATCAAAAATGATGCAGAAAGGAATTGGGTTGGTTCAGACATGAGCATGGGTTGAAATGGAAAGCAATGGGTTGGTTTAGTAGGTTAGAGGCTCTTGGTTCTCATTGTGCTAGCTATTGTAGCTTGGACTATTTGTAAGTAAAAATCAAGGCTTTATGCATAAGTTGTATTTGTAGTGTAAATGTGTGTGAATCTGTTCTAATAGCAGTAAATCAGTTATAGTAAGATAATTTGATCATAAAAAGGTTGGTTCTGTGTTTAGATTTATCTCAAGTTGCAAAACAGTGTACTAAAAGGGGTGTTTGGCAGATCTGATTAAACTGTGTTTAAGGCTTATAGATCAGTATTTAGTTATTGGTACTTGATTAGGAAGTTATTGGATAGTCATTTGCAGTAGTGGTTTGAGCAGTGTAGCTCTTATAGTCAAATCTCTTTAAAATCTGCTCTATATTTGAATCTGTCATAAATCAGTAGGAGTCATAGCTTGGTATTTGGTTCAAATCTGGTAGATCTAGCTTGTGGTAGTCATAATCAGTGATAAAACATCATTATATGGTCATTAGATTGGATCAAAACTGGAATTGGTCAAAGTTTGAGTATAATCTTAAAAGTCAAATTCTGTCAAAAAGTTGTTAAAAGCAGTTTTCATCAAAACTTGGTGATTCATTTTCTGTTTCACAACTGAGATTTAGAGTTTGAAATTTTGGACATTAAAAATCTAGCTGGTCTTGTTTTGATAAAAGCTTTTGGCGAAATCTGAATTGGTCAGTTAAGCTTCAAATAAGCTTAAACTTCAGCTACTAAGTGCCCTGCTCACACATAAGTGTGAACAGGCAGTTTTGAAAATTGTTGCATAAGCTTCATTTCTAGGAGTTAGGATCTGATTTTTGGCAAAAGTGTAGTCACTAGGTGGTTTACAAGGCTCGCTATCATTTTTTGGTACAAGCTCTTTTGATAAGCTGGTTCATAAGCTCAAACAGTGGCTCAGAACCACTGTTTGGCTCAACTAGGCAGTAAGCTTAGATCAAGGTTCTGAGCTTGTTACTTGGTAGGAGTAGTGATTATTAGTTGCTTGTAGCTTAATTTGGTAGACTTAAGCTGTAGTTACTGTTTGGTGGCTTATTTAGCTGTTTAGCTTATTTTTGTAGCTTATCTCAATAGCATTTACATTGTAGCTCATTAATCTTACACATAAGCTAGTTGTTTTTCATTTTAATAGATTCTATATAACTTTTTAGAATTTTCCTGAAAATTTCATCATTTATTATCCTTTGTTTGCTATTTTCCATATTAAAAATAGATTTTAATCAATTTTAAATAGGTTTTGTTGCAAATAATTAAGAAAAGCTCAAAAAATAAGTTTTCAATTTTAATAGGTTAAGATAAATATAAAAAACAGAAAAAAGATTTTTCCATATTTTTCCTTTTTTATTTTGTATTTTTCAAAATGTAAATTAGATTAAATTAGTTTTAAATTAGTAGAAAATAGGAAATTAATCTGAAAATTACAAAAATAGTTTTGAAAATTCTAGTTTGATATTTTAGACTTTTTCATTTCATAATTTTATTTTTCTAGCTTTGTTTCCTTATTTCTTGTATTTTAGTTAATTATTAAATAGTTAAAATTAGTTTTTAATTAATAGTAATTAATTAATTAGTTATAAAAATAGTTTTCTTTTTCTAAAAAGTTTCTTTCATCATTAGGATTGTAAAAACATCATTTTCATATTTTTAGGGTTAATATTGATTTAGTTTCACTTTTTAATTTGTACGTCGCGTAGATTTTAATTCCAGTTTTATAAAAACATAAAAACAAAAACATCATTGTAAAAATAGTGATAGCGTTTATTTAATAGATTTTATCTTTTTAATCTTCTTTAATTTGCATTTAAGCCGTTGTTATTTGTTGGCTTATTCCGTAGTTATAATCATAACCAAATCCTTTTTCCGTTCAAACTTCTCGATCATTTGTCGTTTGATAAATCATCGCATAGCTCATTGGGACATAACGACCGGGAGACCTTATACTCCTCGGATCTTCATTGATTTCGTCTTTGAAGTCGTTTTAGGTTTTCTTACGCTTCGTGAGAGAACTTGACAGTTTCTGCGATCGATCAATTTTAAGCAATTTTGGCTTTTGGTCAATAAAAGTCAAACTGGTTTCATTGGGTCTTGAAATGGAAAAGGGTGATGCGAGCTTGGATTTGGATTGATATTGGGTTGTTTCATGGATTAGGATAGGATAGTAGTACTTGTGTTTCTTGGCAAGCCACGGTGGCTAGGACAAATGTGAGTTTATTTGTAATATCAATGCATAATCAGAATCGTGCTTAATATTAGTTCTTGCTTGTTTATTTAGAGTTAATTAAAGTATTTAGACTTAGTGTGATCAAGAAAACAAGTTGGATCAGCATTTAGTTCAGTTTTGCTTTCAAGTCAGTGTTTGTAGGTGTGTTTGGAATTGCTCTTTAATCTGTCTTTTAGGTTTGTGCAGTGCTTAACTCCTGTTGTTTTATGCTTGTTAACCTCATATGTACTAATATCTGTCTTTAACTTGTGCCTGCAAAGCTCAAAAGTCAAAATCCAATAAATCTGTCTCAACAGCTTAACTGTTGAGCTTTTATAAAACCAAAAGCTCATTTTATGTTTAAAATACATAGGTATAGATTGCATTAGCCTTATTTCATCACTTAACATCATATTCAGTTGAGAAATCAAGATCAAAGTTCAATTTAGTCAACTTTTCAGTTTTGTCAAAAAGTCAAATCTTGAAAAATCAGTTTTGAGCCAAATGGGATGAATTTTCACAAGCTCAGTTCTGGGCCAAATCAAATGAAACTTGTTGTTTTAAAAAGTCCCTCTTGGTCTAGTTCATTATTGTCATTTTGTATAATTTTGTCAAATTTTATGAGCTTTAAAATTGATGTTCAATATGGGTACAAATACTCGCATCGACTCAAGATCAACCGAGTGCTGCGAGATTATCTGCAGTCTTGCAGAGCTAGCTCGAGCTTATCTTAGCTCAACAAGGTCCGGTCTTTGGTCTATTGGTTCTTGGCCAGGTCTAGTTTAGGATCCTTCTTCTGTTTTTCATTTCTAGCTAGTAGGATAGCTTATTTCTTGGCTTAAAAGTAGGCACCTAAATATGTTTTCATCACTTGAGCTCATAACCTCAAATCTTTGCAGTTGGCTATTCAGAGGTTAAGTGTTGTTGTTTTTAGTTCATTTAGAGTACTTTTAGCATTTTAAAGCTTCTGTGTTCAGTTGGTGCTCCTTGGTTTTCAGTTTGCTTATTTCAAGTGCTTAATAATAAGCACATTGAACTGCAGCCTCAAATTCCTCCACACAACCCCTGTTTTTTATATTTTTCCTAGATTCTAAACATTATTTTAAGCTTATCTTGAATGTTTCAGATTTTTCCAAGTCATTTTGCTATTTTTCTGCATTTTAATTACTTTTTAGCACTTTTTAATTAGCATTTAATACAAAAAATTAAGAAAAGTTTCAAAAAAATAATTTTTCAATTTTCTTAAGTTAAGATAAATATAAAAAGACAAAAAAATATTTTTCCATATTTTTCTTAGTTAAATTTGTATTTTTAAGTAATTTAAGTAGTTTTAAATAGTTTTTAATTCCTAGAAAATACAAAAAAATTCAGAAAAATACAAAAATAGTTTTGAAAATTCTCTTTTATTATTTTAGATTTTTCCAAGTCATAATTTTATTTTTCTAGCTTTATTTCCTATTTTCTTGTATTTTAGGCTATTATTTAATAAGTAAAAATAGTTTTTAATTAATAATAATTAATTAAATAGTTGTAAAAATAGTTTTCTTTTTCTAAATATTTTCTTTTATCATTAGGTTTGTAAAAATGTCATTTTCATGTTTTTAGGATTTATATTGATTTAGTTTCACATTTTCGTTTGTACGTCGCGTAGTTTTAAATTCAAGTTTTATAAAAACTTAAAAACAAAAACATCATTTTAAAAATAGTGATAGCGTTTATTTAATATAGTTTATCTTTTTAATTTTCTTTAATTTGCATTTAAGCCTTTGTAATTATAGGCTATTTCTGTAGTTATAATAATCACAAATCCCTTTTTCCGTTCAAATCTATCGATCACTATACGTTTGGTGATTCTTCGCACAGCTCGCCGGGACATAACGACCCGGGGAAACACTATACTCCCCAGATCTTCATTGAGTTTGTGCTTGAACTGTTTTAAGTTTGTTACGGTCGGCCATTCACAAGTGGTCGGCTTGAGTGAGAAAACTTGACGGTTCGGGAGCGAATCAAAAACACCGACGAGTCTACTTCTAGGATCTTCCCTTGGCCAAAAAACCTCAGTTTTATCGACGTTGAGGTGCAAACCATAACGAGGTCCATCTATCATAATGAGCTCCAGGGCCTTCCCAACAAACAGAGTGTCTCCAATAATCGTACCATCATCTAGGTACCAAGCTTGAAAGGGGAGAGAAAAGGAGTCTTTGATCTTGCGAGCCAAAGGATCTAGCACCAACGCAAAAAGGAGAGGTCCGAGAGGGTCACCTTGTTGTACGCCTTGGTGTGACCATAAAGTGTGTTCCCCATAATATACTCTGGCGGGGCTGGAGTAGCAAAATTCAACCCAACGTGATATGGCAGGGCAATGGAGGCGAACCTCTTGTAACATAACCTCGCGGTCCACAAGATTGAAGGCGTTTTTGAAATCTACCAACAACATCGAAAGACCCACATCATCTCCACGGTCTTCAACAAAACGATTCACAGCATGAAGAATGGCCTCCCCTCCTCCAGAAACCCCAACTCCGAACTGAAGATCATTCAAGTATCCATCTAAAGAGTGGCCAATCATAGAAGCACTCACCTTAGAGACTAAACGCCTCCAAACAGTCCCCACTGCAATAGGACGGATACCACCACCCGGTTTGATCAGCGGTGTGAGAGGAGCACTGGCAATATACTCGCCCAAAGCCTTAGGATACTTACCATCAAGAAAAAGATTAACCACCTGGGTGATGGAGTTGATTAACTCATCAGATATAGCCACAACAGCACCGCTAAAACAATCCAATAGGTGTTGGGCAGAACCGCCCTCGACCACAAGATGTACCACGGAAACTCTTAATCATGTCAAGAACCACAGCAGAGATGCAATGAGGTTATTATTATTATTATTATTATTATTATTATTATTATTATTATTATTATTATTATTATTATTATTATTATTATTATTATTATTATTATTATTATTATTATTATTATTATTATTATTTATTATTTATTTTTATTTTTTATAAAACAACACTTTTATTAAAAACTCATAGGATTACAAAAATTAGTGGGAGCCTCGAAACCAACCGAGCCCCCACACCTCTAAAGCAATGGCAAAACCAATCATATTAAAAATATGAACCGCACACACCCAATGTCCCGAGTCATAGATTATTATTATTATTATTATTATTATTATTATTATTATTATTATTATTATTATTATTATTATTATTATTATTATTATTATTATTATTATTATTATTATTATTATTATTATTATTATTATTATTATTTATTAATTATTATTGTAATTATTTTGTTATTACAGGTGTCCTGATTTCTTTAACAAAAACGACAAGTAATAGAAGGAAGAAGAAGTTTAATTTTATTCATAAATTACTAAAATCTTATTATGAATAAGATGATCCTGCAAGAAGAAGAACAAAAAGAAGAAGAAGAATACGACAAGTAGGGAAAGGTATTTTTGAAATCTGTTATGTTCATTAAATTATGTGATTTTACATGATGAAAATATAGTTACATTGCTATTATTTACAAAAAATGATATATATCTATTAATATGTAGATGGTGAAGTTTTTAGTTGTTAGGCAATAATTGTATTTAGATGTTAGCAAACTCGAATTATTCGCCAATTATTAGTTTTACTTGTATCAATAGCCACTCCTTTTAATGATGATAATGTGGCGTGAATACTCAAATACTTGTATCAGTAGTCAAACTTAATTGCAAACTTGTTTTACCAATAATCATCAAAGAATTCCTCCTTTACCCCCTAATTGTAAACTTTGAATAACTAGTTATACTTTTAAATCTGGTTTGCCATAAGTTTAGGTCTAATTCTTACCATTGTGGTGATATATGTTAATCAGTTGGGTTTGCTTACTCTTCTTTGAGTCTATGGTCTTTGTTTTAGTCTTCGATTTGCTTTTGTGCACTTTTTCTTTTGATTTTGCACGGTTTCCTGTTTTTCTTACTGCCTTGTTTACTAATTTTGCAATATGTCATTTGCCTGCTATCATTTCTTTGCTCTGTCAACTGTCTATCCAATATCCTGGCCACGCGTGATTGAGTTTGTTGTTGTTGTGTGCATTTCAATTCATTTTTTGTCATACACCTTAAGATAAATGACACATAAAATTATTTATAAGTAAATATGTGAAAATCTTTTATGTTTTTTATTTCAGAAAAAACATATAACACAGATTTATCTGATGATAATGATATATCAATTGACATCGAACATACTGATGATGAAGAATAAGATGAGCCTAATGAATATGATCTTGCTGATAATATTGAAGAAGATGAAATACAAGTTTATAATGATGATGATGATGAAGAGGAAGAATTTAACTTTGATGATGAAACTGATAGCGATGAAGAAGATTCTGAAAATGATGATGATGATGATGATGATTATCGTAATAATGATGATGATGGAGAAATCGATAATGAGTATGAGGCAGCTAAAGAAGATAAAGATTGTGAAGGAAATGAAGCACAAAAAAGAATAGAAGATTTTGAATTTAATATAACAGAAGAGGAAGAACAAAGAAGTTGGAAAAATGATTCATCAAAGGTTAAACAAAAGAAGTTGGAGTGTATGAAGCATCAAGAAAAACTGTTTGAAGGTGAATGTTCTACTACAAAATTGGTTAAAAGTAATGATGTGTTTAAGAACAGGGGTCTCCAACTCAATTATTTAAAGTATTCGATTCTTTAGATCGATGCTAATGCGTGCAAAGTCTTAAAAAGATGGGATTCAAAGTTTACTTGATTTAAAAATTAATATCATTCCAAGTAGATTGGCACAACATGTAGTACAAAACTTTGATGAATCAACCATGACAATGAAACATTGGAAGGGAGATATTAAAATAACAAAAGAATCAGTTAAAGAAATCCTTGGTTTTCCATGCGGTGGTATGCCAATACGACCACCAGAGAGAGTGAAAATTGAAGATAAATGTGTTAAAAGTTGGAGAAAGCAATTCAAAGCCTTGGAGAAGGATACAAATAAGGTGAAACCAAAATCTATTGTAGAAAGAATTAGACAAACAAAAATAGAGGAAAAATATTTATGATAAATATACTTGTTTTGATTGCTACTGTATTATTTGAGGCAATGAAAGACGGGACCTCAAATCAAAGGATTTTGTACTCTATTTCATCTGATCATGGAAAGATTAATCAAATGGATTGGTGTGGATATTTAATCGATTGTTTGAAGAAGTGTAAAAAAGAATGGGATCCGAACAACATAAAATCGTATTATTGTGGACCTTTGACATTCCTTACGGTAATTTCTCTTCATTCTTTTTTTCTTTCTTTCTTTCATTTTTTTTAATTTATTTATTTATTCATTTACGTTTTGCAGCTATTTTATGTTCAAAAGATCCAATGCAATTTCATTGATATCGATTATTCTCTTCCACCATTGAAAACATGGGATACTGAATTACTTAGAATCAGAGAAGCATCAGAGTTTGATTACTTGGTGGATAGAAGTCACTATGATAAGAATACGTCTAATGAAAAGAGTTTGTTGAATGATGAGCCAAAAGATGGAGGAGAGGTATCAAAGGATAAGCTGAAAGATGGAGTAAATATCTTAACGATCAAGAAGTGATTACGAAGAAACTAAAGAGAAAGAACAAAAGAATCGAAACTTGAAGTTCAAAAACCCGTTAATTTAAAGGTGTTTTTTTTATTATTATTATTATTATTTTTAAATATAATAAGTAAACATTTGTTGCTTTAAAAGAAAATTGCATATCATATTTCTTTTGGTTGCTTTTAGGAAACTTGGAAAATGCGAACGGTTCTTTTTTGGTGCATCACATGTCGCTTCTACATGCAACAACTGGTGTGTTTCTTTTGTAGTTCTCTCTCGATTTTGAATTTTGATATCGATATTATATTACTCAACATAACTTCAATTTATAGAATAGGCAACCATTTTATAGGATTCCTCTTTTGTGTGACTTTACTTATTACTCAACATACCTATTTACTTATTACAACTTGTAGATTTATTGTTAAGATCAATTGGAACTTGGTCTTATTATAAGATGTTCTAGCTTCTTTGACAATCTGTAGGATCAGGTCATACAACACATATAAAAGTATGAGAATTTCCAGAGTGTATTTCCTCTGAGAGAGTTTCTACTGCTGCTACTGATTTAGTTTCTGTTGCTATAAACATATGTTTGTTTAAAAGAAAGTTACATGTTATACTCGTTTTTTAGGAAAAGATGGAAAATGCAAAAAGATTAATTGCTGGCGAATCACATGTTGCTTCTGCATGCAAGAACATGGTGTGTTTCTTTGTTGTTTTCTTTGATTTTGAAATTTTATAAATTGTTTTTATATGAGATATTATATTAGTCAAAGCTTCTTCATTAATTTGATTATATTACTCTCCATACGTACATTTTGGTATCAACTATTATATTTCACTGCTTATCTACAAGTTACAGGTATTTAAGGATAAACAAGGAAATGTATCAACGCGTACTTGTATCCAACGTGTTAATAAGCATGGTGAGGATTTTAAGAAGAAACATATTGAAATGAAAGAAGACAAAAAAGATATTTTGAGAAAAGTTGATGATGAAAAGGTATATCTTTAATACAAATATATTTTTATAATTTTCTTTTAATTAAAAAGTTATATTTATAAACAAAACATAATTAATCTTATATTTTGATGATGATTTAACAGGGCTTTGTTCGCAAAACAAAGAATATCTTGTTTTTGTTGGAAACTTTAATAATAGAAATGAAGGATTCACTTAAGAAAGGATTATCAAACTTTCCGAATTTGAAAGAAGTCGAAGGATTAAAAGATGAGTGGGATCGTGTGATAAATGGAGCAAAACGAGTAAAGCTTAATACAGAATATTCAAGACTTCAAAAATCTGAATCTGAATCGGTTTCTTTGAAAATTGTAGAAAGTCAAGTAAATTTAAGTCATCAACAAAAGAAGTTTGATTTTGGGAAATCTGAATCAAATATTCATGAAAAAGAGAAGCAAACTTTTGATGAAATAACCTCATTTGATTTGGGTTTTAAATTTTATTCAAAACTAGGTGAAGAAGTAACACTACGTAAATTATTAGAAAATGTTAACTTAACACCACCAGAAGAAAAACCAAATATGAAAAATTTGGAAATTATTTCTCTTTTAACACCTCCAGAAGAAAGTCAAATGATTTTAGAATTTGAGGAAATTCAAGCATCAACAGAAGAATTTAATGCAGCCAATGCGTTATTCAGTATGAGCAAAAACCCAATGTAAGTTTTAAACAATATAACTTTTTTAGTGTTTTTGTTTATAAACAATACAACTTTTTTTTTGTTTATGTTTATCAATATAACTTTTTTAGTGTTTTTGTTTATAAATATAACTTTTTTGTGTTTTTGTTTTTTTGTTTTGTTTATTAATATATAGGGAAACAATATTCCAGCTACAAGATTTTCCTTTTGGAGTAGAACGTGCAAAATTTGAATCTTTTTATTATGAACAATGGATATTTTCTGATATCGTAGATATGTGGTGCATTTTGCTCAATTATAGAGAATGCAGACTATCTAGTAATGCTCCAAAAAGATTATTCTGTAACACACAAGTTACGGTATGATTTTTTTTCCCAAGTATCATAGATAAGTGAATTTTAATATATATATTTTTTACAGCCTATTTCTTTGAATATTGAAAATACATCAAAAGACGATAGATATGAATCTTTTCAAGAAAGTTTGTATTTAGCTGGATGCCTTGAAGATGATTCTTTAGCAAATTTGTTAAACGTTGATTTGGTAAGTTATTTAGATTATTTTTTTTCTGTTAGCAAATTTGTTAAATCAAATAACTGTTTATCTACAATATATATTTTCAATATCAATGTAGGTGTTTTTCAATATACTTCGGGAATCTCATTACTACATCATTTGTTTCAATCTAAAGAATGAGAAGATTGAGATAATCGATAATAGATTAACAGATACAGAAACTTGTGAAGGTTCCAAAGTTTCTGAATTAGAGCAAATAAAGAAATTATATGGAACTCTACCGACAGTTCTTGTAAGTAATCATATTTAGCTTGCATTACTTTAACCTTTTACTTTTACATTGCTGATAGCTACAAATGTCAAACTTGATTAGACTTTGAATTGTAAAAGTAATGCAAATGTCAACTTTGGGAATTTATGTAATACTTGATAGTCTATAGATGATAGCTGAAAATGCCAAACTTTGAAAAACTTTACTTAGATCCTTTGGTAATTTAAAGTACTGCAAGTGCCCAAATTTGTTAGGTTTTGGTGGATATATTGTCACATAAAGCTACTACATGGGGTAGGAAATTGCCTTGCAGATTAAGCTTAGTTGAGCTATATTTTACTTTAATATAAGTATTGTTAATCTGTCTTAAAGTTTTATTGCTTATTTCATAAACTAACTGACAAAACCAATTTTAAAACATTTTCAACATCATTTGATCTCTTCATAAGTGCAGAATATATATGTGCAGAACCTTTTTTGAAATGAAATTTTGACTTTTTTAGTAAAATCTTATGAACTAACACATATGACCCAAAAACTTTGAATCTAGTTGTTCTGTTCTGTCATTGAATCTTTGCAGACTATAGAATGAATGAGTTTGTCATCAATACTTTTCTTTTAATATTTTTTATATTCTGTATTTATTTTTTCGCACAAACTTCTTCATGAGTATTTGAAAAGAAAGAAACATCCAAAAGATCGATATATGAAGTTCGTAAACCAAGTATACCGAAAATGCCATGGAGAACAAGAAAAATTCAAATGATTGTGCAATTTTGCCATGAGACATATGGAGACATACTATGGTCAAAGAATTGAAGAATGGAAGTCCGGATTTAAAATGAAAGTCCGAGCAAACAAGGTCAAATCAAAACTTTGAGAAAAAATATGTTGCTAAAATGCTTCTTTTCGATAATAATATTCATAGAAAAAAAATTTCGAATTGAATGAATTTTTAAATCTTCTCAGAAGAAAACAAGTTCGCCTAAAGATAAAATCGAAAAGTTCATGAAAATGAGATTTTCTACTTTTGGAAAAATAGAAAAACAATTGAAAAACAAATATGGTTGATGCATTCAAGATTTTGAAAATATTTGCAAAGTTTACTTTCTTTTAAATGTAATTTTGGGGAACGTTAAATCTTGAAAAAGAATATATCTTTGATTCATTGTAACTGTAATAAACAAAGATGTATACATTTGTTGATATTCATTAGAAATATTTCTTTTTTATTTACTTAATTTTTGGTATTGGTTATTCTTAATTTTTGGTATTTAGAGGATGGTTCCAAAGATTTATCAGGATTAACTATCTTCTCACATTTCCTTAGTAATCTGTAAGCTAGATCATTTTAGGACCATACTCTGATAATATTAATAGAACAACTGATTGGGTTTGTCAAGAAGCAATTATTTTGACTTGACAAATATTTTGTATACATCAGTATTTGAACTTTTCATATGTGAAAATATTAAACCTGGGATTTGTACTGCTAGTGTACTGATTGATCGTTCTGCTGCTAGTTTATTGGATCGTGCTGCTAGTATATTGGTTCCTACTGCTAGTATTTGTTACTACTGCTAGGTTGTGTTTCAACGGTAAAGCCGCCTTCTTAACATAACGAATATAAATTCAAACAGAATCACCAAAACAAAACAACTCCGTAATAAAAAAATCAAATACCAATTCAAACAAACTAAACATTGAAGCAGCTATCATTGGATTTAAACTTTTTCTAAACTATCATTGGATGTTCCATTCGGATGTTCCTTTGCTTTTCTTGGTCGAAACATTCTTTGTCTTTTCATTGGCCTTGAAATGTCTGAATCTAACTCTGTTATTTGATTAACAGATTCTTTTACACCTTCATTTGCAACATAATATTTTAAAGCCTTATTTGAATCATCCTGAAAAAAAAAATAAATAACTTTAAAAAATAGATAAATTATTAAAAAATGAATATCATAAGTTTAGAAAAACAAACTATTGAAGGAGCTTTAATTTTCCTATACGTATGAGATCTTTCATAACTTTTCAGACTCTTTTTTCCTTTAATATTTTCATTTACTGGTCCTTTATCTTCAATGTATTGAATATAACAAAGATATTTAAAACTTAATTTAAAAAAAGTAAAATGTATTATCTGATTAAAAGTTATATTAATCATAACCTTCGTTTAAGAGTCTGTCTACTTTTGAACCTCATAAAGCAAATCAAGTCCAAGATTCAATAGCAGAACGTCGACCTTTTTATCTTTTGTTGTTTGTAAATTGATTCAAGATACAACAACGTAAAAAAAAAAAAAAAAAAAATATACATAAAAATATAAACAAATAGAATTTAAAAATAAAAAGAAAATAAAAATCATACCGATAGAAAAGTAATAGGTCCACAATAATAGTTTGCATCACTCGTGTCGTATTTGTTCCATTTTTTTTTACTATCTTTCAAACAATCTAAAAGATATGAACACCAATCCAATTTTATGATATCATCGTCGAATCTGGAATGAGTGATGTATCTTTTGGCAAGCTACACTCCCAAGTAAAAAAGACAAATGAAGGACAACAAGAAATTTAACACAAACATTCGATCGGTGTTACCATTATCCAAAATATTATTAACAACTTCAGAATACGAATATTTGTCTCTTTCGAATTTTTAAATCGATGAAACTGGTTTCTCCAAGAGAATATAGTTGGGTTGGTTGTTCGTACTCTTTTAATAGAATTTATTTTTTCTTGCCCATTGGAAATCCCATAATTGCATTAACTGCTCTCTTTTGATTTCAATGTTTCCACACATCAAGTTCAAAGTCATACTATCTTCATCAAAGCAATCAATGACTTTAAATCCAAGCCTAGAAGGTATAACACAAATCTTCATTCCAAGCAAAGAACTAAATCCCATTTTCGAGACAACATTACGTTGTTGCAATCGACATATTAGAAAGAAGATAAAAAAAGTTGACTTGGAGATCCCCTAGTTCTGATTGTTAGTATACATTCATTGTAAACACAAACATGATCTTCAACATCAATATCACTAGAAATTGATGTTACTTTATTTATAATCCTTGATGATGTTCTCCTTGAATTAATATGAATTTTTTCTTTCTTAAGACTCAACCTTTCAGATCTTCTAACTACTATTTTCATCTTTAGAATAGTTAAATCTGTTTTGTTTTTAAAAGTTCTCATTGAATTGACTATGTTTCTCATTATTTGAATTCTTTTCCTTGTCATTCTGTCTTCATATTTTTTGAATTCACATATATTATCAGCTGCAAAAATGAAAATTAAATTAAAAATATTATCAAAAATAACAATCCTCATATCAGAATAACAAATTATCAAAAATAACAATCCTCATATCAGAATAACAAACTTCAACAAATCCTCATATCAGATTAACATAATTCACATATATATTCAACTTCAACAATCTTCATATCAGAATAACTATCATACTAATGATAAGAAAAATCAAAGTGTAATTATCTTCATACTTAGAATAAGAATATTAATATCAGCATAACAATAACAGAATAACAAAATCATGCTAAATTATAGTAATATTTTGTGTTAAAATATATAACATTAAAGATATTTATATGTGTGCAATGTAATAATTGTTGTTTTAATCTATAAAATGAAGTGTCATGGAAGGCTACTTATTAGTCTCTTGGTTTTCCGATAATGATTATAAAAATGCAATCGCAAACAGTTACCATCGCATCATATTCAACTCAAATACCTGTAATCTTTGTAGACTATTTGAACAATACAAAAATCATGTCTGCTTCAAACAAAAGATCAAGAAGCGAATGCGATTTTGAAGAAAAACAAAACGGAAACGACAGCAAGTATAACATGATTTTTTGAATCGATTTTTCTATTACTTTTATTTTTATTCATTATATGTAAACTAACTACTTTGTTTTTATTGTTTCAGAAAACAATGCATTCAAGAACAAAAGGCAGAGGACAAAACCATCAAAGAAGGTATGAGGACTGGTTTGCAATTTTAATAATTCAAGAACAAAAGTGTATATTGAGTATGGATTAGGAAAGTTTTATTTAAACAATGAGTGTAAAATTATTCTGTTATTTCAATGTAGAGATTGTTGAAGAAAACAACAACAGTGCTGCGGAAAAACATGTATGGGATCCTGACGATTGGTACTACCCAATCGAAATGGAGATGTATAAAGAAGATGAAAAAAGGGATGAAGCACAAACGGATAGAAATAAACAACTAAAAGATGATCAAGCGAAAGAGTTTGCGACAATGCCTGGAGTTTATCTGCTTGAAGAGGGTTCTTCGGATGTCGAAGAAGATTTGGAGAAAGAAGACATTGAAAGTTTCGACTATGATAATTTACATTTAGCATTTTCCAACGATGACTTAGATTAAGTTCGTATTAATATCAGAATAACAATGATCCTCACCCATTGCAAGGCCAAAGGTCCTTTTCTACCTTTGCTAGATTGGAAGTAGCCTCTCTACCTTAGGTAGCGTATGCCTATCTACGTTTACGTCGTTTAAGACGGTATTGGGATTTACTTTACTTTACTTTTAATAGAAGAATAACAATATCATATTTTTTTTTGAAGAAGAATAACAATATAAACAACAAAAGGAAAGCTAAAAAATGTTTAGTAAAGTAGATTCAAACTAAAACTGTAAAAATAGTTCTTTCGTCATAACCATCGAAAATTACATAATTATATATAACAGGTTCGCCTAAAACATACCACATAACATATCACATGATGTTCTAAAAGTCATATAATGTTAAATCTTTGATTCTATGTTTAATACTAATAGTTCAATAAATTATATGTTTAGTAAAGTAGATGCAAACTAAAACTGTAAAAATAGGAGTAAAAAATTACCATTTTGATTCTTTGTTGAATCAATCTTTGATTTAACATTATATGCGACAACTTCATCTCTTTGATTTAACATTGTGAAATCTGTTTTGTTTTATGATCTTCACTTCTATTATTGGTGGTGTTATATTTGTGCATTTATTGACACGTTTACAAAATTATTTATTGGGTTTAAAAATATTGACATTTGATATCTTTTGGGCTTTAAAAAAAATTTGGGCTTTTTAAAATTTTGCTTTTATAAACTTTGGGCTTCCCTTATACTATTATGTATATAACAATAACACTAATAATAAAAATAGATCTGAACATATTTTTGGGTTTAAAAATATTGACATTTGATATCTTTTGGGCTTTAAAAAAAATTTGGGCTTTTTAAAATTTTGCTTTTATAAACTTTGGGCTTCCCTTATACTATTCTGTATATAACAATAACACTAATAATAAAAATAGATCTCAATATATTTTTACCAACCTTCACGGTTCCACTATAATCTAGATCTAATTATAATTCAAACAAACGTAAAAAAATATATATATATATATATATATATATATATATATATATATATATATATATATATATATATATATATATATATATATATATATATATTTATTTAATTGCTAAATTTATTTAATTTTATTTTAACACATGCATTTTTCTTTGATGCAGATTTAAATGGAAAAAAAGTGTTCATCTAGTGGAAATGTATTGGCTAATCAAGATGAAAGGAAGTGTCGAATTTGTGGGCAAGTTGCAAATCATGATGCAAGACATTGTCCATTGAAAAAAACAAATTAATAATCGCGTCATGGATTATTGTGTTTTAAGTTTGTGTTTATGATTATTTCTGATCTTAATGTTTGTAATGTAATTTGATGTTTATGTTTGTGTTTCAAGCTTAATGTGATTTGATGTTTATGTTTCTGATTTTATGTTTATGTTTATGTTTCTAAAAAATTTATGCTATTATATAATGTTCTTTTTTGATATTTTTTTTTTTTTGATATATTTTGTTTTTTTTAAATAAATTAAATTTGAGAAATTAAAAAAAAAAACTAATCCGTAATTCGCTATAAATTTTTATATGCAAAAAACTAACATTTTGTCTTCTACAGTTAACTTGTTCTTACTCACAAACAAAAAAAAAACCCTATTTCTTATATTGCGACCAAATTGCGAAACCCAAAAATAACCAATACCAAAACTTTGTGAATCCCCTTCTTTATAACCCCTTGCTAATTCTCATCTTCCTTCCTCGTCATCAATTATTGAATATTTGTGAACCTGCTTCATTCAGAATGACGAAAAGAATCTTTCATGAAAGTCACAACATGGTTGCTTTACTTAAAAACCATTACCGTAATCGAAGGATTTGTTGAGATCATTGTTTTTAAACACTTGCTCTATAAGGTATGCATTATCGAGAAATCCTACTATATATATTTCGATCATTAAGCAATTTTGGGCAATCGCTAAGTCCAAAACTATAGATAGGGAAGTACAAATTATAGCTTTAGTAGATGATGAAGAGATAATTGTCACCGAGTCATCGCTAGAAGTTCCTTGGAACTAGAAGATAACAATGGTGTCGATTGCCCGCTAAACCCTCGCTATTTTCAAAGGTCTTGAAAAATGGGATATGAGAAGAAAACGATTCTTTAAAATTTTACAAAAGGCTATTCTCACCTCAATGGAAATTTCTAATCCATACAATCTCGCATTGTATAAGTCCTAAAACAATCAAGGAATGAGTTTAGTATGTATAGCTTCGCTATAGTGTGCTTGACTCGTGATAAGATTTTAAATTTTCTAAGATGATTTTTGATGGTATGATTAAAATTTGGATAATTCAAGTAAGTGCTTTCTGCATCCTAGGTTTGTTCAAATTTTTGTGGATAAACAAGTTTTAAAAAAAGGTTCATTAACAAATTTACAAAACTCCCAAGCTCTCAAACAAAGTTTTTACCTTTATGAAAAAAATGGAAAAGGTTTTTCTGGAAGTGTTACACCACTTTTTCAAAACATGGTAAATGTTAGGATTTAGTAAATCCAGTTATTAAAGAGTCGGTCACCTCAAGTTTATGTAATCGTTAGAAAGCTGGTAGTCGTAGATTACTTAATGTTTAGTAGTATTTAGTTAAGCAACACCGTGGAGGATGGAAGGGTCTTTACCCACTGTATGCCTGATCCACAGCCCGTAGGTGGCGAGTTATGTAAGAACTATAAATACTCTCTACCTCCCAAGGTAGAGAGCTGGAGCTCATAATAATACTTTCATTTTCTCTCACTAAGTTCCCAAACCTCTAACTCTTTCTCTCTCTAAAACCTCTTATATACGCCTCTTTGATCATTGGTTTAGTGTGTTTGTGAAATCCAATATGTTACAAATGGTAGCAGAGCCATGGTTTGATCATCTCTCTTACATATCCTTGGATTTCTAGTGGTTTTAGATGGTTTTTGAGTTTCAATAAGTTTAGTGGTTTTTGCATCATTTGGATCATTTCTAGTGTTAAAGTTTGAATTTTGGGTGTACTTTTGTGTTTAGAATCATTGTAAGTGCTTGGGTTTTGATTTGGTAACCTTGAATCACTGTGGTTGAGATTGTTTTGGATTGAAAAGTGTGTTTTTGAAGTTTTTTCTTGCTAGCGACTTGGTTCTCGTTGTGTTTTTCATCATAGCGACTTGCTTCAGTAAAAGTTAGCGAGTTACAGTGTTAATTGTTAGCGACTTGAGCCCAGCGACTTGTCTATTGAGACAAGCCGACAAATAGTACAAGTTAGTGGATTCTCCACTACGGCTAGCGACTTGGTAAGGTTAGCGACTTGCTTCAGAAATTGTTAGCGACTTGATACTAGCGACTTGGATCTTAGCGAGTTGCTCTTTAGCAACTTGACTGTGTCTAGCGACTTGGTGCTTAGCGACTTGATTTCATCATACTTAGCGACTTGATGCTTAGCGACTTGGTTCAAGGATTCTTAGCGATTTGGTTCGTTAGCGACTTGTTTTTAGCGACTTGGTTCATAGCGACTTGTGTTTAGCGACTTGGTGACTTAGCGACTTGTTCTCAAGGTTTATAGCGACTTGTCTCTAGAGACTTGTTGACTTTTCCCGACAAAACTTCAAACGGCTATAACTTTTGATCCGTAACTCCGTTTTCAGCATTCTACCCATCAAAACGACCGTGAGAACGAGGAGAATGGCATGCCGAATGAACTTCATTCGGGTCAACCCTCGAGGCCTAAATCTGCTCCGAACAGAAGTTATTGAGGTTTTTAAGTTTTTAGACCTAAATTTCTCCATAAAATCGTGCATCAACCAACCCAAATCACAACCAAACAACATCTCTGCTAATCCTACAAACAATCATAAGTCCTAACACACAAGTGTCTATCATTGTGTCTATCCATCAGTTATCTTAACACGTTCTATTGGCATTACTTAACGGTTTGGTCCTGATTTTAGTAAAATCCCGCGAAAGATTCTATTTCTCGGTTTAAATCATATACTTGTAAAATCCCGTGCACGTCAACATCATGCCTAACGATTCAGATTCAGTTGTATCTAAGATACTTAGTTTATACGACGTGATCAATGAACAGAAGATACCAAACAATGTACAACAGACTATCGTTTTTGAGTCGGATGATGCTAAAATGGATTCTTGGTGCTCAAATTCACAAGATAGAGAGGTACACCAGCCA
Source organism: Chrysanthemum lavandulifolium (assembly GCA_022545495.1). Classification (NCBI taxonomy): domain Eukaryota; kingdom Viridiplantae; phylum Streptophyta; class Magnoliopsida; order Asterales; family Asteraceae; genus Chrysanthemum; species Chrysanthemum lavandulifolium. The sequence continues at coordinate 101,374,134 of CM040242.1, read as the reverse complement.
CAATCTGTGCAAATTAATGCAAAGGAACTCTCCATGGAAGCTTCGGATGTACCCAAGTAAGAGATGCACCAACCACAACCTGTGCACGTTAATGCAGAGGAAAGCTGCATGGAAAGCTGCATGTAAGTTTCTACTGTACCTAGCTGTGCATCTTCTACTCTAAATGATGATTATGAGCTGCATGAGTACTCTGCATTTATTCCTGATGATTCCTTGACCACTGAACTCAATACCTATAAGGATCAAGTTGCCATATATGAACAGCGTGCTAAGTTTGAACTGACCACTCGTGAGCAGGAGATGGATATCCAAATGCGTACACTTATCAGAAAAAGCAATTTTAGGGAAGAAGTATTAAAACAAGAGTTAAACTCCTTACAAGAAAAGATTTCTAAAACTGCTAAGCAAAAACAAGAACTTCAAGAAAATGTTAAAATGCTTAAGCAAGAATTCAATGCTAAGGAATCAAAACTTTTGAATGATTTCCAATCTAAAAACTTTGAAAAACAAGCTTGAAAATAAGTTGTGCGTACAAGGAATACCATCTGATCGCTCACTTGATCACTAAGCATAGAGTCTTAAGCGATAAGCATAGCATTCCCCTTGTTGAGGATCCTAATCCTGAGGTAGTTAAAAAGGCTAGAGCTGCTCATAATGTAATCTATGATGGCAATGAGATTCTTAAACCTAGACAGAAACCTAGTTACATTGAGTGCACTGAGGAAGATAGAAAATTAGATGATCCATCTAGGGAGAAAATGGATAAGAAGCTTAACGATCCTGCGTGTAAAGAGAATAACATAACGATTAAACCCCATGATTACAAAAAGGAAAATTGGATTTCCTTGAACAAGTTTAAGCCTAAAACGTTGTTAACGCCCGAACAAGTGTTCTGGAAAAAGGACTTAGATAAGCAAAAAGCAGAAAATCTTGTTGAAATAAACCCTCCCCTTAGGAAAGTGCCTGCAACGACTGTGTATCCTCCGAATACACCAATTCATTTAGTTCCTAGAACTATTGCCACTAAGAGCAAGACCTTAATCAGTCAATATGTTGTTTTTCAATTATTTGTTGATTTTGAGAAAACTTGTAAGAAAAGGATCACACCCACTGGGATAACCAAGGGAAAGGGTTTTGAGCAAACTAAAGAATGCTATTTAACTGAGGTCATGCCTTTCTTTAAACAACTAAAAGGTCAATTTGAGAGTCTTAAAATGGGGATGGATTCAGATATTCAAGAAATGGAAAAGGAATCTGATGCAATGATAGTTGAGGTTAGTGACTATGAGCGAGAATTAAAATATAATGAGATTGAGAGGAAGAACTTGCATATCTTGAATGAGAATCTTATTTCTGAATGTATTACTCAAGATGTGTTTTACACTGCCACAAATTGTTCAATTAATGCATCTCAATTTCATGAATTATCTGTTGCTCTGAAAGTCTCCCATGATCGTGTCATTGAGCTTGAGAAAACTAACTCTAAACTGCATGAGAAAGTTGAACAGGATGATCATGATAACCTGGTGAAACAGTTTTCTAAATTGGAAGTTGAGCATCTTGCTTTGCAATTAAACTATCAACATCTAAAAGAAAATGTTAAAACTTCAAATATCAAGACATCTTCGGATGCTCCTGAGTTTGATGCAGTTTTTGAAATCAACAAACGTGATGAACAGATTCGAGCTCATTGCCACACAATCAAAAGATTGAAATTCCAGATTTCACAATTGAAAGATGAAAGGAATGAAGTGACTGGCTCCCGAATACCTCCACCTTTAGATTCTCAGAATTTCCAACTTCAAAACATTATTGATAAATTGCAAAAGAAAATGAATGTTTTAAAGTGAAATTTCAAAAGTTAATGATCAAAACAAAGAGTTATGTGATTCATTCAAAGTTAATCATGATAAACACATTGAAAAGGTAACTTCTTTGCTTAACGATATTGAGAATCTGAAGCGTGAGGCGAAAGGAAAATTGCCAATCCCTAATTGCAAATATTATGTTCCAAAGGTTCCTGCTTGTGATAAGTATCCTATTGATATGTTATATATTCCTCCCCCTCTTAGGAATAATGAACTGGCACATAAAACATATATCTCACAACTTAAGGATAGTTTAAAGGGCCCCCGTGAGATTGTAGAGGATGATAGATTAGAAAAGCCTTTTGATAGTGCAATCACTTATGCCTGCATGGATGCCAAACGATCTCAGGAACTCTTAGAATATGTAATTGTCACAAGTCCTAAATCAGGTACTAGGCGAGATAGTGTTGTTATGCCCAGTTCAATGCCCAAAGTCAAGCATGTAACCTTTGATGTGCCTCATAAAGTCTCAGATCCAAGCACTTCTAGACCACAAATGCATAAAGTAGTGAAGCCAACTGATTTTCCCATCGTTCCTTCTACAGATATTAAAATTGACACTAAAGTTAGCGGGTCAAAACCTAGAAGCAATACAAAGAAGGATAGAATTTCGCTGACTAAAAGTGATCATGAAAAGGAAGTGAAAGAACACCATAGGGAAAGTAAGTTTGACTTGAACAAAAAGAATCGTGTTGGTTCTTGTATTGGCTCTAAGCTTACTGAAATTAATTCGACGTCTTATGTTGTCTGCAAAACATGTAAAAAATGTCTATTTTCTGGTAAACATGATAAATGTTGTGTGTTATTTTTGAGGTCTAAGAATCAATACCCAGTTAAGAAGGTTTGGAAAGCGAAACAGATTAAGCAATCCTGGAAACCTACATGGAAGGTTTTTACCAATGTAGGATTTCAGTGGAAGCCCACATGTCGAATATTCACGCATGGCAATCCTTGCCTCTTAGCTAGATCCACTATGCCTAGAGTAGTGCCTGTTAAGGTTTGGAAGCCAACTGGTAGAATAATCCCATTAAGCACAAAATGTCCCTTGACTAAGTCTGATGCTTCTACTAGTTCAACTCCTAGTGATAATGCCATTGCACCTAGGGTCTCTGCTGATTCAATGATTGTTGCGCTAACCAAAAGGAACCCATTTTCACATGGAGATCCAATGTTTTCAAATTTCCACCTTTGTCTGTGTTCCAATGCAGGTCGTATAAATCATCCGTTGGTACTTGGATTAAGGCTGCTCTAAACAGATGAGGGGAAATAAAATGACGTATGTTCACTTCAGTTCAGGCCTCGTACTTCATCATTATGGCGTCTGCAAATAACACTTCAGGCCCCGTTCCTCAAAGAAAAGAATGGTGTACGCTTCAGTGCGCTTTATCTTCAAACGAAGAGAAATCTTCATGTGTATGACCATTCTCATCGACATCTTCGTCAACAAGCTTCATGTTATTCACTTGTTCAAGTCAAAAATGGCAACTTCGGATGCAATTTTTGAGGGGGAGAAGAGTGCATATACTACATGTTGATGGATGCTTGATTTATGGTCATTTGACTCTCCTTTAACACCTAATGCTTCGCTTACTAAGGATAACTAGGATTCATTGCTTGGGATTCATTGGTTCAAGATATGTTTGATGAGTACTTCCAACCTCCAACGAATGTTGATCATCTAGTTTCTGAAGCTCATGCTCTGGTTCCTACTGACTCAACTGATTCACCATCTGAGAAGTACTTCTCGGAATCCTCAAGAAACATTACCTCCAGTTATTTCACAAGGCATTGATAATGACTATCATGATATTGTAGATGCACTATTGAATAATGATCCACTCTTTGGTATTCCTTTGCCAAATCTTCTCGGATTATTGCTTCTCTCATTGTGCACGCTATAAATCAACCACATGAACAATAAGGAAAATGACTACCTCATCCGCTAGAAGACATTATTGGTGAATCTTCCAGATCAGTCTCTACATGTATACCTTTAGGAAGAATGCATTGATGTTGAGGAATCATTTGTTGCGGTTCATTCAGTGGGTCAATGTACATCCGATTGTATGTTGTTTTCACGTGTTGGCATTTGACACAAGTTGATGACTTCAGAGTTAATCATTTATCACTTATTTGAGATTGAAGTTGACTTTCAACAAAGGCGTGTTCTTATTTGATAACTTGCTCGGGCTTAAGATTTTGAGTTGAAGACTTGGCTTATCTAGTTACCGGTGATCGTGGTGGTTGGTTGAAGACCGTTAACTATCACTATTAGGAGTTACGTTGTTTTACTCAAGGTCACATGCATATGACGATGTGGATAATCTCAAGAGGTGTTAATGTATCATACTTTGTTTGAGTAGTGAGTACTTAGATATTTGTTTGAAGCATAGATTCTCGACACGTTCTTCCATCATTAAGTGCAAGCTTAAGATACAAATGCGGGAATTCGACTTGGTTTCAAGTTTGGTATATCGGGTTTTCTTCAACAATGGTCACTTCAAATTGTCTACATATGGATTGATAAAGATAGTCGAGAGAGTTTCAGAGATTGATTCTCATAGGAATCATTTGGGCTATTTGAGTTCTTCTCACAAGATTTCAAGTTTATGGGTATATTATGTTTCTTGATTACGAGGTATCAAACCAAAGTGGGGAAGGAGACATACATCTAAAAGCACAACGAGTACACATGATGAACTTAACACTTCTACCGATTGAAGTTATCCCGGAAAGACAATGGTCATAACCGTAGAGAAACTCAATGTTTAACTCGTAGCCTTTGGTGTATTATTCCAACTATTTGGGGAAGGATATATTATTCCAACTATTTGGGGAAGGATGTATTATTCCAACTATTTGGGGAAATGGTCTCAAGACTTTTGGTATGTGTTACTTGATTCAGTTGGAAGAAATGTGAGAAGAATATGTGGCACGTGAGATGATATTGCTTATCGACATCTTCTATATGATTTATGATAAAGTGCTTAGGTTAGTGCTTCATGTACACAATATAATGATGATTCCAAATAGATCGCAACCATGAGGGAAGATATGTGTACATCAAGGTCGCACAACATACTCACATGATCGAGCTTAATCGTTATTCGGAGTTGACATCCGCAGAGGAGATCGATGATTCAACCGATTCATCGTGATGTCGTTGTCTCTACTACGGTTGGGTACGTGTGTACATTATGGGCTGATTGGTTATATGGGAGATAACTGGAATGCACTTGGTAAAATGAAGATGTTGATGTATTGTTCCCCTGAATAGACAACTGGTCAATCTCTTTGAGTAATGTGTACATCGGAGATGCATAACAGGTTCATGTGATAGGACTGAATCAGTTATTCTGGATTCGATAACCACTGAGACGATCAATGTTTCAACTTGTTACCTCGGTGTTCTCGTTTTCTTCGGAGTGTTGAGCTTCATTTAATGTGACCATATGGTCTTTATTCTTAGATTGTCGGTTTGGGGGGAAGCTACCAAAGATTCACATCTAGAAGGCTCATGTTCAGACGATTTTCTTAAAAAACCGCGAATGCTTTGGTGGTGAAAGTTTAGGAGATGTTGATTACTTTCTTCTACAGCGTGCTGAACGATATCCTTATCTCGGTACTTAATCATCATCCTCTTAAGCTTCATTAATATCTTGTAAATATTTATTCGAAAAGCAAAATACAAAATTACAAAACCTTCAAAAAGCAAATAGAAAAATATAAAACTTTCAAAAATCCATACAAATTTGAAAATCTTGAAAAAATTCCAAAAATATTGTCTTTTTGTCATGTTTTCCTCGATTCGATAATATCTACGGTCTTTGTGATTTCATTCAAAGAATGACACGGGACTTTAGATGTTGTTCGAATGTTCTTAAAAAATATATATATATATATATATATATATATATATATATATATATTTGGGAGAAAGTGAAACTATGGTTTATTGTCATTTCAGTCAGAACCTGTTTTTAAAGAAAGAACGAGCCATGCTTTATCGTGTGTTTCAAATCTCATGCTCGATTCTCTAAACAATTACTTACTATCTAATGAAAACTAATTGCTTTGAAAAATAACTCGGACTCAATTTTTGTAAATCATCCGGACTTAACATTTGTCAAAGATCTATCTCTCAATCAACAACTTATGTCATTGATTGAGGGGAGAATGATTTCAATTAAATCAAAAGGTTATTTGTCATACAATTGTTTTCAAAAGATAATCATGCATGTTTAATCAATGGAGTTTAAAGTCTCAAAATCCGATCCTTATCGCTTAAAACGTTTTCATAATCAAGTCACAATTCTCCTCAAAGCTTTCAAAATCAATTTAAATCTCTGAGATCACAATATTCAAATGATTTGATAATTGTGATCGGGAGAATTTGTGATTTAAATTGGATTTAAACCGATAATTCGGTAAATGGTTTTATAAGGATGTACAAGCTATCCTTCCACATGTGCCAAATGATTTCAATTTTCCATGCACATGTTGAGGGGAGCATCTATCTTAAACCACAAAGATTTGAAACGTGATCAATTTATCTCAATGTGCGTCTTTTCCTAATATGTGCAAAACATTTTCAAATATCTATGCACATATTGAGGGGAGCAACTATTTTGAAAACCACATTCTTTATATAACTACTCTTAGATGCAAGCCAACCCTCAAAGATGAAAATTATTTCTATTACAAAATGATGCTTGATGCACATGTTGAGGGGAGCTCTTGTTCTAAAATATCAAAAACAATTCGGTACAAAATGCTTTGATAATATATCACAAGTATCCGGATTGATTTTCAAATGGTTTTCAAATGGTTCCAATGGCGTATGAACAATACCAAAATAGATCGACCAACTTTACTTTATGTATGGTGATATAAGGACGATAAGGTTAGGTATTTGTTCCCATGATCCGCTGAACGGAGGGATCTACCAGGACAATCCACTAGATAGTGTAGAAGTCCTTAGGTATATTGAAAAAAGGAGAAAAATGAGATATGGGAAGAGTGCGGACTAAGACCGAGCTAGTATGGAATAAACCCAACAAGGTTCTAGTTATGAAGTCTCGGTAATGAAGGGGTTGAAGAATGAAAAGAATATTGAATGAGAAAAGGGTGAAAATAAATAGCCCTCCAATTATTCAACCTTAGGGCGATACCGGGTTCAATTCATATACTACGGTGGTTACCAAGGTAACATCGGTATTGAAGACAAGACGTCATGGACCCAATGGACGACCGCACTTCAACTTCCTAAACCACTCAAGTTCCTCTTAAAAGGACTTGTTTCATTCTCACAGGAACCGACATAATCTATCGACTTTTCTTAGAGATTGTTGATATTGAAGAAGGAGACCTCTCCTAGTCTCGAAATAGGATCCAAATATGCACAATTGAGTCTAGAGCCACAAGATCATCTATAAATCTCATTAGGACACTTTCAATGAAGACTCTGTTTCACACAATGTGGGAAGAGAGATTATATCTTATGAGTCCCACGCATTATCCTTGTGGTATTGCTGAACATCCGAGTGATATGCAAACATATTCACAATGAAGATGGAAAGCCTTCGAGCCAACATCAAACAAGCTCACGGTGGGTGGCATGTGAGATCTATCCAATAGATCAACCATGTGATAACCGAGCGAAACAATGGGGCGATTCAATCTTTTGAATCAATCTCGGTTCGAGTTATGGATTGACGGATACCTTTGAAAACCGGTCGTTGTGCTTAAAAACTCTTTACTTTAGCACATCGACTGTGTACAAATATTTCTAAATAAAAGGTGTTTATGATTGATAATTGATTTTCATTAAAACCTTCGTTGTATTGAAAAAACAATTTCTATTAAGCGGTACACGATTGTTTTTCAAATCTCTTTTCATCAATCAACGAATCTCTGATCTGTGCTAAACTAGTCAAGTCTAATCACACAAGCTAGCCACTTGTGAATGGCTAACCGTAATAGACTTAAAACTGCTTAAAACACAAATACAATTAAGATCAGAGGAATATAATGGATTCACGGTCGTTAAGTCCCACGGAGGATGAATTGGTGTATAAACACTTGATCGATGATAGAATGATCACTAAGGATAGTGATCGTAAGGATATTGATGGAAAATTACCTAAAGAAAAGATCTACAAATTACAGCGACTTAAATGCAAATTAAAATAAATTAAAAAGATTAACTATATTAAATAAACGCTATCACTAATTTTAAACTGATGTTTTTGTTTTTTTTTTATGTTTTTATAAAACTTAATTTAAAACTACGTGACATACAAATAAAAACGTGAAACTTACACAATATTAATCCTAAAAATATGAAAATTATATTTTTACAAAGCTAATGATATGAGAAACTTTTAAGAAAAAGAAAATTATTTTTATAACTATTTATCTAATTATTATTAATTAAAAACTATTTTTAACTAATTAATAATAACCTAAATTACAAGAAAATAGGAAATAAAGCTAGAAAAATAAAATTATGACTTGGAAAAATCTAAAATAACAAAAAAGAATTTTCAAAACTATTTTTATATTTTTCCGATTATTTTCTATTTTTATGAATTTTAAACTATTAAAACTAATTAAATTACTAAAAATTACAAAATAAACTATGAAAAATCTGGAAAATTACTTTTTTTACTTTTTATATTTATCTAAACTTAATAAAAATGAAAAATTATTTTTTTGAGCTTTTTCTGATTTAATTGTATTAAAAGCTATTTAAATAATCCTAAAAACTGTTTTTAATTAAGAAAAATAGCAAACAGTGTTGGAAAATTATGAAAATTTCAAGAAAACTCTAAAATGATATTATGAATCTAGGAAAAATAGAAAAACATGGTGTTGTGTGGAGGAAATTGAAACTGCTATACTAGTGCTTATGAAATAAGCACTTGAATAAGCCAAATGAACACCACAAGCTACCAACTTAACACAGAAGCTATGAAATGCTAAAAGTATCCAAATGCAACTAATTTCAACTACCCTTAACCTCTTTTAAGCTGATTACCAAGATTTGGTTGTTTTGATCACAAGTGTTAAAACAGTTTATGAGTGCTACTTTGGGGTTAAGCACTTGCTTATTAATAAGCTGTAAATGAAAACCACGGGTTGGAACTTAAACTAGACCTGGTTGGCAACCTTCAAACCAAAAATGAGACCAAGGCAAGCTCTATTGAGCTTGGGACAAGGACTAAGAAGCTGGATAAAAGCTCACCGACCGAGCTTGTGAGCAGGGCATATAAGCCGTGCTTGATGAGCTTATTTAAAGCTTTTACAAAATTAATAAAATTATGCAAAAATGACTATAAGAAAATAGACCTGATGAAGTTTTAAAGTCCTAATTTTGACTTGATTTGGCCCAAAGATGAGCCTGTGAAAAATCTTGCTAGTTGGGCTAAAAACTGGTTTTTCAAAATCTTGACTTTTGACACAGTTGATAAAAGTTGACTTTGGTGAGCTTTGATCCTAGATTTACTGATTAAGTATGTTATAATAAGCTATACTAAGATGAAATTAAGCTAGGTTATCCAATTATAAGCTAATGTGATGATTATGGACACAATAATCCTAACAGTTAAACAGCTAGATTAAATTACAAACTATTTTGACTTTTTAACTACTGAGACCTATTTATTATGACAGATATGAACTATATTGATCTAGATAAACATGCACAAACAAGATTTAGCAACAATAACAGCATAAACTCACCGAACGACTTGATCCAAACAGGCCTTAGCAAGGTCGCTTTTTAGATTAGTGTTGTATAACAATAAGATAGAACATGAAATTGATTCGAGATACTTGATTATGATGATATGAGATCGATAAACACAATTACAAGAACAACAACTTATAACTATGAATCACTACTAAGCTAATTTTGTTGTCTAACTAAAATTATTATCAACTAAGATTTTCAACTAATAACCTACTAATTTTAAGTTATAATATCACTAACAAACATCAACTAAGCATGAATCAAGAGAATTTATACTAAGATAAGAACAAGAACGAGTTATGCCAAAATCAAGAAATATACTTACAACTTGAGTTTATGCCACAACCGAGAACCAAGATCAAAGAACCTTTCCTATAGCTTACCACTAAGCACTAATACCAAAGCAATCCGTAATACACTTTGCTTGGTCTTGAACATCATTACCCATGATTTTTGATTTTCAAGCTATTTTGAGTCTTTTGTGAATTTTTTTGCTTTGAATTCAAACCGAGTTTTAAGGGTTCTACTAGCTTAGAAAAGCTTCTATAAGAGCTTATAGAAGCTTATAAGTACAAAACAACGATTACAAACATCATTCGACTTAACATTAGATTTTCTTGAAATTTAAATTTTACATAAGCGTGAATGAAAATAAAACTTGAAATTTATTGTTGATAACAGTTCAAATACATTCAAAATACTTAAACAAGAGCTTGAAAGTTTAAAATTACATCGAAAGCTTGAAAATTTTAAAACGACATACATGAATTTAAAAACTAAGTACTCCTTGCTTCTCTGTCTTCCTCCTCTTTATACTTCAAAATAGATCTCCACGTGTCCTCGAGTAGATCCCACCTTTCAATTTGACCAATGGTTGAGTTTTGAGCAATAATAGGCCTCCACGCTTTTGGCGGGAAAATCGGTTTGACTTGTAACTCTGTTTTATCAACTAGGGGGTGGCATTTAATGTGGTGGTAAAAGTAGGTAGTGGTGATGATGAGGGTGGAGGAAAGGTGAGGTGATGGGAGGAGGAGGCGAGCAGTGGGTTGCAGAGGGAGGTGGAAGAAGCACGGTGGTGGGCGCGTTTTCTTCTTTGACTTTCTTTGACCAAAGGGTCAAAATGGGAGGTCAAGAGGTTTTGAGGGGCTCAAAAGGGTGTAAAGGCGGGGGGTCAAATGAGTTTTGACAAGGCTAGCTTAGGTTAAAATGACAAGGACTATTCTTGTAATCGATTTTGAAGGACCAATCCTACCAATTTCCCAAAGATGTCACAAGGACCAATTTTGACAAGTTCCAATAGTACAAGGACTAGATTTGACAATTTCAATTTTCCGAGGACCAAACTTGACATTTTGAAAGTTGAGGACCTTTTCGCCATTTAACAAAAGATTTATTCAAGGACCATTTTAACAATTTAGAATATTTCGGGGACCTTGAATAACATTTTCTTTATTTAGATTTACCAGGACTTTTTTTGACAACTTTTGAAACTTGGGGACTAAAGCGCCAATTATGCAAACTTGATACGTTTTCACCGATTTTGATATTTTGCATTTAAAACACATAAAATACTTATTTGTGATATTTTTATCATTTTGATGCATTTCGAGTGTTTTCGGATGTTTTGCGATCTAATTTGTACAAAAATGATGAGTATTTACACACTCATCAATCCCCACACTAAGATATTGCTAGTCCCTAGCAATGTTTTGAGAAAAATTTAATGGATTTCATCTCTTTACCAAAAGCCATTACTTCGGAGTAGCCAAATGTTTCAGTTCAAGTAAGAACCTTGGTACACCGATAACCAAATGATTTTGAGCAAATCATCGACTTCAACGGATTTGATTTGTCTTTACCGAAGCCGTTTGCTACGGACTAGCCAACTCTTAGATAAAATATCTTTGGTGAGTCGATTACCAATTATGGTTTTCCATCGCCTTTACCACAAGCCATAAACTTGTGGGCTAGCCAACTCTTTACTTTTAAGGATATGGTGGTGAATACCATACAATTTTAGGCAAATTGCAAGTCGTCAACGGATTTGAGATATCTTTACCAAGACCGTTTGCTCTGGATTAGCCAATCCTTTTGTTTATTAGACAAGGCGGATCGATAACTATAAGATGAGTAAGTGTAAAACACTTACTCCAAAAACAAATTTTGGCCAAAATGGGGAATTAGCGGTATAATTACATGATAAAATTCGTGAGAATTCCCCACACTTAGAAATGAATATTGCCCTCAATATTCAAAGTACCGCGGTTATGCCGAAACATAGAACGTAAAAGGAAATACTAAGGCCATTATTTAGCAAGGATTTTTTTTTTTTTTTTTTTTTTTTGAATGAAACTCTTATATATACAACATGTGGGCAACTCCCCACACTAGGGTGGTAGAAAGTAGAAAGAAGAAGCTAAACTGTCAAGTTTTGTCACACAAGCTAGCCACTTGTAAATGGCTAACCGTAACAAACTTCAGATGACTTAGAAATATGGGTGAAAACCCATATGGCATGCTCTTATTTTTGATTACCGAGTCGCTAGCTTGACTCGATCCCCGCATTCATTGGTTCATGGGGAAAGTTTGTATATCGGGACAATCACGGAGGAATGTCCTCTCCAAAGTAATGCTTCAACCGATGACCATTCACTTTAAAGTTTGGACCATCGGGTTGAGATAACTCGATGGTGCCATAAGGATAAACCTTAGTGATAGTAAATGGACGCACCAACGGGACTTAAGCTTTCGAGAAAATCTTCAATCTTGAATTGAAAAGAAGGACTCGATCACCGGCGTTGAAAACGCGGTTCTTGATTTTAGAGTCATGAATCTTCTTTGTCTTTTCTTTGTAGATCAAAGAGTTCTCGTATGCTTGATCACGGAGTTCATTTAATTCATTCATTTGAACTTTCCGGTGATCACCGGTGTCTGAATATCGAAGTTGGCATGCTTCAAGGCCCAAGATGCCTTGTGCTCTAGCTCAACGGTAGATGACATGCCTTCCCGTATACAAGCTTGTATGGAGTACACCGATGGGTGTTTTATAAACCGTACGGAAGGCCCAGTGCGTCATCTAGCTTATCCGACCAAGAGGCACGATTTTCGCCAACCGTCCTCTCCGAATTCTTTTAATCCCGGTTGGAAACTTCCACTTGCCCACTTGTTTGGGGTGATACGCAGAGAGAGACGGTGAGTTACACCATACCGCATGACTCTTTCAAATTGGTCATTGCGAAATGCGTCACGATCACCGATTATGGCTCGTGGAGTTCCAAACCTAGCAAAGAGAGATTTCAAGAATTTCACAACAACTCGGGCATCGTTGGTGGGCAAAGCCTTAGCTTCAACCCATTTTGACAGATAGTCAACGCCACGAGTATGTACTTATTACCGCGAGAAGAAGGAAATGGCCCCATAAAGTCAATGCCCGGATGTCAAAATCTCACACACTTGAATGGCGTTTTGCGGCATTTCATTTCTTTATGAGATATTCCGTGACGTTGACAAGCGTGAGCTTTGACAAATTCGTGGGCATCCTTGTAAATTGGGCCAATAGAATCCGGAATCAAACACCTTCTTGGCGGTGTAGTTGGGGCTATGATGTCCCCAAGAGGTCCGAATGGCAAGCCTTGAGAATGTTAATAGCTTCGACCATACACACATCGCTCGATGACTTGATCCACGCAAATTTTAAACAAGTAGGGTCGTCCCGTAAGTAATGCTTCACATCTTTAAAGAATTTGTTTTTCGTTGGGACGACATCCCTTTCACTATGAAGTTACCCGCATGGTAATTTGCAAAGTCAACAAACCATGGGGTAGAAGAGTCTCCACGAAAAGAAACCGCATTGAGTGTTTCGAGAGGAAATGTTTCATTTATTTCCTTTTCTCGAACACATCTGGTGAGGGTTTTCTAATCGACAGATGATCGCGACCGTGTTCTCGGCTCCTTTTTATCACGTATAATGATATCAAATTCACGGAGGAGGAGAACCCAACGAGCAATCTCGGCTTTGCATCTTGTTTTGCAAAGAGATATTTGAGAGCCGAGTGATCCGTATACACCACGCATTTGGTCAAGATGAGGTAGGGCGAAATTTCTCAAACGCATACACCACACTAATAATTCTTTTTACGTAGTGGTGTAATGGGTTTGAGCTTCGATCATAGTCTTACTTGCGTAGTGGATAGGCTGAAAATGCTTGGTTTTCGTTGCCCCAAGACCGCACCGATAGCAAAATCACTTGCATCGCACATGAGCTCAAAGGGTAAATCCGATCGGGGCAACTAGAATGGGTGCTTCCGTAAGCTTTTTCTTTAGTGTTTCAAAAGCTTCGACGCACTCAGGAGAGAAGATAAAAGGAGCTTCTTTTTCAAGAAGATGGGTCATAGGCCGAGCGATTTTGGAAAAATCCTGTATAAATCTGCGATAAAACCCGGCATGACCAAGGAAACTCCTAATACCTTTGACGGTAGTAGGATGAGGCAGTTTAGCAATAACATCAACTTTTGCTCTATCGACCTCAATCCCGTTTTTTGAAATCTTATGGCCAAGGACTATGCCTTCTTTGACCATAAAGTGACTCTTCTCCCGTTTAGACATAGATTGGTGTCTTCACACCTTTTAACATTTTGTCTAAATGGAGAGACATGTCTGAAATGAATCCCGATGGTGAAGTAATCCATAAACACCTCCATTGTTTCCCGATCATGTCATGGAATATGGCCATCATACATCGTTGGAGCGTGCCGGGAGCGTTACATAAGCCAAAAGGCATACGTTTGTAGGCAAAAGTTCCGTATGGGCGGTGAATGTGGTCTTCTCTTGATCCCGTGGATCAATGAGGATCTGAAAGTAACACGAGAAACCATCAAGGAAACAATAGTACTGTTCCTCGCTAATCTCTCAAGCATCCGGTCCATAAAGGGTGAGGAAAATGGTCTTTCTGGTGGCGTCATTCAACTTACGATAGTCAATACACACACGCCATCCGTAACCAATCGAGTTGGAATTAACTCGTTTTCTTCATTCGTGACAACAGTTATGCCACCCTTTTAGGAACACAATGAATTGGGCTAACCCAAGGACTATCTCGAATTGGGTAAATCAATCTCGCATCAAGAAGTTTGATAACCTCCTGTTTGATAACATCATGGATTTTTGGATTTACTCTTCTCGATGTTGAGCTGCTGGTTTGAAGTCATCCTCCATTAAGATTTTGTGAGTACAAAACTCGTGGTTGATACCCTTAATGTCGGAGAGTTTCCAAGCAATTGCTTGCTTGTGTGACTTCAAGACCTTTATGAGAGCAGATCTTTTCATCTTTACTCAAATCTCGAGCAATAATGACGGGTAATTTATCATCACCTTCAAGAAATGCATACTCAAGATGAGGTGGTAAGTCCTTAAGTTCGACTTCAGAAATTCTTGATTTTCTCAATGACTTGACTTCCTTGTTATGAAGAATGACGGGAGGAGAGGAGGAGAAGTGTCCTGATTTAACAACTTCTCAAGAATAAGAATATCTCCTCCGGATTAATCTCATGGTGATTAATCTCTTACGGAATTGCATCACTAGTGTGAGGGGTTGATGAGTGATCATCTTTAAGCATTTTCTCAATGAGAAGTATGTCCCCTCGATGTCAATTGGGCGTGATCAATTTCCAATGGAGCAGAATCACTAGCCAAGTATGCTTCAATCTCTTCCAAGATGAAGTCGCCTCAAACGGAGTGAGAGAAGGAGTAGAATTGGCTATGATAGGTTGAGAAGATGTGGTGGGATCCCACTCACGTAATTATGAGAATAACCAAGAACTTCTTGAGAGTACTCTTCGAAGCAACATCAATGATATCTATTCGGTTAACCGACTCGGAATCATAGTTTGCGGAGTACCTCGAAGTTTGATCAAGGTTAAAGGTGTGACTTCATTACCAACACGTAATGTGATTTCTTGCTCAAATACATCAATGAGAGCACGGCCGTTCTCGTGAATCCTCTTCCAACAATGAGAGGAACCCGTGGATCGACATCGAAATCAACAACTACAAAGTCGGTGGAAAATGGAACTTTCCTACTTTCACAAATATGTCCTCGGCAATTCCAAGAGGACGGGATATTGTACGATCCGCAAGCTCGAGAGTCATGCATGTAGGAGTAAGATCCGGAGAGAAAGTTTCTTCCATCTTGAATGAGGCATCGGGTTTATGCTTGCGCCAAGATCGGCTAAGGCAAAGCATTCAACCATTCCCGGAAATACACAAGGTAAGAGGAACTTTCCGGGATCTCCAAGCTTCTCGGGAAGCTTCTTCAAGATAGCTATGAGAGCAGTTCTCGTTGAGAGGAGTTTAGCCATTTCAAACAGCTTTTCCTTGTTGCTTAACATGTGTTTGAGAGTTGATGCAAACTTGGGCATCAACATGATAGCATCCATGAAGCTTATGTCAAATGAAGTTCTTGGAAAATTTGAAAGAATTTTTCCATTTGATGACCGGCTTTTCGCGGAGCTTTTGCTCATGTAAACGTGATGGGTAAGGAATAGAAGATTTGGATTGGGGTTACCAACCGGAGGTTCAAAACAACTCTGTGTTTGGTATTTGGTTTCGGGACAACCCGAGGATGGACATTCTTGGTACCTCCGTTATTAGTAGGAAGTTCCTTGTCCTTTGTCGCCTCGGGTTCACTTTCCACTACCTTCGGGAGAGAAGAAGAAGATGTAGTAGGAATAGCGGGTCCATCATATGAAACACCACTTGGTTGTGATCGCTTTGCATCACCCCTCGGATTAGCGATCGTGTTGCTAGGTAAAGTACACGAGCCCGAGGGTCGATCATTTAAAGACTTCTTTAATTCACGATCCGGTGACCAACAACTGTTTGTCTCCTCTTGAGTCTTCATGAATTGCTTTAAAAGCTCATCGATGTTGATACGGGAGGAGGTGGAGGATAATTTGAGGCCGTATGTTCGGTTATAGCGAATTCCCTTGATTAGGTTCATATTCCCCGAAATTGATTCCCTCGATTGTAAGTGTTTTGATTAAGATTTCCTTGATGTTGGAAACCTTGATTGGGTCCGAATAGAAATTACCTTGGTTTTGATAACCTTGGTTC
This sequence comes from Chrysanthemum lavandulifolium, assembly GCA_022545495.1. NCBI lineage: Eukaryota > Viridiplantae > Streptophyta > Magnoliopsida > Asterales > Asteraceae > Chrysanthemum > Chrysanthemum lavandulifolium. The sequence continues at coordinate 101,357,403 of CM040242.1, read as the reverse complement.
ATTCTTGGTTGGTTTCGATTCGGTTAGGATTCGGTTGAAACCGGTGGTGCTCGATAAGTGTTAGCTCGGTAGTTTGGTTCATTTTGAGGACGGTATTGATTACCTCCTTGATTTGAAATACCGGCTATAGCATTAGCTTCAAAAGGACTACCATCGGTGGCGATCTGATTGTAGTATGCATGAGGACCACCACAAGTAACACAAACTTCAACTTTCTTCACTTCACCATATGATGGTGCTTGTGTGAAAGTGACTTTCTTTGGTTAGCAAGAACCAAAGCTCGAACAATATCCGTGAGTTTGTCAATCTTAGCATCGGTGCTAGATGTACTCACGGAGATGAAGTAGAAGGTCCGCATTAGACTCGGTATGATATGTCTTTGTGCGGAAAGGACGGACACAGGACTTGTTTTCAATGATTTGCAAGGCTTCTTTTGTGGTCTTGCTCAAGAAATTACCTCCCGGAGGCATTCAAAGAGTCTTGATTAGTCGGTTCGAGACCATTGTAGAAAGTATCCATTTGCATTAACTCGGAAAAACCATGATGTGGACACTTACGGAGCAATTCTTTGTAACGATCCCATGCCTCCCGAATGATTCATCAAATCTCGAGAGAATTTCATTATCTCATTCTTAAGACTTGTAGTTCGGGATGGAGGATAGAATTCGTTCACAAACTTTGTGACAAGATCTTCCCATGTCTCAATGGAACGAGGGGTTGTTTCTCAAGCCAATTCCGGGCTTGTCCTCTAGAGAAAATGGGAGCAGAAGAAGCTTGATAGCTTCATGTGGGACATTCTTGTACTTGATGGTAGATGCAATCTTGTTAAACCATCGAATGTGTGCATGAGGATCATCCCGCTCAAAACCATAGAATTGGCTTTGGGTTACCAGTTAAGTAACCGGTTTGAGCTCAAAAGTATCGCCACGATGGTGGGACAACAATAGCATCTCCGTAACCCTCGATGGGTGCTTGGAGAAGCTCATTCATTAGCTTGTCTTACGCCATTACGGCGGTGGTGGTGGTGGTAGGCGTTCCTCGATCCACGGTGAAGGAGGTGAACGTCCTCTACGTCACGAGGAATCTTTCCAAGTTCGACAATGGACTTGTAGAACTGGAAGAACAGAGCGCATGCACTAAGTATAAAATCAGTTTTCAAAACAAATGCGAGGCAAAACGACAAGTGAACTTAACCAATAATCACAAATGAAATGGCTTCTTTGAAAAGGTACACCAAATCACAAGGACACAAAGGCAAGTTTTAAATCGATGTTCGAGAACTTATTATGGTCACACCCCAGTTAGTAGGTGTCTTGCCTTGATTTGCGGTGGTTGATTTTTATGTATATATTTAAGTACCACCGAAAAGACGTAGGTATAGATTTGTCTTGATGGGTTTAAAAACTTTTGGACAATATTTTTGGTATCGTCTCGTTTAACCAAATCGTATTTCTTTAAGAATCACCTTAAAAGAAACACAAGCTAGAAAAGCGTTACGATTGTTTTGTTGTTTTATATTTTGTTTGGTGTTTTTAACACTTTAGGAAAAGTGTTAATGAACTTTTGATTTTGTTATAACTTTACAAAAACTTTTACAAACTGTGGTATATGTGCAAGTACGGTCCGAAAATGCTTAGAACACGCTTCTGACCTCCCGTGAGCCAAAATTTGATCGTGCTAAACTAGTCAAGTCTAATCACACAAGCTAGCCACTTGTGAATGGCTAACCGTAATAGACTTAAAACTGCTTAAAACACAAATACAATTAAGATCAGAGGAATATAATGGATTCATGGGTCGTTAAGTCCCACGGAGGATGAATTGGTGTATAAACACTTGATCAGATGATAGAATGATCACTAAGGATAGTGATCAGTAAGGATATTGATGGAAAATTACCTAAAGAAAAGATCTACAAATTACAGCGACTTAAATGCAAATTAAAATAAATTAAAAAGATTAACTATATTAAATAAACGCTATCACTAATTTTAAACTGATGTTTTTGTTTTTTTTTATGTTTTTATAAAACTTAATTTAAAACTACGTGACATATAAATAAAAACGTGAAACTTACACAATATTAATCCTAAAAATATGAAAATGATATTTTTACAAACCTAATGATATGAGAAACTTTTAAGAAAAAGAAAATTATTTTTATAACTATTTATCTAATTATTATTAATTAAAAACTATTTTTAACTAATTAATAATAACCTAAATTACAAGAAAATAGGAAATAAAGCTAGAAAAATAAAATTATGACTTGGAAAATCTAAAATAACAAAAAGAATTTTCAAAACTATTTTTATATTTTTCGATTATTTTTCTATTTTTATGAATTTTAAACTATTAAAAACTAATTAAATTACAAAAATTACAAAATAAACTATGAAAAATCTGGAAAATTACTTTTTTACTTTTTATATTTATCTAAACTTAAGAAAATGAAAATTATTTTTTGAGCTTTTTCCGATTTAATTGTATTAAAAGCTATTTAAATAATCCTAAAACTGCTTTTAATTAAGAAAAATAGCAAAGCAGTGTTGGAAAATTATGAAAATTTCGGAAAACTCTAAAATGATATTATGAATCTAGGAAAATAGAAAAACATGGTGTTGTGTGGAGGAAATTGAAATCGCTATACTAGTGCTTATGAAATAAGCACTTGAATAAGCCAAATGATCACCACAAGCTACCAACTTAACACGAAGCTATGAAATGCTAAAAGTATCCAAATGCAACTAATTTCAACTACCCTTAACCTCTTTAAGCTGATTACCAAGATTTGGTTGTTTTGATCACAAGTGTTAAAGCAGGTTTATGAGTGCTACTTTGGGGTTAAGCACTTGCTTATTAATAAGTCAGTAAATGAAAACCACAGGTTGGAACTTAAACTAGACCTGGTTGGCAACCTTCAAACCAAAAATGAGACCAAGGCAAGCTCTATTGAGCTTGGGACAAGGACCAAGGCGGATAAAAGCTCGGCTCTGATCGAAGCTTGTGGCGAGGCATATAAGCCCCTTGATGAGCTTATTTAAAGCTTTTACAAAATTAATAAAATTATGCAAAATGACTATAAGAAAATAGACCGATGAAGTTTTAAAGTCCTAATTTTGACTTGATTTGGCCCAAAGATGAGCTGTGAAAAATCTTGCTAGTTGGGCTAAAAGCGGTTTTCAAAATCTTGACTTTTGACACAGCTTGATAAAAGTTGACTTTGGTGAGCTTTGATCCTAGATTTACTGATTAAGTATGTTATAATAAGCTATACTAAGATGAAATTAAGCTAGGTTATCCAATTATAAGCTAATGTGATGATTATGGACACAATAATCCTAACATTAAATGACTAGATTAAATTACAAACTATTTTGACTTTTAACTCTCGAGACCTATTTATTATGTGAGATATGAACTATATTGATCTAGATAAACATGCACAAACAAGATTTAGCAACAATAACAGCATAAACTCACCGAACGACTTGATCCAAACAGGCCTTAGCAAGGCTTTTTAGATTAGTGTTGTATAACAATAAGATAGAACATGAAATTGATTCCAGATACTTGACTATGATGATATGAGATCAGATAAACACAATTACACAGTAAACAACAACTTATAACTATGAATCACTACTAAGCTAATTTTGACTGTCTAACTAAAATTATTATCAACTAAGATTTTCAACTAATAACCTACTAATTTTAAGTTATAATATCACTAACAAACATCAACTAAGCATGAATCAAGAGAATTTATACTAAGATAAGAACAAGAACAGGTTATGCCAAAAATCAAGAAATATACTTACAACTTGAGTTTATGCCACAACTGAGAACCAAGATCAAAGAACCTTTCCTATAGCTTACCACTAAGCACTAATACCAAAGCAATCCAGAATACACTTTGCTTCAGTCTTGAACATCATTACCCATGATTTTTGATTTTCAAGCTATTTTGAGTCTTTTTGTGAATTTTTCTGTTTTGAATTCAAACTGAGTTTTAAGGGTTCTACTAGCTTAGAAAAGCTTCTATAAGAGCTTATAGAAGCTTATAAGTACAAAACAACAGTTACAAACATCATTCGACTTAACATTAGATTTTCTTGAAATTTAAATTTTACATAAACTGTGAATGAAAATAAAACTTGAAATTTATTGTTGATAACAGTTCAAATACATTCAAAAATACTTAAACAAGAGCTTGAAAGTTTAAAATTACACTGGAAAGCTTGAAAATTTTAAAACGACATACATGAATTTAAAAAAACTAAGTACTCCTTGCTTCTCTGTCTTCCTCCTCTTTTATACTTCAAAATAGATCTCCACGTGTCCTCTGAGTAGATCCCACCTTTCAATTTGACCAATGGTTGAGTTTTGAGCAATAATAGGCCCTCCACGTTTTTGGCGGGAAAATCAGTTTGACTTGTAACTCTCTGTTTTATCAACTAGGGGGGGTGGCATTTAATGTGGTGGTAAAAGTAGGTAGTGGTGATGATGAGGGGTGGAGGAAAGGTGAGGTGATGGGAGGAGGGAGCAGGCAAGTGGGTTGCAGAGGGGAGGTGGAAGAAGCACAGTGGTGGGCGCGTTTTCTTCTTTTGACTTTCTTTGACCAAAGGGTCAAAAATGGGGAGGTCAAGAGGTTTTGATAGGGGGCTCAAAAGGGTGTAAAGGCAGGGGGTCAAATGAGTTTTGACAAGGCTAGCTTAGGTTAAAATGACAAGGACTATTCTTGTAAATCTGATTTTTGAAGGACCAATCCTACCAATTTCCCAAAGATGTCACAAGGACCAATTTTGACAAGTTCCAATAGTACAAGGACTAGATTTGACAATTTCAATTTTCCAGGGACCAAACTTGACATTTTTGAAAGTTGAGGGACCTTTTCTGTCATTTAACAAAAGATTTATTCAAGGACCATTTTTAACAATTTAGAATATTTCAGGGACCTTGAATAACATTTTTCTTTATTTAGATTTACAGTGGACTGTTTTGACAACTTTTGAAACTTGGGGACTAAAGCGCCAATTATGCAAACTTGATCGTTTTCACCAGATTTTGATATTTTTGCATTTAAAACACATAAAACACTTATTTGTGATATTTTTATCATTTGATGCATTTCGAGTGTTTTCGGATGTTTTGCGATCTAATTTGTACAAAATGATGAGTATTTACACACTCATCAATCTCTAATCATTGGTCCACTCACTCCGTGTTGTCTTCTTTGAGACGTTCGGTTTGAGAATAGCTAGAGCATTGCGAAATCTGTCAAGGAAATTCTTGAATTATACCGATCACGAGGCAAGACTTGTCGATCAACGGGAACCGTGGGCGCGTGTACCTCAATTCAACGAAGTGATCAAAGACACTTTCGTGCACTTTATTGCTAAGCTGTTGTATGCGTGTACGCCCGACGTTTGGTGATCGAATGAAGCGATCAATCCATAGCCGCATGCTCACACTACACATTCACTTCTAAAGAAATCATGATTAGTGCGTCAACGACTACGATATTTCACTCCATGCTTACGCTACGTTGTCGCCAATATCATGAATCAATGAAAGCTTCCGCTACTCGATGAGAATATATCATGATCCAGAATGTGAGCATGTCGGTCCAAATGTCACAACATCAAATAACACCAACACCACAATGGAAGAGTCAGAGATTTATGTTAGCTGATGATCTCAAAAGCTGGCTCAAAATTATTATCACGTGGATCAGTTAAAGACCTCCACTTGGATTAATCAAACATGCATCAGTGATGAATCAATGACTACAAGCTTCAGAGCAAAGAACTACATCAAGAATGCAAGAACAATTTAAAATGTAATATCTGTTTGTATTCAATGTAATTTTGAGGTGATTTTAAGGTGACATCCCTTAGGGGGAGATTGTTAGGATTTAGTAAATCCAGTTATTAAAGAGTCGGTCACCTCAAGTTTATGTAATCGTTAGAAAGCTCGTAGTCGTAGATTACTTAATGTTTAGTAGTATTTAGTTAAGCAACACCGTGGAGGATGGACATGTCTTTACCCACTGTATGCATGATCCACAGCCCGTAGGTGGCGAGTTATGTAAGAACTATAAATACTCTCTACCTCCCAAGGTAGAGAGTTGGAGCTCATAATAATACTTTCATTTTCTCTCACTAAGTTCCCAAACCTCTAACTCTTTCTCTCTCTAAAACCTCTTATATACGCCTCTTTGATAATTGGTTTAGTGTGTTTGTGAAATCTAATATGTTACAGTAAACATTCCACAAACACATGATGAAGCTGATACACAACCTACATCTAAAAATTTACACTCAACATCACAACAAAAAAAGACCTATACCCGTAGGAAATCTGAACAAAAGGGTACTAAGCTAAATAAGACTCAACCCAAGGAAACATATGTTTGTGGAGATGATGGAAACCCCAACAAAATGGCTAATATGGGAGGCTCAGATTCACCTATCAGGGAAAGTAACGCATCTCAAAGTAATGAAGGTAGATATGGAACTAATGAATTGATGGATTTTGCTGTACATAATAACAATTCCAGTGATCCACCTCTAGGGCTAGGTAACAAATCCCAAAATTTTGAGGATAGTATTGAACTCATAAAAGAATTGATTGCAAACTGTACAAAATTGACAAAAGATGTTCTTGGACTCCAACAAATCACAACTTCTCAAAATGCAGAGATCATAAGATTGAAGCAGAGAGTTAGATATTTGGAAGGTGTAAAGAGATCAAAAACAACTAGACTAAGGAGGTTGAAGATAGTTGGTAATGCACAAAGGATAAATTGCCCTGATGCGAATATCGGTGATGGGGTTGAAACTGAGAAGAATAACTTTGGTAAACAAGTTGTTTTAGAACAAGAGAGTCAAGCAGTTGAATCTTCAAATGTTTTTGACGAACGTGCTTCTAGTAAAAAAGAAACTAGTGCTAGTACAAATTTACCTACTGCTGGATCTGTTGCTACTCAAAAGAAACCTACTTCTGATGTTTCTCTTGATGAAAAAAGTTTGAAAGAAAGTGACCATACCAAGACAAATTTAGATATATCATTGAAGGAACTGGAAAGATTTCAATGAAATTAACGAGGTCTTGGAGAACATTGGTGAAGAAGTTGAGATGTTAGAAACTGCAGATGACGAATGTGCTGCTACTAAAAAAGAAACTGTTGCTAGTAGAAATTCACCTACTTCTGATGTTTCTCTTGATGAACAAAGTTTGAAAGACGATGCTCCAAAACAATCATTGAAAGAAAGTGACCATCCCAAGACAAATTTAGATATATCTGTTGAAGGAACTGGAAAAGATTTCAATGAAATTGACGAGGTACTGGAGAACATTGGTGAAGATGATGTAAAACCAATTGAAGAGGAGCAAGGTGAAGATGTTGAGATGTTACAAACTGTTGCTAGTAGAAATTCACCTACTTCTGATGTTTCTCTTGATGAAGAAAGTTTGCAGGAGGATGTTTCAAAACAATCATTGAAAAAAGTGACAATCCCAAGACAAATTTAGATATATCTGTTGAAGGAACTGGAAAAGATTTCAAAGAAATTGACGATGTACCGGAGAAAATTGGTGAAGATGATGTACAACCAATTGAAGAGGATCAAGGTGAAGATGTTGAGATGTTAGAAACTGAAGATGACAAATGTGCTGCTACTAAAAAAGAAAGTGTTGCTAGTAGAAATTCACCTACTGTTGATGTTTCTCTTGATGAACAACCAATTGAAGAAGAGCAAAATGAAGATGATCAGATGTTAGATACTGCAGACGATAGTTATGATAAGAATGGAAGAGTTCTGGATGATGATGTTTTGGAGACTGTAGAGAGAATGAAAAGAAAGAGGTCGAAGAAGAACCGCCAAGGTCAAGAAGAACGTCTAAACAAGGAAACCGACAACTACATTGTCGACAATCGGTCACACAAAGCCAACCAATCTTGAAGCACCTCAAGACACTTTAAACAAAGCAAGATCATATTATGAGGTTTCTCTGCTGCGATAAATATTTCGAGAGTTCTACTTCGATAAAAAAGTTAATACATCTGCTTTCTCTGTTGTTCTAAAGCGAAGAAAAGATCATGCATCCTTTTCGAATCTCCATATATGAACAAAAGAGTTGAGACTATACCGAATTCAAATCACGGTGGAAAAACTATTCCGAAAATGATTCTATCCGATCTGAGAGAAAGATGTTATGTAAGTTCTTTAAACTATTCTTGTAAAACTAAAAATTTTATTTTTTAATTTTCACATCTAATTCCTATACGCTACCATATAATTTCTATATGTTCCTATACAGGGAGGAGATTTTCAGATATGGGAAAGTAAATGCTCTTTTAAGAATTCATATCAAGTGTCTAGCTTCTGAGACAGAGATCGAACATGAAGTAATCGATAACTTTGTCAGTATCCTAAATTTTGAAGAAAAATTAAGAAATGATACTTTAAAAAGTTTTAGACATTACTTCAAAACACTGATGATAGTAAGTTAACATTTTAAAAAAAATTATTATTTTATTTATTTATGTATAATATTTCTTCTATTATACACAAATATGTTTTTTGTAACTTTGCACTTTGTTTTTGTTTTAATAGCCAAAAGATCTGGATGAATATGAAAGAGATATAGAAGGGCATTCTCAAATGTTTCGAAGCTACATTGAAGATCAGTTTCAAAATGAAAAAAAAGCTATGTCAATGGAGAAAATTGAACTGGTAATATTGTCATTATTTTTTTTAAACAACTTTTGTTTACTGATCTACTCTATTACTAATATTACCATAATAATAATCATGTTTATTTAATGTTTATTTCACTTTTAATAGGTCTTCTTTCCAATTCTTGCATATGAGCACTATTATGTAATAGTTTTCAACATTACAAATGGTCGTGCTGTAATTTTAGACAACAGTAACTCAGATGCTTCATATGATGGTAAATACAAGCATGTTTTTGATTATGTGGTAAGAATTGGTTTATTTTTATTTTATTTTTATTTTTTTTATAATTTTTTATTTTTATTTACTTTATTTTTTTCCTGTTCAGTATATTTTTTGTGTTGTTCTCATTAATTTCTTATTTTTACAGAAAAGTCATAACATTTGCTTCATCACAATCCTCCAAAATTGAACTTTTCTTTGGATTCAAAGGCTGAAGTACTTCCACTAAAATGGAGAACTAGGAAAGATAAAGTTAATTGTGGATTATATACAATGATTCATATGGAACTTATGAGGATCATGACAAACAATGGGAAACATGTCTTTTAAAAGAAAATGACCGAAATCGTCAAATTCAGCTCGATATGTTGAGAAGTAGGTATATAACAAAGATCTTACTGCATGAGATTAATATGCAAAAAGAAAATTTGATAAAATATGCAGACGAGTGGATAAAATCTTCAAAAGTTTTTGACGAAATTGCAATGGATGAAAGTCTTGCTAAAGAAAATGTTCCTCTCGCTCATATTTCTCTCCGATGAAGCAAGTTTGAAGGAGAATGGTCGAAAACAAGTTTCGAGAAAGTTTAGCGAGGCGTAAAGTTTGGTGATAAGCATGACTTTGTAGTGGTGAATAAAATGGGTAAAGAAGTAGTTTTGGAGCACCGAGTAAAGCGAGTTGAATATACACAGTTGTTGAAGAAAGTCTTTTGGAGGGCATAAAACTATTGCTCTTGATGTAAAAGATATTGCTCACGCATATATTTCTCTTCTTTGCTACAAAACAAGTAATAGATGAGACTAGTGTCGCAGAGGTGATGATTGATTTGAAGAAATCAAAACCAATTGTTAAGGGTATTACTATCCAAGAGCCTTCTTCTATACTTGTTAGGGCTATAGAATCATCATCACAAGATATAAACAAGGGTAAAGGAAAACTTGTTGAAGATAGTGATTTTGAGATACCTGAAGAATTAGGTGCTACATTTGAAGAAGATTCTAAACTGGCTCGTGAATTAGGTGCTACATATGAAGCAGAGAATCAAAAGTTTCTTGAAAAACAAAGAAAAGATGCTGAGAAAGAAGCTAAAACATTAGCATTAGTAGTTGCTTGGGATGAGGAAAGGGTTAAATGTGATGCACATATGGTGCTTGCTAACAAGCAAACTCAGAAAGACATGCAAATGTACACCATTGAGGAAAAAAATGAATGGTTAAAGAAGTACATGGAAGAAAGAAGGAACTTATATGCTGCTGAGAGACTTAAGAAGAAGAAGCTCAAACCACCTACTGTTAAGCAAAGAAGAATGTTTCATGAAACTTATTTAAAGAATATAAAGGGTTGCAGAAAGAATCAATTGTCTCATATACCAGATGATGAAGTTGAGAAGATGTATAAGACAACTAAGGAAGAAATAGATACAGAGGGACAAAAAAAAGAAACAGTGGAGGTAGTCGATAAAGAAAGCTCTATCTCAGGATTCAAAAGAGCTGCAAGTGTGTTAAATACAATTTGTAGGAAAAAAATGAAACCAGATAAGTCTTAAGCATTTGACTTAATATCATAATGTTTGAAAAGAAAAATATTAATATCAGAGTTAGTTGTCTTAATATATTTAAATTACTTAAATAATTTTACTTAAGTTATGATGTTTATCAGAGTTATGATGTGTTTTATTTGAGTTATGACTGTTTAACCATTGTGGGATGCTCTATGACGTATACATATTTATATTGTCTTTAATATCAGAGTTAGTTGTTTTAATATATGACATTCTGTTAATATCAGAGTTAGGCCTATGACGTATACATATTAATATTATCTTAATATCAGAGTTTAGTTGTCTTAATATATGATATTGCCTTAATATCAGAGTTATTAAATGATGTTAAACATAATAATAATGTTTAAATGCTAAATGTTAGTTTTTCAATGTTTAACTTTAATATATACTTGAATTATAAATTTTAAACCATAAATTCACACTACTTTAAGATTGGGACCTTAAAACCAAAAAATTTATTCATAATACGAAATTACATAATACTTCTAGAACAACCAACAAACAAGCAACAAACCAAACTATAAAACATCATTAAACAAAAGATCTAAACAGCCAAACCCCCCAACCAAACCTCACTCATACTTCTTCATCTTCTCCATCTTCATACTTCTCCATCTTGGTGATATGCTCCTTCTTTTTATTGACAATTGCACGCATATCAATCAAAGTGCCAACAAGCGAATCCAACAATCGAAGCTCCATGACTTGAATGTCATTCAAGGAGTCATAGATCTCATCCTCAGCTTCTTCTTCATCAAAATTAAGAGACAATACCTCACTCATTGCCTCTGTACGCTTTTCAACCTTAGTAACCAACTCAGTTCTACACTCGCCAAGCCACATAATAATCCCTTCTTCATCTGTAACTTCTTGATTAAATAAACACTTGAACAAGTTGTGTAGTTGATTAGTTCCAAAAACGTTTTTGAGTTCATTGATAATTGGAGTTTGAGACATTTTGAGGATGATTAGGGTTTGAGCAGAGATGGTATCTTATTGCAACTAAATAGACTTATTATATTGTAACTGAATAGACTTTTTATTGCAAATAAACCCTCCAACTTCAAAAATGCGTTAAATTTTCAATTAAAGTTTGCAAAAATAACAAAAGCAGCCCTCAAAATTAAGTATCAGAGTAAGTTAATAATATCAGAGTAGTAATTAAGTAAGTTAATAATATCAGAGTAATAGTTTAAATTGTATGTTACATACTTTATGTTTTTAATACAATTGAGAAAAAAAAACATCCAATTTATCACTACAATTATTATTCTGATATAATTAAGTTAATAATATGATTGTAATAATATATTGACATAATAAATGTTAAATTTTAAACTTAAATTTGTTAAAAACTTTTAGTAGTTAAATATTAATTTAAAAATAATAAGTGTTATATTTAATTTTTTAAATAACTATAAGTATGAAATATGATAATTATATTCATTTGTGTCTTGTGTATTGTCAAAATCAACTTTAAAGATTATCACAAAATAAAGTAGTCTTTTACGTCTCGAGGAATCTTTAACAACTATAAATAGTATCTGACATATATCTCTATTGAAAATTACTTAATAAACAGATACTCGAATATATATACGTCATAAGCAAGCTAACTCTGATATTAAGGAAATATTAATATGTATACGTCATAAAAAACATACAAAATATTAAATTTTATTTCGTTTGTATGCGCTTCTTCTTTTAGACTTTGTATGAGAAAAATAATATATAAAAGAAAAATAAATAGAAGTTTGATGTAAGTGCTCTCTTATTATTTTGTTACATTAATAAATAATTATTGTAAATAAATTCACCATTACGCAAACGAGATTAGATGAAAGTTTATTGTTTTTTATTTTCGTTTATGAACTTGAATTGTGATATTTAAAGCGAGCATCTACTACAAAAGAAATTGATTTTTAGTGACTTATGGTTCTAATGACATAAAAAAAAATATCATTAAATCTAACTTTTTAATGACAATCGATAAGAAAGGGTGGGAATAAGGTAGAAATTTGAGTTAATGACACTTTTTGTGAAAAGTATGTGTTACGAAAGACAAAAACTTAATAATTACATTTATTTGTGTATTATAGTTAGACTTTTATCTGCTTCACTTTTACTTATACTTAGAGCAAACACAACTTTTAATATATGATATTGCTCTTTAATATCATTATGATATTAAAGAGGAATATCTTATATTAAAACAACTAACTCTGATATTAATACAATATCATATATTAAAAAATGTCAAATTTAAAAAAAAACAAAAACAAAAACAAAAAAAAAAAAAAAAAAAAAGCAAAAAAAAAAAAAAAAAAAAAAAATCAGACACTCTTATATTAAAGAAAATATCATATATTAACAAAATATCATATATTTAAAAAATGTTATATATTATGACAACTAACTATGATATTAATATTTTCTTTGAAACACTCTGATATTAAGACAAATATCATATATTAAGACAACTAACTCTGATCAATTACGTAATAAAAAAATAAATTATGTATGTTAATTTTATATATGTTAATTGTATGTTAACTTACGTAATATTCTAACATACAATTAAAATAATTACTCTGATATTATTATGATATTAGTTTTTCTTATGATATTTTTATTGGTATAATTTAACTTTATATTTCAATATATTTAAGTGATGGTGATTTGATAAATCATAACTAGCTCAAACGACCCATTTCATTCATTAACCAAAAAATATTATTATTATGAAATTATTATGATATACCCAATCACATATTTTTACAAATTTTAAAATATTATTATTAAGAAATTATTGTGATATTCACAATCACGCCCAATACATCGGTTGGGCAACAAAAAAAAAATTCCCACGACCGATGTGGAGTTCAACCGACTTTTAAAACGTTTACTTTCCCCACTTTATTAACTTGACAATTGCATTTAAAAAAAATACTTTTATTTTTAAAAACTTTATTACTATATAAATACTAACTCAAACACATTTCTAAAACACACAAATTCAATCAACCAGTCTAACCAAATACCCACAAAGATTTATTATGGCTTGCCGTCTCCCCCATTCCGCTGAAGATATGAAAATGTACGTTAACAAACAATGCGAAGAAGATGATGTTGCTCGAAGAAATGCTATTATAGGCGTTATCCATATGTTTGAGCAAAGAAGCAACAAATGAGAGAAAACTACAAGAGTTGCAACGACATTACGCCTAAACGAAAAGCTGTGATTGACAAATTTTTAAAAGATTAAGGCCGCAAAGACGACGAGATTGCTGAAAAGTTGTGGCGGTGTGTTCAAAAGGTATCAAACAACATCAGCACCAAAATCAATTGGAGCTAGCGGGAGAACGAAAAAGATAGTGTATGTACATCAACTTCGACGGCTCGTGATTTTTTGGCCGATTATCGGACTACCTCTGACTCTTCAGATTAGATTTATGATTTATGTATTTCGTATGGTTTTTGTTGTTTAAAATGTTAAAAAAAAAAAAAAAAAAAAAAAAAAACGGTCATCGACTATGAAAAACATTAGTTTATAATTCATTTTAATGAATTAAATTCATCAACTGACTCTACTTTTCAACATTAGTTTACTCTTAATAATAATAAAATAAATAATGTTTTTTCTATTTTTTATGACCCATTTCATAATTTTCTCTGTATACACACGAATATCAAAAGAATCTGTGATTTGACAAATCATCACTACATCGAGGTACAAAAAATATCAGAGAAATTATCTCTGAATAGACGTGAATATTTTTCGTAATTGATCATCATTTCATATTCCATCTTTCTCATTTGTTTATCAATAATTTTAAAAATTAAATGTAAGATTTGATTTCTACTTTTTATTTGTTAATAATATCTATTCGAAATATTATTACAATGAAATTAAAAAGAAATATACTAAATTTTTTGAAACTAGGCTTGATCAATTGTATATTAAAATCAGACGTATGATTTATATGATGGTATTTCTAACATTTTTTGTTATTAAAAAATTTAGTCATATTAAAAAATTTAATCATATTAAAATGATTTTACGATATTAAATTGCTTATTATGATATTAAAGGATGTGTAGGTTATTTTTATATGTATTCTGATATTATTGTTTGATATTAAAGCAATAATATGATATAAAACCAGTTTAATATAAACTTTAATATTACTTTTAAATATTACTTTAAACTGATATTAGTTTTTTCCTTATATTTTTTATTCATATATTTTAAATTTTTCATCTTCACTATGTATTTTAAGTTTTTAAATATTTAGGTCACGAACGTATGTCTAACTCTGATATTAAGACATTATCAATATGTATACGTCATAGTACATGCAAATATTAAATAAAACGTGAAGATTAATATTTTCTTTCAGAGACTTTGATATTAAGACAATATCTTATATTAAACAACTAACTCTGATATTAAGACAATACCATTTATTAAGATAACAAACTCTGATATTTGGACAAATGTTAATATTTTTTATCACACATTCATTTTAAAAAACTAACTATCAAATTGGTTTAGACTATGGTTTAGAGAACTCACGGCTTAATATCAAAATAACTCTCATTTAGACATAAGACTGATAATAATTCATTTTAAAAAACTAACTCTCAAATTAATTTTATACTATGGTTTAGACTATGGTTTGATAGTTTGTGATTTAATTCCGAATTAAGATGTAAAAAAAGTTAATTTTACATATATTAATATTAAACAAAAAAATTTGTTATTATAATTCTGCTATAAGAAAAGTTACCATTGATGAGGACTTTGGATATGAAATTTTTAAAAATAACAAATTTTACTGAAAAAATAAACATCATATTAAATTTTTCACAACTGATTGAGCAATTAAAATCATTTTAATTTAAATAACATAACTCAACTAAAATTATTTAGTAAATTAAATATAAACAAAATATACTTAAAACAAACATAAATTAAAAAAAAGAATATTAATGAAAAACTATATTAAAATTAAATGTAAAACTTTGACATAAAGTGATATTTTGAGTCTCGAGGAGGTACTTTTTCATCACTATAATTAATATCTGACATGTATGTCAGTGTCTTATACATCTATATTTCAAATTGTATTTTAGATATTAAATTTAATTTTATTTCAGCTCTTATTGAATATTTTTAATTTACTGTGATATTAAGACAGTAATATCATAACACGGTACTAAATAAAATTAGTGTGATAATAAGTTACAGAGATATTAAATTTAATATCACAGTACATCAAAATTATTTATATAGTGAAAATATCTAAAAATAAATTTTTAAAATTAAACATAATATTTGACAAAACATCATTACATCGAGACACAAAAAAGTGTCCGAGAAAAATTATTGCTCTAGACGCGAAGATTAAAAAAATTAATTGTCAAATATCATTCTAATTTTAAAAAAATAAAAATAAATATATAATTAATTTTTTTATAATTTTTATTTAACGTAAATATACAATTTACATTCTTAAACTTTAATATTACTTTTAAATATTACTTTAACCTGATATTAGTTTTTTTTTTCCTTATATTTTTTTTTATATATTTTAAATTTTTCATCCTAACTATGTATTTTACGTTTTTAAATATTTAGGAAACCATCGTATGTCTAACTCTGATACTAAGACATTATCAATATGTATATGTCATAGAACATGCAAATATTAAATAAAACGTGAAGATTAATATTTTATTTCAGAGACTTTGATATTAAGACAATATCATATATTAAACAACTAACTCTGATATTAAGACAATATCATATATTAAACAACAAAATCTTATATTTGGAAAAATATTAATATTTTCTATCAGACATTCATTTAAAAAAACTAACTCTCAAATTGGTTTAGACTATGGTTTATAGAATATCATATATTAAGATAATTAAATCTGATATTAAGGCAATACCGTATATTAAACAAGAAACTCTGATATTAAGACAATATTAATATTACCTTTCAGACATTCATTTTAAACAAAACTAACTATTATAAAAAAGATGTTATTATAATTATGTTGTAAGAAAAGTTACTATTAATGAGGACTAAAAAAAGCAATATTGATGAAAAACTATATTAAAATTAAATGTAAAACTTTGACATAAAGTGATATTTTGAGTCTCGGGGAGGTTCTTTTTCATCACTATAATTAATATCTGACATGTATGTCAGTGTCTTATACATCTATCCTTTCAACGAAAATCAAATATGTATGTCGACATCGAATTTAATTTTATTTTAGCTTTTATTGAATATTTTTAATTTACTGTGATATTAAGACAATACTAAATAAAATTAGTGTGATATTAAGTTACGGAGATATTAAATTTAATGTAACAGTTTATCAAAATTATTTATATAGTGAAATATTTAAAAATAAAATTTTAAATTAAACATATTTATTAAAATAAATATTCCAAAAATCACTGTGATATTAAGACAATAATATTATAAATTACCAGCGCAATACTTAAATTGTTGTATTTCATAATGATTTGATAAAACATCAATACATCGAGACACAAAAAGTGTCAGAGAAAAATTAGTACTCTAGACGTGAAGATTAAAAAAATTAATTGTCAAATTTCGTTCTAATTTAAAAAAAATAAAAATAAATATATAATTAATTTTTTTATAATTATTATTTAACATAAATATACAATTTACATTCTTAAAATTGATAGCAATATTATTATAATTGTTATTTAATATAAATATACAATTTACAATCTTATAATTATTATTAATATTATTATAATTGTTATAATTGTTTCAAATGTAAATTGTATGTTTAAATTCTTTCAATGATATTAATTTATTATTTATCCTCGAGATGCAAACCATCAATCACATCAAAAAAGTAATTTACTCTTGTTATAAAAACCTATCATTAAAACCATATAGATTCTAAACTTTCATCACAAAGTTAGTTCATCAAAATAAAATTCGAAAAATTATGTATTTGAATTTAAATTTTTTTCCAAATTGTTATTCATGATCCCGGAGTATATGCTATGGTTTTTATTTGATAAGAAACTTAGATATTTTACCAAAAGTTATATAGATGAAAAAGGGGTATTTCAAAGTTGTATAACTTCATTTGAAATTCTCTTTTTCGTCTATTGTATGTATTTTAACATTAGTCGCGCAAGACGTACTAAAACTACATGCGGTGAAGGAATTGCATGATCTCATTCAGAAAAATCATTACTGATTCTCTTCTAAATGAAGATATCGTTGATAGCTGTCATGTAGCAGAAGCCCCAACTTCAATACAAAAAGTTGGGGACACTTGATGAAGATGGCGTTGGTGCGTGATGAAAGTTTAATCATTTTGCCTACCTATGTTTCGCCATGCTCATCAGAATGAGCATGAGTAACATATTAGGCATTTCTGAAGAAATATTGGTTGTCCTACAAACAAGTCGTTTGTAGGACAACCAATATTGGTTAACATCTTCTTGGTCCGTCCATAAAGTTTGACAACAAAGGAAGAGAAGGACGATGAGATTGCATATAAGAGCACAACGTGAGGAAGATACAAATAACATTTTATTGGTATGCCACTTGGTACAGCAACATCATACAACTCCCAATAACATGCCAATAACTAAAACACCCTCCTCATAAAACACCACTAACATGTTTTGGGTCCCACAAAATACCACACTAAAAATACACACTCACTCACAAAGACAAAAAACAAAAAAACAAAAAAATGGCTTGAACAATTGCATTGGCTCAAAACGTTTGGCTCACGGATGACAAGATGCTCCGGTATGGTTGGCACATGAATGGCATGCATTTGGCACACCAATAGCACCCCATACCTTGTGCTCTTAGAAATCATGTTATTCAAAAGAAATCATGTAATATATAACTTTGTAATATTAATTATATAGCGGAATCATCATCTATGTATTTAAAATTCTTTTTTAATCTGGTGTGCTTTTTTTTCTATAATAAGTAAACTGAAAGTTATTATGATATTTAAAATAATAATAACGTTAATCATGTTGAAAAATATACTTAATAAATTATATTAAGAATATTGTTAATTTAATATTTTTTTTATCTAGTGTGATATGTATTTTTTAAATATAAAATTTTCTTTGATTTTGATTTAAAATAGAACGTGAAGATTAATATTTTCTGATATTAAGAAAATAACACATATTAAACATTTTCTGATATTAAGAAATATTAAACATATTTCTTTGATGTACTGTGATATTAACACAAATATTATAAACAAATTTCCATTGGAAATATTTAAGTCGTTGTTTTTCATAGACAAAAGATCATAACCTCGAGACACAAAAAAATGTAAGAGGAAATTATTGCTCAAGACGCAAATATTAAAAAAATTAAATGTAAAATTTCGTTTCTACTTTATAATTGTTAATATTACATGAATTAAAAAAAATTATATTAAAATTAAATATAAAACTTTGACATAAAGTAATATTTTGAGTCTCGAGGAAGTAATCTTCATGACTATAATAAATATCTGACATATATGTCAGAGATATTAAGTTACTTCTTTCTCATATCTTTTGTCTATGATATTAAGTTACTGAGATATTAAATTTAATATCACAGTACATCAAAATTATTTATATAGTAAATATTTAAAAATTAATTTGTAAATTAGACATATTTATTAAAATAAATATTGCAAAATCACTGTGATATTAACACAAATATTATAAACAAATTTCCATTGCAAATATTTAAGTCTTTCTTATTCATAGACAAAAGATCATAACCTCGAGACACAAAAAATGTAAGAGAAAAATATTGCTCAAGACGCAAATATTAAAAAATTAAATGTAAAATTTCGTTTACATTCTTTCAAAAGATATTAATATATTATTTTTACATTTCGTTTACATTCTTTCAAAAGATATTGCCTCGATATACAAACCATCAATCACATCAAAAAAGTAACTTACTCTTGTTATAAAAACCTAACATTACAACCATATCTATCCTACACTTCAATAACAAAGTTAGTTCACCAAAAAATAAAAATAAAACAAAAAGTGTTCTTACTGAAAATTATGTATTTGAATTTACTATTTTTTTTTCCAATTTGTTATTCATGATCCTGGAGGATATGCTATGGTTTTTTATTTGATAAGAAACTTAGATATTTTACCGAAATATAGAAAGCGTCCAAGGCTACAAGGTGAAGATGGCCTTCGTGAAATGTACATTGCAACCAATGACATTGTCAAAGAAACATGGTGACATTGCAACCAATGATAGCTTTGGACACTTGATGAAGATGGCCTTGGTGCGTGAAGAAATTTTAAACATTTTGTCCCACAAGCAAGTCATACACAACGTTGAGATCGTTTGAATCCATTATATAGATGGAAAAAGAGATGCTTTTAACTTTGTAATATTAATGATATGGCGTAGCTATCGGCTATGTATTTTATTTTTTTTTTATCTAGTGTGATATTTAATAAAATAATAACATTAATCATGTAAGTATTGTGATATCACAAATTGAATAAAATTTACTAGAATTAACCTTTTTTAATCAGAATATTGTTAATTTAATATTTTTTTATCTAGTGTGATATCTATTTTTTTTATACTCTGATAATTAACTGAAAGTTCTTATGATATTTAATGACATAATAACATTAATATAAATTGATTTATATTATTATGCTGTGTCATATTTATAAAAATTATTATTAAATTTTAATGTGAAATTAATTTATGTTATTTTATTATTTCTAATAAGATGCAATTTCATATTAAATATAATTAAGTGAATAGTCTTAATAATAAATTAGGCGGCTCAAGTTGCTTTTTTTATCAATCATCACATGCACAGTAAAAAATTTTCTTATTTTAATTTATGTATAAATAGCTTAATAGATGATATTAAGTATAAATAGCTTAATATCACAGCAAAATTTGTGAAAAAAACAAATAAAACAAAAAACACAAAAAGAAAAAAAAAATGATATTTAATAAAATAATAACATTAATCATGTAAATATTGTGATATCACAAATTGAATAAAATTTACTAGAATTAACCTTTTCTAATAAGAATATTGTTAATTTAATATTTTTTTATCTAGTGTGATATCTATTTTTTTTTATACTCTGATAATTAACTGAAAGTTATTATGATATTTAATGACATAATAACATTAATATAAATTGATTTATATTATTACGTTGTGTGATATTTATAAAAATTGTTATTAATTTTTAATGTGATATTAATTAGGTTATTTTATTATTTCTAATAAGATGCAATTTCATATTAAAAACAATTAAGTGAATAGTCGTAATAATAAATTAGGCAGCTCAAGTTGCTTCTTTTATCAATCGTTACATGCACACTAAACAATTTGCTTATTTTAATTTATATATAAATAGCTTAATAGATGATATTAAGTATAAATAGCTTAATGTCACAGCAAAATTTGTGAAAAAAAACACATAAAACAAAAACACAAAAAGAAAAAAAATGATATTTAATAAAATAATAACATTAATCATGTAAATATTGTGATATCACAAATTGAGTAAAACTTACTAGAATTAACCTTTTCTAATCAGAATATTGTTAATTTAATATTTTTTTTATCTAGTGTGATATGTATTTTTTTTATACTCTTATAATTAACTAAAAGTTATTATGATATTTAATGACATAATAACATTAATATAAATTGATTTATATTATTACGTTGTGTGATATTTAAAAAAAGTATTATTAATTTTTAATGTGATATTAATTTATGTTATTTTATTATTTCTAATAAGATGCAATTTCATATTAAAAATAATTAAGTGAATAGTCGTAATAATAACTTAGGCGGCTCAAGTTGCTTCTTTTATCAATCATTACATGCACACTAACCAATTTTCTTATTTTAATTCATGTATAAATAGCTTAATAGATGATATTAAATATAAATAGCTTAATATCACAGCAAAATTTCTGAAAAAAAAACACATAAAACAAAAACAAAAAAAGAGAAAAAATTATATTTAATAAAATAATAACATTAATCATGTAAATATTGTGATATCACATATTCAATAAAATTTACTAGAATTAACCTTTTCTAATCAGAATATTGTTAATATAATATTTTTTTATCTACTGTGATATCTATTTTTTTTTATACTCGATAATTAACGAAAGTTATTATGATATTTAATGACATAATAACATTAATATAAATTGATTCATATTATTATGTTGTGTGATATTTATAACATATTGGATTTCACAAGATGCAACATACTAAACCATAATCAAAGTAGGAAGAAAAAATGGAAAACAAAATGTCAATAAGAAAAGGATATTCGTGAAAAAAGGAAAATAGAGAGAAAGTTAGAGGTTTTGGGAACTTTAGTGAGAGATGAAGATTAAAAATCTTATTATGAGCTCCATACTCTCTACCTTGGGAGGTGAGAGAAAGAAAAATCTTATTAGAGTACTCTTTATAGTATTTATAGTCATTACATAAATCGCCACCTATCGGGTGTGGATCGGGCATACGGTGGGTAAAGACCGTCCGTCCTCCACGGTGTTACTTAAACTAAATACTACTTAACTAATAATAATCTACGACTACGAGCTTTCTAAAGATTACATATACTTGAGGTGACCGACTCTTTATAATCTGGATTTACTAAATCCTAACAATCTCCCCCTAAAGGAGGTCACCTCAAACATATACTAAAATTACATTGAATACAAACAGATATTAAAAAAAATTATTCTTGCATTCTTGATGTAGTACTTTGCTTCGAAGCTCGTAGTCATCGATTCTTCTCATTGCATGTTTGGTTAATCCAAGTGGAGGTCTTTTTACTGATTCGCGTGATAATAATTTTGAGTCAGCTTTTGAGATCATCAGCTAACATCAATCTCTGACTCATCCATTGTGGTGTTGGTATTATGTGATGTTGTGACTTTCGGACCGACATGCTCACATTCTGGATCATGATATATTCTCATCGAGTAGCGGAAGCTTTCGTTGATTCATGATATTGGCGGCAGCGTAGCGAAGCATGGAGTGAAAATATCGAGTCATTGATGCACTAATCATGATTTCTTTCGAGATGAATGTGTGAGTGAGCATGCGGCTATGGATTGACCGCTTCATTCGATCATTTGCAAGCGTGGGGCGTACTGCATACAACAGTTAGCAATAAATCGCACGAAAGTGTCTTTGATCACTTCGTTGAATTGAGGTACACGCCCACGGTTCCCGTTGATCGATACAAATCTTGCATGTGATCGGTATAATTCGAAGAATTTCCTTGACGGGGTTTCGCGGTTGCTCTAGTTGTTCTCAAACCGGAACGTCTCAAAGAAGACAACACGGAGTGAGTGAACCGTGAATAGAGATTCAGCGATTGATGAAAAGAGATTTGAAAAACAATCGTGTATCGCTCAATAGAAATTGTTTTGCAATACAACGAAGGTTTTAATGAAAATCAATTATCAATCATAAACACCTTTGATTTGAAATATTCGTACACGGTCGATGTGCTAAAGAAAAGAGTTTTTAAGCACAATGACCGGTTTTCAAAGGTATCCGTCAATCCATAACTGAACCGAGATTGATTCAAAAGATTGAATCGCCCCATTGTTTACATTCGGTTGTCACATGGTTGATCTATTGAATAGATCTCACATGCCACCTACGAGAGCTTGTTTGATGTTGGCTCGAAGGCTTTCCATCTTCATTGTGAATATGTTTGCATATCACTCGGATGTTCAGCAATACCACAAGGATAATCGTAGGACTCAAGATATAATCTCTCTTTCCACATTGTGTGAAGCAGAGAGTCTTCATTGAAAGTGTCCTAATGAGATTTATTGATGATCTCGTGGCTCTAGACTCAATTTGTGCATATTTGGATCCTATATCGGAGACTAGGGAGAGGTCTCCTTCTTCAATATCAACAATCTCTAGAGAAAGTCGATAGATAATGTCGGTTCCCGTGAGAATGAAACAAGTCCTTTTAAGAGGAACTTGAGTGGTTTGGGAAGTTGAAGTGCGGTCGTCCTTTGGGTCCATGACGTCTTGTCTTCAATACCGATGTTACCTTGGTAACCACCGGTAGCATATGAATTGAACCCGGTTTACGCCCTAAGGTTGAATAATTGGAGGGCTATTTGTTTTCACCCTTTTCTCATTCAATTCTTTTCATTCTTCAACCCCTTGATGCTTACCGAGACTTCATAGCTAGAACCTTGTTGGGTTTATTCGATTACTAGCTCGGTCTCGATCCGCACTCTTCCCATATCTCATTTTCTCCTTTTTCAATATACCTAAGGACTTCTACACTATCTAGTGGATTGTCCGTGGGTAGATCCCTCCGGTTACGGCGGATCATGGGAACAAATACCTAACCTTATCATCCTTATATCACCATACATAAAGTAAAGTTGGTCGGTCTATTTGGTATTGTTCATACGCCATTGGAACCAATTGAAAACCATTTGAAAATCAATCCGGATACTTGTGATATATTATCAAAGCATTTTGTACTGAATTGTTTTGATATTTTAGAAAAAGAGCTCCCCTCAACATGTGCATCAAGTGTTTGAAATTGTTTTGCACACGGAGGCAAGAGAAAGAATTAACTTCTTTGATTACCATTTTCTAAAAGATATCAACATCACTTCCACGATCAAAACAAGTAGATAAAGCATATAAGGGAAGGATGAGGTTTTCATAAGCTTGCTCCCCTCAATATGTGCCTTGAGGTTTGAAAGAGTTTTGCACATACAAGAGGAAACCGCACATTGATCACGTTTCAAATCTTTGTGGTTTAAGATAGATGCTCCCCTCAACATGTGCATGGAAAATTGAAATCGTTTGGCACATGTGGGAAGGAGAGCTTGTACATCCTTATAAAACCATTTACCGATTTATCGTTTAAAATCAATTTAAATCACAAATTCTCCCCGATCACAATTATCAAATCATTTGAGATTTGTGATCTCTGTAGATTAAATTGATTTTGAAAGCTTTTAAGGAGAATTGTGACTTGATTATGAAAGCGTTTTAAGCGATAAGGATCGGATTTTGAGACTTTAAACTCCATTGATTAAACATGCATGATTATCTTTTGAAAACAATTGAATGACAAATAACCTTTTGATTTAATTGAAATCATTCTCCCCTCAATCAATGACATAAGTTGTTGATTGAGAGATAGATATTTTGACAAACTTTTAAGTCCGGATGATTATCAAAAATAGAGTCCGAGTTATTTTTCAAAGCAACTAGTTTTCATTAGATAGTAAGGATTTGTTTAAAGAATCAGAGCATGAGATTTGAAAACCAAGATAAAGCATGGCTCTGTTCTTTCTTTGAAAAGCGGGTTCTTGCTGAAATGACAATAAACCATTTTTCTCTTTCTCCCAAAATTATTTTTTATATGAAAATTCGAACAACATCTAAAGTCCCGTGTCATTCTTTGAATGACGACATCAAGACCGTAGATATTATCGAATCGAGAAAAACATGACAAAAGACAATATTTTTGAAGATTTTGAATTTTTTTTTTTTTTTTTTATGGATTTTGAAAGTTTTATAATTTTGTATTTTGTTTTCGAATAAATATTTACAAGAGATAGATGAAGAGAAACCTTTTACTCCTCTTCTTCCTCTTGAAGGCGTTTGAGTGTTTACGGTTGTAGGCTCTTAAGACCAAGTCGTGGAAGAATAAACTCAAAGCGTTCTCTAGGAAGAGCTTTGGTGAAGATGTACGCTAGCGGTATTCGGTCCTCACAAAGTAAAGTTCCACCACACCGTTTTCAACTTGCTCCACGATGAAATGATGTCGAATGTCGATGTGCTTTGCTCTTGAGTGTTGTACGTTGTTGCATGAGAGAGCAATAGCACTTTATTATCACGATGCTGAGAGGATTTTGTTGAATTCAAAGCCATAGTCGGATAATTGGGATCTCATCCATAGGATTTGAGCACAACAAGATGACATGGCTATGTATTCAACCTCTGTAGAGGAAATAGAAGTACTCATTTGCTTCTTTGAAGACCAACTCACAAGCTTATCACCCAAAAGCGAGCACCTCGGGCGTGCTTGACGAGTATCTTGACATCCTGCATGATCGGCATCTGCATAGGTGTTAGTGACATACCGGTGTCCTTGGTACCAAAGTCCCATATTGATGGTTCCTTGGAGATACCGAAGACCCGTTTAACCGCTTCAAGGTGCTTTTAGTAGGCTTAGCACGGTATCTAGCACACATGCAAACACGAACAAGATGTACGGTCTACTAGTTGTGAGGTACATCGGGATCCAATCATACTACGATATTTCGTTTGGTCTACCATGATCCACTGAGTGGTCCTCATCTAGTTTAGTACGTTCAATCATGGGAGTGTCAGCAGGTCACTAGAATCGAATCCAAATTTCTTTAAAATCTCATTTGCATATTTAGATTGATTTATGAAAATGCCTCGGGACTTTGTGAAATTTGTAATCCCAAGAAAATGACATTTGTCCCATCATTGACATTTGAAATTTAGAACCCATTTCATTTGAAAAATGGTCACACTCATTGGGGTCGGTCGAGGCAAAGATGATATCATCAACATAAATTTGAGCGTGAATTAAATGTTTGCGACTTCACGGTGAACAATGTTGGATCATTGCTCCTTTCTTTGAATCCGGTAGATAGAAGAAACTTTGATAGCGTATCATACCATGCCCTTGGAGCTTGCTTTAAACCGTAAAGAGCCTTCTTCAAGCGATAAGCGTGAGTAGGATGCTCGGATTCACAAAGCCTTTAGGTTGGGCGGCGTGAGCGACTTCTTTAAGATCTCCGTTCGAAATGTCGTCTTTACATCCATCGATAGACTACCATGTTCTTACTAGCGGCATTAGCCAAGAAGATTACGATTGCCTCGATACGAGCAGCAGGAGCAAATGATTCTTCAAAGTCAATACCCTCCTCTTGGCGGTATCCTTTAGCAACCAATCGAGCCTTGTTCTTTAAGACATCACCATGCTCATCAAGTTTCACTTTGAAGATCCATTTTAGAGCAATGATCATAGCATAATCTGGGGCGGTACTAATTCCCATACATCAAGTCGATCAAACTCATGAATTTCTTCTTGCATAGCATTGAACCATTGTCTTCATTCATGGCGGTTTTAACATCTTTTGGTTCGATCTTAGAGAGTACGGAGTTGAAAAAGCACCATAAGGCATCGGTTGCAAGTTGTTTCCGTGTGGATCTTGGTCGAGAGGATTTCCAATGATGTTGTCCAATGGATGATCATGAGTCCATTTTACGAGGTGTTCATGTGTTTGTTGTTGAGGGATGAAGTAGCAGTCGATGTCTCACGAAGAAGATGGTTCGATGATGATTCGAGGAGCAAATATGTTTTCAAATGGAGCATCTTGGGAGTAGCAAAGGATTAACTTCATCATTGATGCGAAGCAGTTCCATGATGTACATTTGAAGATTGATGATTTGTTGATGAGGCAGTGATCGGCGGCGCTTCTTGACTTAATGATATTGAGGCGAAGGGTTGACTTCATTCTCATGGATAGGAGCGACCTCTGTTGTTGGAATTGACATATCATTGGTACTTGGCTCATAATGTTCATCAAACATAGGATCAAACAATTTCTTTAAATCATCTTGGATGGAGGTACATATGGAGTTCTTTGGAGAGGTTTGGTACAAGGGATGAACCAATGGGATTGTTTTGAAGTGCGGGTCAGGCTGGATTGTCCAGAGCCATTTGACCGGTCGACTCATCAAACGTAACGTGAATTGTTTCCATGATATTTCGGGTTCTCTTGTTGTAGATTCGGTAACCTTTTCTGTTTGGTGCATATCCTACAAATACTCCAATGTCCGCTTTAGCTTTCAGTTTACCTAAATCTTGACCATCATTAGTTGGATAACATAAAGCACCAAACACACGAAGGTATGATAGATCAGGTTTTCTATTGTGGACAAGTTCATAAGGAGTCTTTCCATGAGAAGTGTGAATTAGAGATCGATTTTGAGTGTAACAAGCGGTGGCAATAGCTTGACCCATAGAAACATTGGAACCTTTGAATAAATCGGCATTGTTCTTGCGGCTTCTACAAGAGTTCGATTTAGTCTTTCAACTACACCGTTACATTGAGGAGTTCGAGGAACACTTCTTTGAGGGTGATTCCAACATTTTCATAAAATTCATTGAGTACTTTATTAACAAACTCGGTTCCATTGTCGGTTCGGACGATTCGAACCGTTTTGTTGAGTCGGATCGAAGTTGTTTAATGAGTTTAATGATGACATCGGAGTTTCGTCCTTTGTCCTCAAAAACTTAACCCAAGTGAATCGGGAGTAGTCATCAACCACTACTAACACATATCTCTTCCCATTAATAGTTTGCACTCTCATTGGGCGCACGATCCATATGAAGGGTATGAAGAACTTCCATTCTGAGTTTGTGGGTTTTGGTTTGTGGGCATATTTCGTGCTTTTTCCCAATTGGCAAGTGAACAAAGATGATCTTTTCATATTTTAATCTGGGTAAGCCTCGACAAGATCCTTTACGGAGAGGTTGTTTATGGTGCGAAGTTCAAGTGATTGAGACAGCGATGCCATAACCAAGACTTTGATTTAGAAGCCTTTGACGACAAGCAGTTGGAGAAGACTTCATCATGTCATCGATAGAGATGGTGTATAGGTTAGAACCTCGAGTACCTCTTAATAATTCTACACCATCAAGTTCTCTAACGAAACAAGTATGTTTTCTAAAAGCCACTTCTAGATCGGAATCACGAATTGACCAACAGAGAACAAATTATGACCAAGACCTTCCACATAATATACCACAAATTACACTTTTACCAACCACATAATCTCCATAACCCATAATAGCTCCAAAATGGTGGTTCCGAATCTAAGCGTCGATGAATTTACTCACGAAGTTCATGAGCATGACCGGTCTCGATCATATGCTTGGAAGAGCACTGAGTCCGGTACCACGAGCGATTTGAGCGATCTGCGGTTGAACATAGACAAGAATGGATAAGCTGGATAATTGGGATCCCCATGCAAGAATGGGTTCCATTTGGTTAATGTGATGATTGGAACACCCACATCGAAATAGAAACATTCATATCGAAATTGAGGCAATGGAATCATTATGAATAGATGCGGTACTAGTGTCCGTATTTGCCCTATTCAAAGTATGTTCACTTCTTAAGGAATAGTTCTACCGATGAGGCATCCATTTTCTAGTGGGCATTTCTGATTAACCTTATGGCCAACGGTATCCATTGATAACCTATCTTACTAAATGTTCTTCTGTGGACTTCCTTTGTTTTCTAACTTTCTTTCGCCTTTGCCTTTTTGCCTTCTTAGCATGATATTTTGCATTAACAATGTTAGCGGGATTTGTGACATTAGACAAAGCATTCACACCACATTCATGATTAGTAACGAATTCAAGCGAGACATCATTACAAGGTTTGCAAATAGTATCGAATTGAATTAATTACGATGCGCCTATGGCTAATACTAGAATCAACACGATTCGTTTTATTCGACTCAAGCTTAAAGTTCCTAGGTTGGTCTTCTACTCTCTTCCAATGCACATTCTTAGCTTGCGAGGTCCTATCATTCCTTGTATTGTCTTGAGACTTTGACATGCTCGCTTTAATGTCACTGATTACTCTGTAGAGGAATGGGAACATTAGTTGGTTTTGCTACTTTTGCATTTACTGTTTAGATGTCTTTGGGATGTGAACTATTTGAAGGCGCATTGAAGTTCACCTTTTAACACTAGAGGTGTTGGG
This sequence comes from Chrysanthemum lavandulifolium, assembly GCA_022545495.1. Lineage (NCBI taxonomy): Eukaryota > Viridiplantae > Streptophyta > Magnoliopsida > Asterales > Asteraceae > Chrysanthemum > Chrysanthemum lavandulifolium. The sequence goes on along the minus strand of CM040242.1, from coordinate 101,327,983 downwards.
ATCGAACTACTTGAAGGTATACTACGGTTCACATTCATAACATTGGGCATCGAATGGATTTCATACTTGGCACTAGGCATAGAACACGGAATCAAAGGATTAACTCTCTCACCTAAGGACTTAGGGCATATTGTGATTAAGCATTCTAGAAGTTCTTGAGATCGTTTGGCATATAAGCATGCATGCCCAATTGCATTATCAAGTGGTTTCTCTAACTTATCCTCTTCAACAATCTCACGGAGACATTCTAGACAATCCTTAAGGGATGAGAAATATGTTTGAATTGCAAGTTTATTGTTCCTAAGATGAGGAGGAACATATTTCTGAGACAAAGCATATTTATTACAAGCAAGTACCTTTGATCCATCATTCTCCCCATTGGTCATTGGCATTTTCCCTTTTACCTGGCTCTTCAGATTCTCAATTTCCTTTTGCAATGAAGCTATTTGTTCGTTATTTTTGTTACGAGTGACCTTTATTGATTCAAATAACTCATTGAAATGACGTTTAACCTTTTCATTTTCTTCTAGAAAACTCTCGTTTTCCTTTTGTAATGCATTTACTAAGTTTTGAAGATGAAACGTTTGAGAATTCTGAGAATCTAAAGGAGGAGGCATTTGGGAGCCAGTCACATTGTTCTTTTCACCCTTTAATTGAGAGATTTGGGCTTTCAACTTTCTGATCGTGTTACAATGAGCTTGAATCTGTTCGTCACGTTTGTTTATTTGAAAAACTGCATCAAACTCGGAGCATCGAGGATGTCTTGATATTTGAGGTTTTGACATTTTCTTTAAGATGTTGATATTTTAGTTGTAAATTAAAATGATCAACTTCTAGTTTAGAAAAGTGTTTTACCAAATTATCGTGATCATCCAGATCAATTTTCTCATTTAGTTTAGAGTTAGTTTTTTCAAGCTCAATGACACGATCGTGGGAGACTTTCAAAGCAACAGATAATTCATGAAATTGAGAAGCATTAATGGAACAATTTGTAGCAGTGAAAAACACATCTTGAGCAATACATTGAAATCGATTCTCATTCGGTGTATGTAAGTTCTTCCTCTCAATCTCATTATATTTTAATTCTCGCTCATAGTCACTAACCTCAACGATCATTGCATCAAATTCCTTTTCCATTTCTTTAATGTCTAAATTCATTCCCTTTTAAGACTTTCAAATTGATCTTTTAGTTGTTTAAAGAAAGGCATGACTTGATTAAATAACATTCTTTCGTTTGCTCAAAACCCCTTTCCCTTGATTATACCGATGGGTGTGATCCTTTTCTTACAAGTTTTCTCAAAATCAACAAATAGTTGAAAGATAACATATTGGTGATTAAGGTCTTGCTTTTAGTGGCAATAGTCCTAGGAACTAAATGCATTGGTGTATTGGGAGGATACAAAGTCGTTGAAGGCATTTTCCTAAAGGGGTTTGTTACAACAAGATTCTCTCGCTTTTGCTTATCTAAATCCTTTTCCGAACACTTGTTCGGGTGTTAACAATGTCTGAGGCTTAAACTTGTTCAAGGAAATCCAATTCTCCTTCTTGTAATCATGGGGTGTGATATTTATTTTCTTCTCTTTACATTTAGGATCATCTAGTTTCTTGTTCATCTTTTCCTAGTGACTTCATCGATTTCTTATCTTCCTCGGTGCACTCGGTAGCAACTAGGTTTCTGTCTAGGCTTAAGGATTTCATTGCCATCATAAAGTACCTTATGAGCATTTCTAGCCTTTTAATGACCTCGGATTTGGTTCCTCAACTAGGGAATGCTATGCTTATCGCTTAAGACTCTATGCTTAGTGATCATGTGAGCGATCGAATGGTGTTCCTTGTATGTACAACTTATTTTCAAGCTTGTTTTCAAAGTTTTGATTAGAAAAATCATTCAAAAGTTTTGATTCCTTAGCATTGAATTCTTGCTTAAGCATTTTCACATTTTCTTGAAGTTCTTGTTTTGCTTAGCGTTTTAGAAAGCTTTTCTTGTAAGGAGTTTAACTCTTGTTTTAATACTTCTTCTCTAAAATTACTTTTCTAATGATTATGCGCATTTGGTCATCCATTTCCTGCTCACGGGTGGTCAACTCAAATTTAGCACGTTGTTCATAAATAGCAACACGTTCTTTATAGGCATTCGATTCGAGACAACGAGAATCATCGAGGGTACATGCGGTGAATTCATCAAAAACATAGTCATTATTGATTGCGAAGATGCATTACTTGGTACAGTCTCACTTTCACTTTGATTCACATATTGATCATATGTGACAATATTGCTATTATCCACATCATCAATATCGATTCATAAGTCTCAAGAGATTGTACTTCATTATGCATCTTTAGCTCATCAACATCATCATATAGTTTTAATACCTCGAGATGATCTTGTCTTTGGATGGACCACTTGTTGTGGAGGAGAGACCTTTGGAGACACCATAGGAGAGATGCTAGCCATGAAGATTGTTTGAGCGATGGGTTCATCATCTACATCGAATCAAATGCATCACAATCGGCTACTTGAAAGGCATTCGATGATTATGACCTATCTCACGAATTGGTTGTTCATCAACATCGACATCATAAGTCTTGGCATTCCCTTGAAGAAGCAATAACTCCTCTTCATCCAAAGTTGCTCCATTGTCACGAGCTTGCACTAGCAACATCTTATCCACAAGTACTCGGCATTACGTGGACGTTTTGGAGATGTGCGGTTCCTTGCAATGTGTCCTCACCACCACGGTTGTAGCATTTGATAGGCTTTGTTTGTCCTTGATTTCCAATCCTTCCTCGATTCGATTTCCACCATAGCCTCCACCTACTCCACCCTTCTCTCGATCGTCTGCCTTTCTTGAACCTTTTGCACCATAACCTTTCCATCTCGGCGGTGGCTTGATTGTGTGGATTGGATGATGTTCGAGGTTGTTGTTGGTGTGTGGGAGAGTGTTCATGTTTTGTTGATCATGAGAGCTAGTTGATTAATGAAGTTTCCACGGTGCATCGGCATCGACTTGTTTGAACATTGGATCGGGAATGAGTTTGTGATTACCATTACCCATGGGAACAACTTGAGAAGCTTTGGTGGTAATCCCAACATTTGTGTAAAAGCGGTTGAATCATTTGATGAACTTGTTTCTCCACGATTGGTTTTGAGCGATTCCGAATCCTTTTTCAAACATAGCATGTCTTTCATTACGGAGAAGGAAGGCATAGAGATTGCTCATAGTTTGTATTCTTCAATCCTTTAGTGAGCTTCACGGATGTGACAAACTTGTGCCATTCGGGATTCATGTTGTTTACAAATTTTGAGTTCGGTTGAATGTTAGGCATGGTCATTCGATGTTCCTCATGTCATTCACAAGCTTATGGAATCTCACGTAGTACTCATAGACACTCTCATCGGTTTCATCTTGAAATGCTCAAATTCATCATATAATTGTGATTCTCTATCTTCAACAGTTAATTGAGAACACGAGAGAAGCATCTTGACATTATCCCATCGACCTTTGCTTGATGTTGTGATTGATAAGCTTGTAGATGTCTTTTGGAAGACCTTGCGGTATAATGTTAGAAGCCACGATATCGCATCGAATCTCTTCTTCTCCTTATCATTGAGCTCATCATCGTCTTTGGTGCATCTATTCCATAGATCATTGTTCCATCTTAATTGTATCAATTATGTCTCTAGTAGTCTCAACCCGATACGGTCCTTCATCAATGGATTTGAGAATGTTGACCCATTTTCCTTACCAAGACAAGTACAATCGATTCGTTGAGCCCAAGAGTCGTAGTCGATTACATCAAGCATGGGTGGGCGAGTGTCTCGAACCACCGCTTGAACATCCTCGACAGCAGTGGAGATGATTGTAGGTGCGTTGGTAGACATGTTAACAGATTAAACGGGATTTTATAACTCTATGATTAAACCGGGAAATAGATTCTTTCACGGGATTTTACTAAATCAAGAGAAAACCGTATTTTAGACAAGTCAACCAACTCGCTAAGAAACCTTGAACCAAGTCGCTAAGAACCAAGTCGCTAGCAAATTTTGACAGCAAGTCGCTAAGCACCAAGTCGCTAAGATGTCAAGTCGCTAAATAGCAACTCGCTAAGCACCAAGTCGCTAAGATGTCAAGTCGCTAAATAGCAACTCGCTAAGCACCAAATCGCTAATACCAAGTCGCTAACAAACTTAAGTACAAGTCGCTAACTTTCACCAAGTCGCTACCCGTAGTGGAGAATCCACTAAGTGTACTGTTTGTCGGCTTGTCTCAATAGACAAGTCGCTAAGCTCAACTCGCTAAGAACTTCTACTACAACTCGCTACTAACTTACAAAGCAAGTCGTTACCAAGACAAATTATCCGTAGCTCAAGTCGCTAGCTAGAAAATCAAACAAACACCACTTTTCAATCCAAAAACAACCCAACCACGATGATTAAAGCTTACCAAATCAAAACCCAAGCACATACAATGATTCTAAACACAAAACTACACCCAAGATTCAAACTTTAACACTAGAAATGATCCAAATGATGCAAAAACCACTAAACTTTTTCAAACTCTAAAACCACCTAAAAGTCACTAGAAATCCAAAGATATGTAATAGATGATCAAACCATGGCTCTGATACCATTTGTAACATATTGGATTTCACATACACATCAAACCACACACAAAGTAGGCGTACAAGATGATTCTAGAGAGAGAAAGTTAGAGGTTGGGAACTTTAGTGAGAGAAAGAAAAATCTTATTATGAGCTCCAACTCTCTACCTTGGGAGGTAGAGAGTATTTATAGTCATTACATAAATCGCCACCTATCGGGGGATCGTGGATCGGTGTTACTTAAACTAAATACTACTTAACTAATAATAATCTCGACTACGAGCTTTCTAAAGATTACATATAAGACCGACTCCTGGATTTACTAAATCCTAACATCAAGGAGAAGAACAAGATAAAGATTCTGTTACGATGAAGATTAAATTAGTATTTATGTTTGTAAACTATTTTGTGTTTTAACTTTACGATACGAGTTGTATCAAACTCATATTTTGTGTTAAAATGGTTTAATGAATTAATAAACAAAAATCACTCACATACATAATTTTTAATACAGATACATAATTTTTAATATCACGAGCTTTCATCAACATTACAATTACAAAATATACTTGAAAAAAAAGAAATAACATTGATAATATGACATCAATTTGACTTTATAGCTTTAAAAAATAAATTAATGGATTCAAATTTACGATAAGTTAACTTATCCTTAAAGTTAAATTCTTGATCAGTGCTCGGCATTAGCATTATTTGATTTCCTTTTAACTTTCTTTCCGTTTCGTTTCGACTTCTTAATGTCTTTCTTAGCACTAAGAAGTTTCTGTCTGGATTGTTTGGACAATTCACGAAATCATGATCTGTTAATATATTCTGATTCTACACTTTCTCAAATTTTCCCACATTCTTTAGGATCTTTCGTCGGCGTCATTATTAGAAGGTTTATATGTTGCACCATGCGCCACCCTTATTTGATCCAATATCGGGAGGAAAACAAACAATAGCGGGAGGTTTAGGAATACCAATCATAGATGATATGCTATCCTCTTTATTTCACGAAGGCGTACAGCAGTTGATGATTCAATCAAATTCAAATATGCTCAATTTTTCAAAAATATACCTGTTTTTCTTCATCATATCCGCAATGATTGATTATCGAATTCACTTTAGAATAAATTTTAGAAATACAACTACCGAAGATCCATTTGCTTTAAAGAAGATCCAAGAAGAGGTAAAACAACGACTTCTTTTTCCAACGTCTTAAAAGATATTGTTTTGGAATCTTGTTAATACCATATCCTCTAAGAGTATAAAAGCATGACGACATAACAGATCACGTCTTTCAAAATGTAGACAAGAATAGTTAAGCGAGCGAGTTCCTTCATCATACTCAACTGAAAAAGTAAATGAAAAATTAACTACAATTTATAATGAATTTTTTAAAAAATCTTCACAATACTTATTTATTTAAAAAGACAATACCTTAAACTCTCCAAACCACTCTTTATCAATGTCTTTTACATAACCCAAGTTTTTCATAGACCCAAGACAACTCTCAATAGAAGCAACAATCTCGGCTGAACCACATAGAATGCTTCAAGAGTATAAAATTTGCGACATGTTGTTCAACTAAATGATTGGTTTTCAATGAAGGTCTATTAATTCTTGAATTATTATCAAGAACACGTTGATTATACCTTTGTTGATCTAAGGCACTTTCATAACGAAAAGAAAATGAACTAGAGTAGAACTCCAATTAGAATTATGACCAAAAAATAGTTTTCACTTTCGGATCTTGAAGTAGTTTTCATCAAACCACTCATTGGGATATCTCTAAAATAAGCGAGGATCCAAAGTTCTTTTATGTTAAACATATCATTCAACCATTTATGCTTATCTAAATCAAATTCATCCAATAAAGCTTCCCATTTCGAACAAATTCAACGGGTTTATCGCTTTCCCTCCATACAAGAGAACCTAGACGTTTCTTAAATCCTCCTTCACATATACTAGAACCGATCTATATAATAATAATAATAATAATAATAATAATAATAATAATAATAATAATAATAATAATAATAATAATAATAATAATAATAATAATAATAATAATAATATAATAATAACTAAAAAATTATATATATAAATACCTTGGTAGGAAGTTTATTCATTATATGCCACATACAAAGCCGGTGTTTAGCGGTTTTAAACATATCGGTATAGCTATTAACATTGAAGGATCTTGATCATTAAAACAAGGTACGGCTCCTTAATATGGATGTTAAGAAAAGCTTGCAGAGCCACTTATATGAAACAACATCTTCTTTCGAAAGTAAACCACAAGCAAAATTACACATTTTTATGATTATCAACACCGTAAAAGGCACAAAACCATATTGTACCTAAAAAATTAAAATATAAAATTTATATTATATATAAAAATACAAAATAAATAAATAAGAATAAAAGAAAGAAAATAAAACTTACATATTGGTTTTGTATGTAGCATCAAAAGAAAGAACATCACCAAAAGCTTTATAATTCATTTTACTTGTATCATCCGACCAAAACAAACAACTTAACTGACCATCGGTGTTAGTCTTAAACTCGAACGTCAAATTTTCATCTCTTTCTTTCAAAATACTAAACTTGTCAATAATCATTTGAGCATCATATTTACCAATATAGCTATAAATGTCACGACTCATATTCTTAAAATTAATCTTAGTGGCACCAACATTTTCATATCCTCCCAAAAGCTCTGCAATAAAATTGAATGACATACAAGGACCGATGTTTAAGTTCAAGCCTTAATGACAAAATCTTGATCGCCAAACTCATAGACCTATGAGACTTTTGCAAATGTCTATCCTCGGATAAAAAACCATGATTGTGCTCTTCAACAAAACTTTTAACCCTATACTTTTCGCAGATCGACAACATAAATTTTAGCTTTGCAATTTGTCCTAAACTCGATCTTATTCTCTTTAGAGACTTAGCATCACAATTATCTTTTAAACTATCAAATTCTTTAACTTTAACTTTCTTGGTACCTTCTTTCGCAAAGAAATTCCTTATTTATAACAATACCTCCATCGTTAGTTTGATGTACGAACAATAAAACCGACTTGACATAATCTTTGTATGCTTTATAAGCTTCTTCAACACTATCAAACAAAGTACCTTCCTTTGGTAGAAGAGTTTTAACAACAACAAGTTTAATAAGCATTGAAGTTGATGTAAAAAATCGGTGAATTTACTTCTTCATTCTCTTCAACATTAACATCGGTGACAAATTTTCATCTTCAACAAACTCATTGCTTGCACAATTTTGTCTCATTGAATCACCTAAAAAAACAAAACATAGAAAACTCAACTTTACTTAAAATATCACAGTAACTATACTTGAAAGTGCTACTGCAACAACAAATTTTATTAATAGCATCTCAATATGACTATCCTTGAAAGATATGTTAATAGCATCTCAAAAAGTGCTACTACTGCTGCAACAACTTACTACTGCTGCAGAAATTATTTCTAATGTTGCGTCAACTACCTTGAACAACTATTTAGATAAATATCACAATAACTATCATTCAATGATATTAACAGTTTTAATATCAAAATAACTATCATTGAACAACTATTTTCTTACCTATCACAATAACTATACTTGAATGATATACACAGTTTTAATATCAGAATATCTTTTTCGCAAAGCTTTAATATCACAATAACTATCATATTAAAATCATTAAACATCACAAATAAAATAAACTTGAACAAAATGTTTTATTAAAATAATATTTCAGTTTTAAATATCAGAATAACTATCTTAGAAAACAAGTGTTACTCCAAAAAATTATCACTCATGCAACAAATGTTACTCTCTTTGTTAATACTAATTAAACAATATTAACAATACGAAATACATAAATGATAAATCCTAATCTGAATGATCCCCGCATGCAAAATCATACAGGAGACCGATAACCGGCATATTCCTCAATGCGAGCCAAATCTTCCTAGTCTAGCAGACGAACTTGATGCACCTACACCATCAGTTTTGTTCTCCCGATAGCTCCAACTGATTTTGGTATTGATGTTGTTCTGTATTTGTTGAACACACACCCACAAAATATCAGAAATATTGTCATCTTTGCTGTCTTCATCCATCAAAAACTTTTCGATCACGGCTTTTCATTCAAGCGTAATATCATTGCAAATCGTGTAGTCTTCCTTCATATGTTGCTTCTCTGACCTTGCCTGCTCAAACAAATTGATAACATCTATAATAGCATTTTTTCGAGCCACATCATCTTCTTTGCATTGTTTTTTAACGTACATTTGCATATCTTCAACGGAATGGGGGAGACAACAAGCCATAATAATTTTGTGTTTGAAATGGTGTGTTTAGAAGTAGTTGGAGGTTAAATTACATTTGAAATTGTATGTTTAGAAGTAAAATGTGATTGAGCCTGATTGATTTGAAGACAAACTATCAGAATAATTACAATTGAACAACTATCCTTATATGCTATTACCAGTTTTAATATCAGAATAACTATCATATTATCATTAATAAAATCAGAATAAAAAATCCTTATATGACAATAACAAAAAAGATTAATATCACAATAAGTACCCTTATATGATATTACAGATTCAAGTATCATAATCACTATCCTTATATCAATACGACCAGTTTTAAAAACAGATAATAAGAAAAAAAGGTTAAATATCAGAATAACTATCCTTATATGATATTACCAGATTTAATATCACAATAACTATCATTATATGATATTACCAGGTTTAATATCAGAATAACTATCATATAAAGGTTATTGATATCAGAATAACTATCCATATATAAAACGGATAATAACAAAAAAGATTAAATATCAGAATAACTATCCTTATATGATATTAAGGTTATTGATATCAGAATAACTATCCTTATATAATAAAACCAGTTTTAAAACGCATAATAAGAAAAAAAAGCTTAATATCAGAATAACTATCAACATATTAAATTACCAGTTTTAATATCATAATAACTATCATATTAACGTTATTAATATCAGAATAACTATACACATATCAGAATAAAGAATTAATATCAGAATAACAGTCATATTAAGGATATTGATAAAAGATACAAAAATAACATTAATATCATAATAACTATCCTCATATCAGAATAACAAACTTAATATCAGAATAAATATCCTAATATCAGAATAACAAACTTAATATCAGAATAACTATCATACTAACGATAGAAACATCAAAGTGTAAATGTACTAATACTCGAATAACAATAGTAATATCGAGTAACTATCCTCCAAATCATAATAAAACCTTAATATCATAATAACTATCATATAAATACCTTCAACAGTTTTTTAATGAAAAATGTACCGATAGATCGGGACCGATACGAGAATCTTGATCGGGTAATTCCATTCGATAAAAATTAAATAAAAAAGTCGAGAAAAATATGGAAATAGAATGTTCTAATAAAATAAAAAGATACGGAGAGAAAAAAGGGATGAATTTGGTCAAATCTTAGCCGCTAAATGAAAAAAAGATCAACGGATGAGGTACATCCGCACTAAAAAAAAATATCCGCACGTGATCCTCACTATATATATATATATATATCTATACTACTTATAAAGCATGCATATCCCCAACCAAAACCCAACCCTCCATCTTTAAGATTCAGCCACCCGAACCTATTTCCGGGCCTAAATTTACACACACCAAACCAAGATACAATCCTAAAAATTACCAAACCAACCATCCTCCAATCCCAACAAACACACATCCTCCTATCCTATTTATTTCCTCTTTATATTTTCTATTTAGAAAAACACACACATAAAATATCTCTATCTCACTCTAAAAATAAAAAAACACTCTCTACCTTCCAAACAAAAAAACTCTCTCATCTCTCTAATCCCGCCACCACCAAACTGCCGCCACCACCGTACAGCCACCACCTCACAGCAGCAACCACCGACGCCGCCACCGCCCAACCACCCGTCATCACGTTCTTGGTATTTTTTTATACATCCGGTTTTTCTTTTGTAGATCTATTTTTTTAAACATGCGTATTTCTAGATTTAATTTTGTTTTTGAGATCAATTTTTTTTGATAGATCTATATTTTTTTAAAGATCCGTATGTTTTAAATGTTTTTTTAAAAAAAAATTCGTATTTTTATTTTTTATTTTTTTAAGATCCTTAAGTTTTTAATTTTTTTTTGAAAGATACGATTTTTTTTTCTAGATCTAATGTTTTCATTTCTAGATCTATTGATTTTTTTTCTAGATCTAATTTTGTTTTTAAGATGCAATTTTATTTTGATAGATCTATATTTTTTAAAGATCCGTATTTTTGAATTTTTTTAAAAAAAAATCGTATTTCTATTTTTTATTTTTTAAGATCCGCAAGTTTTTAATTTTTTTTTGAAAGATACGATTTTTTTTCTAGATCTATTTTTATTTCAAAGGTTTGTAATTTTTTTTGATAGACCTATTTTTTTTTAAAAAAGTTCCGTATTTTTTTAAAGTTTCTTTTTAAAAATCCTTATTTTTTTTAAAAGATCTGTAAGTCTTCAATTTTTTTAAAGATCCGAATTGTTTTATTTGGAGATTCAATGATTTTATTTGTAGATATATTTTTCTTAAAGATTCATAAATTTTGTTGTATATTTATTTTATTTTTAAAATTGTATTTTTTAATTGACCCACATTTTTTCTAAAGATCGGTAATTTTGCTTAATTTTTTTTAAAGACCCATTTTTTTTTTGTAGATCTGATAATTTTATTTGTAGGTTGATATGAATTTTTTAATAGATTCGTACTTTTTTTAGATCCGTATTTTTTTTGTAGGTATAACGTTCTTGGTTTTTTTTTCTTAGTTCCCCCGCCTCGCAAGAAAAAGTTACCGGAAAAAGTAGTTGTTGCCGGAAAGTGTTGTTGCCGCCTTAGTGTTGCCGGAATACCTGCTGCCGCCACTTGTGTCACCGGAATATGTATCCTTTATTCTTAAATTATTGTAAATATTTGTAATAGTATAGGTAGATTTTGTTGTAAAGTTTAGGTTACTTTTTGTTATATAAAGTTTAGGTTACATTATTTGTTATAAAGTTTATTTCTTTTATCCGGATCTACTCATCTATTTGTTTGTAAAGTGTATTTTTTATTTTTACTTTAGTTACTCATTATAAATTTAGTTAGTAAATTGTTGGTCAATCTCTTACGTGATTTTTTTTTTCTTTCTTGTTAGCTAAAAAGTATGTTGCCTAAATTGTTAGTATATAAATTGTTAGTATATATTTGTTAGTACATACTTGTGTCACCGGAGTATATGTATTTAAATTTGAGATATTATGAAAGTATTTTCGATTAAAATTTTGAGAATTTTTGAATAAAATTTGAGATTTTTAAAATTTTGAACTTTAGTGATTGTTTTTTAAAATTTGAATATGTAAAAGTTTGGTAATATTAGTTTTGAAATTTGTGAAAGTGAAAATTTTGAAACTCGAATTTCTTTTGGAAAGTGTGCATATTTTGGAATTCAAAATATAGTGCAAGTGAAAGATGGTTGGTTGGTTTTGTTTGATGGTTTATAGTTTGGTGTTTGATGTAAATATTTCGTAATATTAATTTTGAAATTTGTGAAAGTGAAATTTTTGAAACTTGAATTTTTTTTGCAAAGTGTACGAATTCAAAATATAAAGTTAAAGTTGGTTGTTTGATGGTTTTATAGTTTGGTGATTTTCGTTGGTAGTTGTGAAATAATTTTTGGTTGGTAGCTTTGATAAGTCAACTATGAAAGTTGAATCTTGAGAGGACAATTTACAATAAAAAGATTTTTTTGAAAAAATTGGCCTCATAGTTGTATTGCATTTTTTTTACCACTGAACCATGCATCGAAGGGAACTCTAAGAACTTGAAATTTGGAACTATCGTAAAAAAAACATTATTTTATTAGTAGAGTACAACTTTAATTTGAAATTGATAACTTTAATATATGAAAAAAGGTATGAAAAAAGGTACTATTAGCTTTAGACATGTATATTTAACTTTTATTTATAAAGTAAAGTAAAGTAACTTTATAAAAGTAAAGTAACTTTATAAAGTATTTTAACTTTCGTATTAACCCTAAACTTGTAGGTTGGGCAACTGCCCCTATTTGTAGCATTGTCATAATGGATAATTTTAATATAATGTTTGGGTGACATTTTATATTTTGAAAACAAGAATAGATGTGACGGGACCCTGCCAAAACCTCATGGTTATCTGAGCCAAAAGTACAAAAGCAAACAATTGCTTTGAAAGTTGGGATGTCTCGAAGTTATATTGTCCAAGTTTATATAGCTTCATATTTGTAAGTCATTGCTATAACCAGATAAACCTGAGTCTAACGAAACAATAAAAATTATCATGTCATGGATAAAATGTAGGTCATTTTTATTTCTCCTTCACCGTCTAAATAAAGGGAAAAAATAATTAGCACATAACATTGAACTTTTAAAAAAATCTTTTAATACCATATTAATGCCAACCATTTCCAATGACGATCAAGAAATTTATAGGAAATGCATTTTTTTAAAGTGTATATGAAATGTGTGGTTGTGATTATTTCTTATTTGATCCTTATTCTTATCATTTTACTTTTATTTCTTATTTGATCCTCACTGCCATATTGAATTCAAAACACATGGAAAATAAAAAAAGATGGGCGTGTAAAGTGTTGTTTAGCATTTTTTAGAGTAACATTTCAAATTTAAAAAACAATTTTACACTAGAACAAAAGTTACTACGTAGTAAAAATCTCGATCTTTTGATATTCGTAGACATGATATACATGGCTTGTGTCCTTATTACAAGGATGACACTAAAATTTATAAATGAGGCTTACTCATAAAAATCACACTCAAATGTCTAGAGGGATATCTCGTAGAACAACAAAGGTATTGGTTAAACCAGTCAAAGAGTTCCGTTAAGCAGGAATCTATACCTCAAATGTCGTGTATCAAGAAGTTTTACGTGACGAGTAACATGTGTTGTTAATTAATATTTCATAATTGATGTAATCTTTTATTTTAAGATTCATTAAATATGTTTCTATGTCGTTTGATATATGTTAAGAATTTTTGCTAGAGTTGAATTATCACATGTTACAACAGTTTGTAATTACATTTTCATCCTTTTTCACGTTTTATTTTGAACGTTATACAAAACACTTACCACAATATCGTATATCGTTAATCGTCGCCACCACTATAGCTTCAGAAAAACACAATAATCGAATGCCAATTTAAAATTATAATAATAAATAAATAAATAAGCAGATAGATAAATAAAAATACCATAAACCACAACAATCTATAAAAAAAATTACATGTTAAATAAGATGTTTTGGGTAAATAATAATCGCCGCCACTGCACCTTTATAAAACACAATAATCTATTGTCGTTGTGCAATCATGCCTTGAGAAAAAGTGCTCTTGAAAAGGATTCCGAGCGATACATAAAGCCTTAAAGAATAAAGTACCAAATCATATAGACGAATGACTTACAAGGAAAATACAAAATCCAATATGTCTAAAATAAAATGAAATCTCCAACAATAGCCCAACAAAATAATTCCAAATAATAAGGTATCTAGGGTTGGTCCACTCAAATAATCCAACTCTCTCCCCATCAAAGCCCATCTTCAAACCTAACACCTTGCAGAAAAGAAATGCATTTGAGCTTAAAAAGCCAGGTGAGAATGATATAACAAAACGAAAGCTAATAAAATCTGAAATGCGAAATGAAACAAAGGAAAACGGATAACAAAGTCGCAGCGGAATAAGAATAATGAGTCAAAGAGAATCCTGCATAACACAATTATACAGATATCCAAAACGAACAGGTAACAAGGAGCAATGAGCAAAGCAAAACATCGGTGACATATAAGCAAGCACATACAAACCAGACACACAAAGACTGAAACATAAGAAAATATAGCAGGCGTAGCATCCACACAACATATCTATCATACAATCAAATTCAGGAAATGCGAAGACATATAAGCCAAACAGATGTCTACAGGAAAGCGGAAGCAATTAATTAATAAGTGAGCATGGCAATTCACACAGGTCAAAACTCTTAGTTGAAGACATGATCAGTATCATAACGGTGGTCAAAACATGGCAGTCACACGTAACAAGTAGGAATACTGATGATGAAGACTATAATTAAATGAATTACATACATAGCGAGGCAATTAAACAAGTTAACAAGCTAGACTTCATAAGTTGAACCATTTACCCAATCAAACCGTAACATAATGCAATGCAAACATGGCGGTCAATAACAAGCAGATAAGGATACCACGAATAGTCATAGTCCACGAGATTAAATCGAACGAGGTACAAAAGATAAACAGATCAAAAATCGATTGCATACAAGCATGGTTACCAGACAAATCAAAAGGATCACATAACAGTAAGATAGCATATCATCAGGTGACCACAGGTAAATCTTATAATCGCATATTAATCATATCATAACAGGGTAATCAGTAGTCATATAAAACATGAATATCATAATCAAATCCAATAAACATATAATAACCCGCCACGTGAATGGAACGATAGTATGAAGTAACGGAATGAGAGTGTAATGATCAAAGCAATGGAACATATATATCTTGGTAGTAGAGTGAGTCATATAAGGGTATTGGGTAAAGGACGGTCAATTCGAATATGGTGCGGTGGGAATCCGAAGGTACAATATAGGTATATCAAAAGTGTAAGGGTTGTCGTAAATCTATCCCGAGCCAACAAAACAAACCATATCAATAGTGGCAATAATGACCAAGTAACCAATAGTAGCCATTGTATTCGGAGGGTGACCTCGGAATACCAAACCAATAGGAGGGAGACCTCGGTAACCAATGGAGTAGCTAGCTCCCAAATGTGAGGGGTGTATTGCACACACCAACCACATCACCAAACCATATATCAATACAAAACAAATACAAATCTAGGATGCATCCATACCGCAAAACAATAGTGGCCATACAATATATCCAAGGCGCATAATCAATACAAAATAGGGACGTGTGGAACATCACTCAACCACACTAAAGTCATGCCATTGGTGCATCAATGACACGGACATGGAACCCCATGCCTAGTTAATGGCTCGGAATCAATCGAAGGGTCAACAAAGGTTCAAAGTGTAGCAATATGTAAGTCTTCACAATTAAATATCAATGGTTCACAATTCGAGTTTCATAGCAATAGTTCAATATCAGGTCCAATATCAAAAGTTCAATATCAAAGGTTCATTGTCAAAGATTGATATCAAAGTCCATATCATAAGTTCATATCATAGGTTCATATCAAGGTTCATAATCAAGCAGTTCACATAGGAGAATCAATCAAAGGGAGCATAGCAAAGTTATAGGAAGCCCTAATAAGAAGGCTCGAGCAAAGTATAACGGTTCAAAGCTAATATCGAAGATGTAAGCGAATCGGGAGAAACCTTAAGAGGTAAGGTCGAATATCATGCACTTAACGCCAATGATAGGAAGCAAGCGAATGAATGACCACGAAGACACAACGTCACATCCCCTTCAACGCATCTACACGGATTACGATTTTTTTAAATACTTATTAGCTCAATTAAGTCATAACGGATTAATCGTATTAATATTTTAGAGTTATTAAGTGTATTCTCATTTTTAGTATTGGACGAATTAAAATACTTTAGTGTAATAATCATTGATAAATCAAACTTAAGGGTTACGAATGATAAATGGCATAATTAAGCGTTTAATATGACCAGATATCCTATTTTAAGGCTTTATTAAATAATACTTCAAAATAAAGGGTTTACATGGTAATTTTCTCAAAGTTTAAGGTTTACATAGTCATTATCTCATTGCATTTGGGTCGAAAACTAGGCCCTTTCATTTGATATATATACATATAATCTAATACATGCACTTAGGTGATAAAGAGTTATTATTTTATGCTATCACCTTTCCATCATTTCAAATGACAGATATATATTTGTAGTATTATAACATGCCTACTTTACTTTATTATTTTATGCAAGGTCTTATCATGAATGCATGCTTCTTCCTTTTCTATTTTATTCATGCATATACATGCTTCAGTAACATCTAAGTGAAATCAACGCATGACCTTTTCACGGATTTCTTTAAACGCCTCACATGCATGCATCTTTCCCATTGTTTTACTAAATATCATGCATGCAATTTCTCAAAATTTCTCCAACCAAAAGCGTAGCATAATTAGTATCATGCCTATAATCTTATCGAACCCGGAAAAGCGTAACGCACGAACCATTGAAACCATACCGAGACCCAACTAATCAAAACCCATCTCGGTATTACGGCGCATCGAGACCAACTAAACAAAACCCATTTTCGGTGTACACTTAGTGATACAAAATGAGTTCAAAGCGTTCGAGTTAACCCAAACCGACACCATGGTTTTGGTTCATATTATCCATTTGAAAATCATTGTTGTAACTATATAGTTCATTATGTATTAAGATCTCAAAATCCTTGCTCGTTTATAAATGATAGCTTTTATCATGAA
The DNA here is from genome assembly GCA_022545495.1 of Chrysanthemum lavandulifolium. NCBI lineage: Eukaryota > Viridiplantae > Streptophyta > Magnoliopsida > Asterales > Asteraceae > Chrysanthemum > Chrysanthemum lavandulifolium. The sequence continues at coordinate 101,310,781 of CM040242.1, read as the reverse complement.
TGGATTCAAAATTTATAAGCGATACTTGCTCCATTTTAAATGTCTAAATTTTCATTCGCCCAACTACATGCGAGACCCATATAACGATCCGGTTTCTAAGACACACATCGACACCTCATTTAAATGCAGTCAACATGATATTAACAAGCATGCACAAACGACCCATAACCTAATCGTATCATCATAACAGTAAGAATTTTAGGTTAAATTTTACTCATTGAATTCATACGTATATATGTGTTTGTGTGTCGAGTTAGAACACGAGAAAAAGATGAAGGGTACCTAGTCAGATTCAAGACGAAAGCAAGAAAACATAAAACCAACTATCCCTTCGAACCAAACCGAGATGAATACCCACGATCAAACCGCGATCAACCCATCTTGATTACCATCGAGTACCACCTTGTTAACCTTCGCACACCTTGCTTCCTTAGAAAGAAAGATGATGCCAAATAGTATGTGTTTTAGGGTTTTAATGAATGTGAGATTTGTGATAATCGGTTAATAAAGTATGAGAGTGATGGGAGTTGATTTAGCGAATTTTGGGAGACTCATTCTTCTCTCATATCCTTTCCAAATATTCAATAGTATATATCTTTACTTGAATCAATGTACACATAAAAATATAAAATGGGTCCTAGAGGAGAGAACATAGGAGGCGTGCTTAAAGGGCGGTCAAAAAGGGGGAAAGGCGTCCATATTGAGGCGGATATGGAGGAGAAAATTGAATCCAAGATTAAAGTTATTCATTTACCAATATACTTGTCTATCTTTAATTTAATTCCTCTATTAACATGATATAATAGTCCATTTAACTTCATATTATGTTATATCTATTTTATTTTGTAAGTGTAAATTTTTATTCTAAAAGTCTTGTGTAAACATTTAAGTGATCAATGAAATTAACGAGCTTGCTCATTTTACGGATTTATAATGAGGGCATTAGGGTCATTTAACACGTTTACGATTTTGAGGGTTTTACAACTCTTCCCCTCTAAAAGAAAAATTTTCGTCCTCGAAAATTGAAGTCACAGAAATATATGGAGACGTACCAGCTTAAGGCGGATGTAGCAATCCATAGTTTCACACAGATCATAACGATTTCGGTTCCAAAGCGTACAAAACACATAACAGATGTCGATGAGAATCTCGCAAAGAGGTACAGAATTTCAAACGATCATAAGGAGTGCCAATTAACGGATATAGGTCATTTTCCATTCACGTACCAACCCCCGGCATTTCCCAAAACGTCGTATGATTCCAATAAGTTCAAATTATATGATCTCGGTATTATTACGTTGATCAGGCGTCATAATACTTGCATCACATAACAAGTCCTTATTGTCATCATAATCTGTCCCGGGTCATGACAAACCACATAACCAATATCACAACAAAAAAGAAATGCGGTGAGCTTAAAAGCCCAAGGAATGATATAACAAAACGAAAGCTAATAAAATCGAAATGCGAAATGAAACAAAGGAAAACGGATAACAAAGTCGCAATGAATAAGAATAATGAGTCAAAGAGAATCCTGCGATAACACAATTATACGATATCCAAAACGAATGTGTAACAAGGAGCAATGAGCAAAGCAAAACATCGGTGACATATAAGCAAGCACATACAAACCGTATACACAAAGATCAAACATAAGAAAATATAGCAGCGTAGCATCCACACAACATATCTATCATACAATCAAATTCAGAAATGCTAAGACATATAAGCCAAACAGATGTCTACAGGAAAGCGGAAGCAATTAATTAATAAGTGAGCATGGCACCACACAGTCAAAACTCTTAGTGAAGACATGATCAAGATCATAACGGTGGTCAAAACATGGCAAATACACGTAACAAGTAGGAATACAAGATGAAGACTATAATTAAATGAATTACATACATAGGTGGCAATTAAACAAGTTAACAAGCTAGACTTCATAAGTTGAACCATTTACCCAATCAAACCGTAACATAAACAGAAATGCAAACATGGCAGGTCAATAACAAGCAGATAAGGATACCACGAATAGTCATAGTCCACGAGATTAAATCGAACGAGGTACAAAAGATAAACAGATCAAAAATCGATTGCATACAAGCATGGTTACCAGACAAATCAAAAGGATCACATAACAGTAAGATAGCATATCATCAAACCACTATGTAAATCTTATAATCGCATATTAATCATATCATAACAGGTAATCGTAGTCATATAAAACATGAATATCATAATCAAATCCAATAAACATATAATAACCCGCTACGTGAATGGAACGATAGTATGAAGTAACGGAATGAGAGTGTAATGATCAAAGCAATGGAACATATATATCTTGGTAGTAGAGTGAGTCATATAAGGGTATTGGGTAAAGGCGGTCAATTCGAATATGGTGCGGTGGGAATCCGGAAGGTACAATATAGGTATATCAAAAGTGTAAGGGTTGTCGTAAATCTATCCCGAGCCAACAAAACAAACCATATCAATAGTGGCAATAATGACCAAGTAACCAATAGTAGCCATTGTATTCGAGGGTGACCTCGGAATACCAAACCAATAGGAGGGAGACCTCAAGAACCAATGGAGTAGCTAGCTCCCAAATGTGAGGGGTGTATTGCACACACCAACCACATCACCAAACCATATATCAATACAAAACAAATACAAATCTAGGATGCATCCATACGCCCGCAAAACAATAGTGGCCATACAATATATCCAAGCGCGCATAATCAATACAAAATAGGGACGTGTGGAACATCACTCAACCACACTAAAGTCATGCCATTGGTGCATCAATGACACGGACATGGAACCCCATGCCTAGTTAATGGCTCGGAATCAATCAAGGGTCAACAAAGGTTCAAAGTGTAGCAATATGTAAGTCTTCACAATTAAATATCAATGGTTCACAATTCAGAGTTTCATAGCAATAGTTCAATATCAAGGTCCAATATCAAAAGTTCAATATCAAAGGTTCATTGTCAAAGATTGATATCAAAGTCCATATCATAAGTTCATATCATAGGTTCATATCAAAGGTTCATAATCAAACAGTTCACATAGGAGAATCAATCAAAGGGAGCATAGCAAAGTTATAGGGAAGCCCTAATAAGAAGGCTCAGAGCAAAGTATAACGGTTCAAAGCTAATATCGAAAGATGTAAACGAATCAGAGAAACCTTAAGAGGTAAGGTCGAATATCTCGTACTTTAACGCCAATGATAGGAAGCAAACGAATGAATGACCACGAAGACACAACGTCACATCCCTTCAACGATCTACACGGATTACGATTTTTTTAAATACTTATTAGCTCAATTAAGTCATAACGGATTAATCGTATTAATATTTTTAGAGTTATTAAGTGTATTCTCATTTTTAGTATTGGACGGAATTAAAATACTTTAGTGTAATAATCATTGATAAATCAAACTTAAGGGTTACGAATGATAAATGGCATAATTAAACGTTTAATATGACCAGTATCCTATTTTAAGGCTTTATTAAATAATACTTCAAAATAAAGGGTTTACATGGTAATTTTCTCAAAGTTTAAGGTTTACATAGTCATTATCTCATTGCATTTGGGTCGAAAACGAGGGCCCTTTCATTTGATATATATACATATAATCTAATACATGCACTTAGGTGATAAAGAGTTATTATTTTATGCTATCACCTTTCCATCATTTCAAATGACATGATATATATTTGTAGTATTATAACATGCCTACTTTACTTTATTATTTTATGCAAGGTCTTATCATGAATGCATGCTTCTTCCTTTTCTATTTTATTCATGCATATACATGCTTATCAGAACATCTAAGTGAAATCAACGCATGACCTTTTCCCGGATTTCTTTAAACGCCTCACATGCATGCATCTTTCCCATTGTTTTACTAAATATCATGCATGCAATTTCTCAAAATTTCTCCAACCAAAACGTAGCATAATTAGTATCATGCCTATAATCTTATCGAACCCGAAAACGAACGCACTCGAACCATTGAAACCATACCGAGACCCAACTAATCAAAACCCCATCTCGGTATTACGACGCATGCCGAGACCAACTAAACAAAACCCATTTTCGGTGTACACTTAGTGATACAAAATGAGTTCAAACGTTCGAGTTAACCCAAACCGACACCATGGTTTTGGTTCATATTATCCATTTTGAAAATCATTGTTGTAACTATATAGTTCATTATGTATTAAGATCTCAAAAATCCTTGCTCGTTTATAAATGATAGCTTTTATCATGAATGGATTCAAAATTTATAACTGATACTTGCTCCATTTTAAATGTCTAAATTTTCATTCGCCCAACTACATGCGAGACCCATATAACGATCCAGTTTCTACAGTACACATGCGACACCTCATTTAAATGCAGTCAACATGATATTAACAAGCATGCACAAACGACCCATAACCTAATCGTATCATCATAACAGTAAGAATTTTAGGTTAAATTTTACTCATTGAATTCATACGTATATATGTGTTTGTGTGTCGAGTTAGAACACGAGAAAAGATGAAGGGTACCTAGTCGATTCAAGACGAAAGCAAGAAAACATAAAACCAACTATCCTTCGAACCAAACCGAGATGAATACCCACGATCAAACCGCGATCAACCCATCTTGATTACCATCGAGTACCACCTTGTTAACCTTCGCACACCTTGCTTCCTTAGAAAGAAAGATGATGACCAAATAGTATGTGTTTTAGGGTTTTAATGAATGTGAGAGATTTGTGATAATCGGTTAATAAAGTATGAGAGTGATGGGAGTTGATTTAGCGAATTTTGGGAGACTCATTCTTCTCTCATATCCTTTCCAAATATTCAATAGTATATATCTTTACTTGAATCAATGTACACATAAAAATATAAAATGGGTCCTAGAGGAGAGAACATAGGAGGCGTGCTTAAAGGACGGTCAAAAAGGGGAAAGGCGTCCATATTGAGGCCGGATATGGAGGAGAAAATTGAATCCAAGATTAAAGTTATTCATTTACCAATATACTTGTCTATCTTTAATTTAATTCCTCTATTAACATGATATAATAGTCCATTTAACTTCATATTATGTTATATCTATTTTATTTTGTAAGTGTAAATTTTTATTCTAAAAGTCTTGTGTAAACATTTAAGTGATCAATGAAATTAACGAGCTTGCTCATTTTACGGATTTATAATGAGGGCATTAGGGTCATTTAACACGTTTACGATTTTGAGGGTTTTACAACTCTTCCCCTCTAAAAGAAAAATTTTCGTCCTCGAAAATTGAAGTCACAGAAATATATGGAGACGTACCAGCTTAAGGCGGATGTAGCAATCCATAGTTTCACACAGATCATAACGATTTCGGTTCCAAAGCGTACAAAACACATAACAGATGTCGATGAGAATCTCGCAAAGAGGTACAGAATTTCAAACGATCATAAGGAGTGCCAATTAACGGATATAGGTCATTTTCCATTCACGTACCAACCCCCGGCATTTCCCAAAACGTCGTATGATTCCAATAAGTTCAAATTATATGATCTCGGTATTATTACGCTGATCAAAGGCCATAATACTTGCATCACATAACAAGTCCTTATTGTCATCATAATCGTCCCGGTCATGACAAACCACATAACCAATATCACAACAAAACAGATAACACATGTAGCAAGTAACATACTAAAACAAAGCGATCACATACATGTAGCATATAATACATCAAACAAACTTACCATATCACAATGAAAGAATGCCACCAACTCGCATGAAACGGTTCCTCATGACTCATTCGTCGGTCCAAAAGAAAAGTCGAGATATACCGTAATGCTAAACGATAAAACTTCATGATTCAAACCGAGTTCGAACGAATCAAAGAAAAGTAATGCCGATCAAAATCACGTAGCAAGATATCAAACCGCCAAAACGCGTGATGTTTAATAGGAGTAACACCGGTCGCGCCCAAATCATATGAAGTAGATGAACCTTCTCACCACCGGTTGAATCTTGTCTCCGTCTCTTGCGTCTTTGGTTGGTCCGTCGCCTTCCTTCAAGAAGATCCCGATGCCTCCAAAGAAGACGACGATCGGTGTGACTCGCTCACGAGCCTCTCCGGTTCAGAGATTGCAAAGAACGCAGTTCGGCACCATCATCTTCGGCTCCACGGGTAGTCTCCATCTAACGATCGACAAACGGATGTGCGAAGACAAAATAATAAAACCAACTGTGAAGAGAAGAGACCAAAACAGTGAAGACAAAAGATTATAGAAGTCAAAACTGAACGACAATCAAAAGGAATCGGAATATATCATAACAGCATTTGAAGCCTAGTGTCTACCCAAGTCCTCACAGTCAATCCTAAGGTCAACAAGACGAAACGGCTCGATACCATAATTGTAACACCCCAACCCGACAAGGGTAGAAGTGTCACATTCGTGTCATATCGTAACATACAAATAAAATTTTACAAGTTTAAAGCCTTAAAGAATAAAGTACCAAATCATATAGACGAATGACTTACAAGGAAAATACAAAATCCAATATGTCTAAAATAAAATGAAATCTCCAACAATAGCCCAACAAAATAATTCCAAATAATAAGGTATCTAGGGTTGGTCCACTCAAATAATCCAACTCTCACCCATCAAAGCCCATCTTCAAACCTAACACCGCCGCAGAAAAGAAATGCGGTGAGCTTAAAAGCCCCGGTGAATGATATAACAAAACGAAGCTAATAAAATCAAATGCGAAATGAAACAAAGGAAAACGGATAACAAAGTCGCAATGAATAAGAATAATGAGTCAAAGAGAATCTGCATAACACAATTATACGATATCCAAAACGAAGTGTAACAAGGAGCAATGAGCAAAGCAAAACATCGGTGACATATAAGCAAGCACATACAAACCGATACACAAAGACCGAAACATAAGAAAATATAGCAAAGCGTAGCATCCACACAACATATCTATCATACAATCAAATTCAGAAATGCGAAGACATATAAGCCAAACAGATGTCTACAGAAAGCGGAAGCAATTAATTAATAAGTGAGCATGGCAATTCACACAGTCAAAACTCTTAGTTCAAGACATGATCAAGATTATAACGGTGGTCAAAACATGGCAATACACGTAACAAGTAGGAATACAAGATGAAGACTATAATTAAATGAATTACATACATAGCAGGCAATTAAACAAGTTAACAAGCTAGACTTCATAAGTTGAACCATTTACCCAATCAAACCGTAACATAAATGTAAATGCAAACATGGCAGTCAATAACAAGCGAGATAAGGATACCACGAATAGTCATAGTCCACTTAGATTAAATCGAACGAGGTACAAAAGATAAAATGATCAAAAATCGATTGCATACAAGCATGGTTACCAGACAAATCAAAAGGATCACATAACAGTAAGATAGCATATCATCAGGTGACCACAGGTAAATCTTATAATCGCATATTAATCATATCATAACAGGGTAATCAGTAGTCATATAAAACATGAATATCATAATCAAATCCAATAAACATATAATAACCCGCTACGTGAATGGAACGATAGTATGAAGTAACGGAATGAGAGTGTAACAGATCAAAGCAATGGAACATATATATCTTGGTAGTAGAGTGAGTCATATAAGGGTATTGGGTAAAGGACAACAATTCGTAATATGGTGCGGTGGGAATCCGAAGGTACAATATAGGTATATCAAAAGTGTAAGGGTTGTCGAAATCTATCCCGAGCCAACAAAACAAACCATATCAATAGTGGCAATAATAAAACCAAGTAACCAATAGTAGCCATTGTATTCGGAGGGTGACCTCGGAATACCAAACCAATAGGAGGGAGACCTCAAGAACCAATGGAGTAGCTAGCTCCCAAAATGTGAGGGGTGTATTGCACACACCAACCACATCACCAAACCATATATCAATACAAAACAAATACAAATCTAGGATGCATCCATACCGCAAAACAATAGTGGCCATACAATATATCCAAGCGCGATAATCAATACAAAATAGGGACGTGTGGAACATCACTCAACCACACTAAAGTCATGCCATTGGTGCATCAATGACACGGACATGGAACCCCATGCCTAGTTAATGGCTCGGAATCAATCAAGGGTCAACAAAGGTTCAAAGTGTAGCAATATGTAAGTCTTCACAATTAAATATCAATGGTTCACAATTCGTAGTTTCATAGCAATAGTTCAATATCAAGGTCCAATATCAAAAGTTCAATATCAAAGGTTCATTGTCAAAGATTGATATCAAAGTCCATATCATAAGTTCATATCATAGGTTCATATCAAAGGTTCATAATCAAACAGCTCACATAGGAGAATCAATCAAAGGAGCATAGCAAAGTTATAGGAAGCCCTAATAAGAAGGCTCGAGCAAAGTATAACGGTTCAAAGCTAATATCGAAAGATGTAAACGAATCAGAGAAACCTTAAGAGGTAAGGTCGAATATCCGTACCTTAACGCCAATGATAGGAAGCAAACGAATGAATGACCACGAAGACACAACGTCACATCCCTTCAACGCATCTACACGGATTACGATTTTTTTAAATACTTATTAGCTCAATTAAGTCATAACGGATTAATCGATTAATATTTTTAGAGTTATTAAGTGTATTCTCATTTTTAGTATTGGACTGAATTAAAATACTTTAGTGTAATAATCATTGATAAATCAAACTTAAGGGTTACGAATGATAAATGGCATAATTAAACGCTTAATATGACCAAGATCCTATTTTAAGGCTTTATTAAATAATACTTCAAAATAAAGGGTTTACATGGTAATTTTCTCAAAGTTTAAGGTTTACATAGTCATTATCTCATTGCATTTGGAATTAAAACGAGGGCCCTTTCATTTGATATATATACATATAATCTAATACATGCACTTAGGTGATAAAGAGTTATTATTTTATGCTATCACCTTTCCATCATTTCAGTGACGATGATATATATTTGTAGTATTATAACATGCCTACTTTACTTTATTATTTTATGCAAGGTCTTATCATGAATGCATGCTTCTTCCTTTTCTATTTTATTCATGCATATACATGCCATCAGAACATCTAAGTGAAATCAACGCATGACCTTTTCCCGGATTTCTTTAAACGCCTCACATGCATGCATCTTTCCCATTGTTTTACTAAATATCATGCATGCAATTTCTCAAAATTTCTCCAACCAAAACGTAGCATAATTAGTATCATGCCTATAATCTTATCGAACCCGAAAACGAACGCACTCGAACCATTGAAACCATACCGAGACCCAACTAATCAAAACCCCATCTCGGTATTACGACGCATGCCGAGACCAACTAAACAAAACCCATTTTCGGTGTACACTTAGTGATACAAAATGAGTTCAAAACGTTCCGAGTTAACCCAAACCGACACCATGGTTTTGGTTCATATTATCCATTTTGAAAATCATTGTTGTAACTATATAGTTCATTATGTATTAAGATCTCAAAAATCCTTGCTCGCTTATAAATGATAGCTTTTATCATGAATGGATTCAAAATTTATAACCGATACTTGCTCCATTTTAAATGTCTAAATTTTCATTCGCCCAACTACATGCGAGACCCATATAACGATCCGCTTACAAGACACATGCGACACCTCATTTAAATGCAACAACATGATATTAACAAGCATGCACAAACGACCCATAACCTAATCGATCATCATAACAAGAAGAATTTTAGGTTAAATTTTACTCATTGAATTCATACGATATATGTGTTTGTGTGTCGAGTTAGAACACGAGAAAAAGATGAAGGGTACCTAGTCAGATTCAAGACGAAAGCAAGAAAACATAAAACCAACTATCCCTTCGAACCAAACCGAGATGAATACCCACGATCAAACCGCGATCAACCCATCTTGATTACCATCGAGTACCACCTTGTTAACCTTCGCACACCTTGCTTCCTTAGAAAGAAAGATGACAGCCAAATAGTATGTGTTTTAGGGTTTTTAATGAATGTGAGAGATTTGTGATAATCGGTTAATAAAGTATGAGAGTGATGGGAGTTGATTTAGCCGAATTTTTGGGAGACTCATTCTCTCTCATATCCTTTCCAAATATTCAATAGTATATATCTTTACTTGAATCAATGTACACATAAAAATATAAAATGGGTCCTAGAGGAGAGAACATAGAGGCGTGCTTAAAGGACGGTCAAAAGGGGGAAAGGGCGCCCATATTGAGGCGGATATGGAGGAGAAAATTGAATCCAAGATTAAAGTTATTCATTTACCAATATACTTGTCTATCTTTAATTTAATTCCTCTATTAACATGATATAATAGTCCATTTAACTTCATATTATGTTATATCTATTTTATTTTGTAAGTGTAAATTTTATTCTAAAAGTCTTGTGTAAACATTTAAGTGATCAATGAAATTAACGAGCTTGCTCATTTTACGGATTTATAATGAGGGCATTAGGGTCATTTAACACGCTTACGATTTTGAGGGTTTTACAATATGGAGACGTATCCAAAAGAAAAGTCGAGATATACCGTAATGCTAAACGATAAAACTTCATGATTCAAACCGAGTTCGAACGAATCAAAGAAAAGTAACGCCGATCAAAATCACGTAGCAAGATATCAAACCGCCTCAAACGCGCGTGACAAGCGAATAGGAGTAACACCATCGCGCCCAAATCATATGAAGTAGATGAACCTTCTCACCACCGGTTGAATCTTGTCTCCGCTCTTGCGTCTTTGGTTGGTCCGTCCGACTTCCTTCAAGAAGATCCCGATGCCTCCAAGAATCTGACGATCGGGTGTGACTCGCTTCACGAGCCTCTCCAGTTCGAGATCATTGCAAAGAACGCGAGTTCGGCACCATCATCTTCGGCTCCACGGGTAGTCTCCATCTAACGATCGACAAACGGATGTGCAAGACAAAATAATAAAACCAACTGTGAAGAGAAGAGACCAAAACAGTTGAAGACAAAAGATTATAGAAGTCAAACCGAACGACAATCAAAAGGAATCGAATATATCATAATGACGGAAGCCTAGTGTCTACCCAAGTCCTCACAGTCAATCCTAAGGTCAACAAGACGAAACACGGCTCGATACCATAATTGTAACACCCCAACCCGACAAGGGTAGAAGTGTCACATTCTCGTGTCATATCGTAACATACAAATAAAATTTTATGTTTAAAGCCTTAAAGAATAAAGTACCAAATCATATGACGAATGACTTTCCAAAATTTGACAGTTTTACCCCCCTAATGAAACTGTTTTACAAAAATTGCCCCCAAGATAAACTTTAGCGCATTTAAACCTTAAGGTTTCCAACTTTACATTTTCAACCCAAAAGTTTTATTATAACTAGTTTTGCCATATTACAAAAACAGTCCTTGTAGTTTTAGTTTTTACATGCATGCGTATATATCTAACCTTTATCTTTCGATTATTATCACATCTAGTCCTTATACTTTCCATGCATTTTAATTTACGTACAAACTAACCCTTTTACTTTATAAAATGTTTCAATTTCCACCCAAAACTACACGTTTTTGCATATTAAGTCCGAAATATCTTTCAAAGCATGAAAACTTTACAAAACTTTACAAGCTTATTCCTAGCTTCTTTTTAGAGCTTTTTAGCTTATTTTCTTCTTATTGGGCTAGGTAAAGAGTTGTTTGGGCTTTTAACGAACGTTTGGGCTTATGTTATGGGCTTTAAGGCCCGATGGTTTTTGCGTAGGTTTGTCAAAACAGACGAGGGGCTAGGAGGGTTTCAAATGGTTTTATGAATCGTTTATCATTGTTGTGAGTGTAGTGTGAGGTGTTTACGAACACTCTACACATGTGTATGTGTTGTGGCAACAAGATTTATGCTATACTTGTTTTAATATATGAATGTCGAGAGGTATATATACATATTGCATTCAACTTAGATAAGGTGTGATAACTTATGAAATAAAGGAAATGAGTGGAAAGGCACTTTCTTCACTCACTAGGAGTGGTGTGGGACGATTTGAACGAAGATTTCAAGCTTGAGAACCCCTTGTTCTCTTTATAATTTGATTCGAATTACCCAAGTTTCCAAGTTCTCCCTTACTTCTAGCGCTAGTACCCAAAAATTCTTGTGTTTTCCCCTATTTTTCCTTTGACAGGAATGAGTGAGTTGTGAGTTAGGTTGTGAGAATTTTTCTAAGTGTGTGTGACTTCTAAGTGTTTGAATGTTGCTTATAAGGAGGAAGTAGGCATGGTCATTTCATTTGTTTATTCTTGTTCTCCCATGTTTCCAATGTAAGAAGAAGAAGATGGTGAAAGTTTTCTTTGAAGCATGCATGGGTTCGGCCGATTTCTTGGACGTGGGATGATATGTCAAATCGAACTAGACACATGGACCATTGGTTATGAAGGTCAAAGTTAGTCAATTGGATTTTTAGCTTAGTTTTATATTGCTAGCTATTTTTTAAATGAGGTTTAGGGTGGCTAATGGTGTGGCCTTGTTCCTCCTTTGCCTTACACACGTAATCTTTGGGATCAAAGGGGGAGGGATGGACTTGGTTACCTTTTAGTCAAATAGTTTGGTTTGTTTGTTGCTTAGGTTCGAACGACTCATTGTTCTTGTACAACATGAAATGCTAGGCTAACATTAGTTGAAAAATACAAATGAAATGGGCACTTGGCCCATGGGTGGGAACCGGTTGGGCTTAGGGGAAATATTGGTGAGTTTGGGCTTGGTATCAATGGTAGGACGAGGCCCAAGAGTTAGGGGTGTTGGGTTTGACATGGCAACGAGGCCCAAAAGAGATGAGATGGTGAGTTGGGCTCGAATTGAGGCCCACTGATTTTCTAGGCCCGGTCCAATTAGAGTTTATTTTAATTTTTATTTGTTTTATATTTTTATAAAATTTTATTTATATATTAAGTATGTTAAGAATATCGGGATCGTGGGGAATTTCGTTCGGATCACAACGGTATATTTTTGAACGCTCAAGCTGCGTTGGTCATGCATATGTCAAATGATATGCAAATGTGATAAGTAGAAAATTTCATGATGATGTAAATCGTGCTTTATTTCTGATTAAAGTCTTAAGTACAATGAAATTTTCGGGGAGCTTACACAAAAATCATAGGACAAAGGTAAAGGAATATTGATAAAACTTGTGAAGAAGAAAGATCAAATCAGGCTTGATGATGAAGATGCTATTAAATCACAAGCTGAATTTGGTGAGGAACAAAGACTTGCAAGAGAGAAAGCTGAAAAAGAAGAAGAAGAAGCCAACATTGCCTTAATTAACACATGAGATGATGTACAGGAAAAGATTGATGCTGATTATCAATTGGCTGAAAGACTGCAAGCAAAAGAACAAGAAGAGTTGTCTGATGCTGAAAATGCCAAGTTATTTTTACAAATCTTAGAGAAAAGAAGAAAGAACTTTGCAGCTAAGAGAGCAGAAGAGAAGAGGAATAAACCACCAACAAAATCTTAAAAGAGAAAAATAATGTCCACTTACCTAAAACAATGGAAGGATGGAAGCTTAAAGATTTGACACATTTTAAGTTTGAGAAGATCTAAGAAATGTTTGACAAAGAAATGAATGGGTAAACACATTTGTTGAATTTAGAACATAGCTGATGGAAGTAGTGAAAAGAAAGCAGGGACAGAGATGGAACAAGAGGTCACAAAGAAGCAAAAGGTGGATGATGATCAAGAAACAGCTGAGCTTAAAAAGTTAAAGCAAAGGAAGACATAAAAATAAAAGGGGAAAGCGATGGGGCGTGGGAGGGTAGGAGTAGGGTTGTTTTATTTATTTTTTTATTATTAAACCTTGTATTAATTGTACCTCGTGTTCTGTCGTGTTCTCGTTTAAAACAAATCTCCCGATACGTAAATACATAAAATACATTTCTGGAAACATTTTCGCGAATGTAATAACAAGATAACATCATTACTCCAAAAATAGATCATAAATTTGTGCCGTTACTAAATCGGTGTCGGTACGCGTGTGGTGTCGTGTATTTCTGAAATTACGAGATAACCTCTCATTTTTGTTCATAAATCATCAGTAAGTGTTAAAAAGTGATCCTTACACTTTTGTCAATGCATAACATCAGTTATGTGTGTTACTGCGTGTTGCAGTGTGCGGAGTAACTTCCCAAAACAACGGTTTAAGTTCACGTATGCTTATATTTATAAATCAGACAATAATAAATTTATATTTATTAACAGAGAATTTCCGTGTGTGCGGTTTTGTGTTTTCAAATAAATGAGATGACCTCTCATTTTTAAATTTTATCAACAACTGTTAGAAAATAACCGGTTTACATTTTCTGACATATGAATAATATTATAGTAATCTGGAAATTTACGGGTTGTTATAGTTGTGTTTTATTCCAAAACCTAAGACGATATTATATTTATAGGTTGTACGTAGAGACTTTTCAGCTTATCCATCGATTTCATTGTACCTTTAAATATCATTAAACTCACGGTGAGTCATAGCCTCATTTTTATACTTATTTTATAAATACTTGGGGGAGATACATGCTACAATTTTTTAACAACCACAATTACTTGAAAAATTACTTGAAAACTAGACTATGTGCTATACAAATCTTTACTTGTACTTGGAATTACGAACTTAGAAGAATGTGTTGTTTAGTCGTTGTTATTATATTTGGTCAACATGTGTGTACCAATATATGTCCTAATGCGAAAACATATGTGATTATTTTGGGGGTGTTACATCTAAAAAGTAGTATTATTGTTATATTACATTTTTTGTAACTCTTTACTCTACCTTTTGAAGCTGGGAAGGTTGTTTTGGTTACTTTTAGAGAATATCATTCCACACTAGACAATACTACATTATATTGTAGCTCAAGATCTTGCTTAAGTAGTATGAGGTTCAGTTGTTGCGCTACTCGTGGAACTGTTTAACTCCAGAGTTGGAGTAGCTTCGAACTTAATGTGTTAAACTTGTTTGCATTATTCTTGATCGCGTTATTCTTTGGCAATTGTTTAACTCCTGGATGGAGCCGATGGAGAGGTATTGATAGCGCTATCAGGCTGACGCCTCCACCCTTGTGTCCCTTATTCTTAACCTTGGGTGAATATAATTCGGTGTATTCTTGTGTATTCTTGTCGTGAGGTTCAATTGGCCGTTATTCTTTTTACATTAAATCATGATATTATTTAAGTGCTCATATATGTATATTTTGTTCACTATTGTCCTACATGCTTCAATATACTTAACCGTTATACTTACATTTATTAATACAAACCTATTAACTCACCAACCTTTGTGTTGACACTTTTTAAGCATGTGTATCTCAGGTTAATCTGTTGCATGGAGCATAGAGTCGTACAATATATTTTGAAGACTTATGCTTTTATTACCATTCAAAATATTTTGTAAACATGTATATATTATACTTTGGAATCTCATAAACTTTGAATTTATTAATTGAATGGTAACTTTACAAAATGTCTCATTTAGAGGTCGTTTTCTATAACTTGTATTGTGTGCTAAAAAATAATACTCCAGTGACACAATTTTCTGTTGCGATATTTTAGGGGCATTACATCTAAAAAGTAGTATTATTGTAATACTACATTTTTTGTAACTCTTTACTTTACCTTTTGATGCTGGGAAGGTTGTTTTAGTTACTTTTAGAGGATATCATTCCACACTAGACATGACACATCTGAGTTGTTCCTCACATTTGTTGCAACTAATTTTTTTATGATTCAACGCATTTATATATTAGTAA
Source organism: Chrysanthemum lavandulifolium (assembly GCA_022545495.1). NCBI lineage: Eukaryota > Viridiplantae > Streptophyta > Magnoliopsida > Asterales > Asteraceae > Chrysanthemum > Chrysanthemum lavandulifolium. The sequence goes on along the minus strand of CM040242.1, from coordinate 101,294,955 downwards.
GGATATTATCTCCGCGCTGCGGCGGGGGACGTGTAATCATATATTTCTATGCGAGAGAAATTTGTGTTGCAGCTGGATGTGTAATCGTATATTTTTATTTGAGAGAAATTTAAATACGCATAAATGGATTTCTTTTGTACGATATTGAGAATTTTTGTACCCTCATGTGTTGTAGTGGTTCTCAACACATGTGCTTACACTTTTATATTAATTCTGCTTAATAGATCTATAATTTTTTTTGCATCTAATTTATATATCTTTTTACCTTAATAATCACATTTGTTGTGTGTCGTCTTGGAAAGAAACCATCACGCGGGCATAAATGAACATATTTTCAATAATATTCAATTGAAACCCTTTTTGCTACAGAATCATTAACTGGCTTTTAATTTTGTTTAGGATTTTGATTTCAAGGAAAAAGAAGATGCTCTTCGGTGCTATCCTTAAAGACACCAAGGGGTTGATAAATATGGAAGATTTGTATATATTGATAGTTTTGGTATGGTTGATGCTACCAAGATCATCCATGTTATGGAGCTGTAAAGAGCGTTTATTGAAAAGTTCCCAACGTGCGAGTCGCTAAATAGTAAATAGCAGAATTGATCAAAGTACCACTGTTTCCGTAATCAATACATAACCTCCATGACCCATCCTTCTTCTTAACCATGACTATTGGAGAAGAGAAAGGACTATTGCTAGGTCTCGATTGCCCGAATCCAACAATTCTTTCACCATAACCTCAATAGTATCTTTTGAGCGGAGGATATCTGTAAGGTCTCACATTGACATTGACATCTGTGGAGACCAAAGGAATCTTGTGATCAAAACTTCTAGAAGGTGGCAAATCATTGGTAGTGCAAACACATCGCAAACTCCTCCGAATGGTTGTGGCGATCGATTTCAATGGTGTAGTTGAACCATTGCACTGCACCAATGTCAATGTAGCAGCTTGTTCCATACAAAACAAAGAGGAAAACTGAGTAATACCACTGAAACTCATCTCTTTACTCATCTGTTTGCCACTCAACCAAGCTATCTCAGATTGATGAGTGCCCCTCAACACAACTTTGTGCCCTTGGTGAACAAACTTCATGTAAAGATCATGAAAATTCCACATAATAGTTCCCAAGGTAGATAACCACTGAATGCCAAGTACAAGTTCACATCCTCCCAAAGGAAGCAACATGACATCAGTTTGAAAAAGAACCCCTTGTATCTTCCACTGAAAGTTCTTAATCATATATTGACTAACCAATTTAGAGCCTCCATTCTGTAAACCAAAGTGGACAAGTCTTTGAAATTGTACACCCCAATTTCTTAATTGTATGAAGATCTAAAAGTTATGTGTGCTCCCCGAGTCCATAAGAATGTGGAGCAATTGTTTTAACACATGACTTTGACTCGCATGGTGTTAAATGTGGTACCCGGATAAAGCATTCAAGGAAATGTGTGGTTGTGTTGTTTCTTGAGCAACACATATTCTTCCCCACTACATTCTCCTTCTTCAAAACAACTCTCTTCGCAACATTATCTACTCCTCTTACCTCCAATGTGAACACTTGTCCTCACACTTGTGGCGGGCATGTATTTTTATCACAATAAAAACATAAACCTTTTGCCCTTTTGTCATTCAACTCAACTTGACTCAATTGTCTCCTAGGCCTTATGCCTTCCTCACTATTATACTTAGCCACAGTTTGAGTAGGAGGAGCAGGTAAAGCTAAGGTACTAGTACTCTTTGCAGGATAATTGACATTCCTATTAGTATAAGAAGTACTAGCAATAGGCTTAGGAGTAGGTAAAATAGGAGTATACCTTTGCTTAGTCAATACTAAAGCAGTTTCTTGCAAACTAGACAAACTGAATGCATCTGCAAGTGTCCTTGGTTTAAACATTCTTACATTCACTTCAATACTGGCAGGCAATCCAGCAATGAACATACTAATGGCTTGAGCTTCAGTAATATTCACTTGGGTCAACAATGCTTCAAAGTCACTTTGGTATTGCTTCATGGTGGACTTATACCTCAAGTTCTTAAGCTCAGCCATAGGATCTTCATTGGCATCCCCAAACCTCAATAGGCGCCTCCTCATAATTTTGCCAAGTAACATTTTCACCATGAGTTCTCATGAATTGACAACTCTTAAGTTATCTAATAGGGTTATTACTATTATTAGAATTATCGTTTAGCGTGTTTACTTATATTTGAGGCCTATGACCAATAGTCTCATCTCATTATTGTACAGAAATTATAAGTGGAGAAGTTTGGCATAACATGATCGCATAGAACGTTAGTAAAGAACAGTTGAGTTGATGCATTCCATCACACATTTGGATATGTTCATTCAAAGTATTTATCCTTTATGAACAAGGTGTTATTTGTTAAGCGAAAATAGGGAAAAGGTTGAACAACAAGTTGGAATTGTTAGGACACATTTATGGATGGAAAAAAAATTGGTACCCGATGGGGACCTGATCCCCAAACCCGATTTTGACTGGGGAATCCTCGAGTTGATCGGGAATGAGGACGGGAAATCCCCAAAATATGAAACAGGGGATGGGGCGGGGATGGGGATAACATTAATCCCCGAACCCGACCCCGACCCCGACTCCGATCTTTCTAGTGTATACGTATTTAGAATTTATGTGTTATATCCATCTCGATTAACTTGTATATGTATATGTATATATGTTTATGAGTATCAACATGTATATTTATATGCATATGTGATATTTATAGAATAAAGTACATTTAGAATTGGAAACATAAGCACCAACTACATATTACTTATTATTTTGTCCGGATAGACACTTGATACATATTGTTTTTATATTGTATGTGATGTTACAATGTTGAGGATGCCTTTAAGTTGAATTGAAATCATAATGAATCCAACTATGTGTGATGTACGCACGTTTCTTGAAACACTTTATGAGTTAAAATTCTTTATATTTTCGATGAGTTGGTGGAAAATTTATGTTAGTTCATAAGGATTGAAAATCCCCGAATCCCTACGGGGATCCCGGATCCCCATTGTGAGCGGGGATGGGGATGTAAAGTTATTCCCCGATGGGGATGGGGACGGGGATGGGGATGGAGAGTGAAAACGGGGATGTGGATGGTAAATACAATCCCCAACATTCCCCGCCACGTTGCTATCCCTAGACACATTCTGTTAATTCTTAATTATCTAGACCTTACGAATGTCACACATGCATACTTACATTTATTTACCCTTAAACACTTCAAAATAATAAAAGTGTTTCTTTGACAATTTATAAGATTTAAGACAACTATCAGGGGGGAGGGAGTCGTTGGGGTGAAAGATCTCATCTTTCACTTCTTCTCTCCTCCACATCACAATTTTTTCACCTATCTTTCAAACTCATCTTTAAAGGGAGTCATCATCTTTCAACCCCTTCACATCTTTCACTTTCTCTCTCCTCCACACCATCATTTTTTTTCCAATTAACTTAAATATTTCATTAAAAATAAAAATACAAAATACATTAAATACTAAAAACAAAATACAATAAATACTTAAAACAACTACCAAATTTAAAATAAAAATAAAAATACAAGAGACATTGAAAAACAACTACTAGCCATCTTGGAATGTATGCGTGCTCAATATGGTCGATGAGATCCATTCATAGATCATCGTGAGTGTCCTCATCTCGGATCTCCAATAGCACGTCTTCGTTAGGTTGTGAATTCACCGGAGGATCTGGGATCCAATCAGGACATAAAGCAAGCCCCTCTTCCTTTAAAATCATGTTGTGCAAAATAATACGAGCATACATGATTTTTCTTATTCTCAATTCTTCGGTTAGTCGTGCTGGTACTCGAAGTATACCCCATCTCTCTTAAGCATACCGAAAGCTCACTCCACATCCTTTCTCGCGCCTTCCTGTGCCGTACTAAATCGTATTCGCTTATCATCAGTTGGATAAGGAATAGTTTCCACAAACACCCCCCATTTCGGGTAAATCCCATCTACACGATAATATCCGTGCTTATATTCGGTTCCATTTATAGTAAATGGAACAACTGGTGCGGTCGTTAACATGACCATTTAATAATGGAGATTGATTCAACACGTTCAGGTCGTTGTTTGAACCGGCGACACCAAAAAATGCATGCCAGAACCAGCCATCTTGGGATGCCACGGCTTCAAGCATGATAGTCGGCCCTGGGTGGTCACCTATCGTGAATTGTCCACGCCAAGCCACCAGGAAATTACGCCACAACCAATGTGTACAATCAACACTTCCTAAAATTTATATAAATTTTAAATAAACATTAAAATATAAAATAAAATTTATAAAATTTATATAACTTACATAATTTATACGTACCTAACATGCCGGGAAAACCATGATAGCAATGTTGCAAAAATCGTGAATCGGTAGTCGGGCGGTCGACCACCCTGCAGCGAGTAATCGGTCTAGGCGGGATTAATCGGTGATTAATCGAATTGGTATTTCCTGCAAGTTTTGGGTATTTCTGGAGACCAAACTAAAGATTTTAACTGATTCCAAGCCTACTATGTTTCCAAACCTCAGTAAAAGGCTCCAATTTTGATTATGAGGCCCATTGTGCGTCATAAGTGAAATAAACGATCCTCATTGTGCGTCATAAGTGAAATTATTATTTTTTAAAGTTGACTGATTCGGCCGATTTTTTACCGATTCAGCCGATTTTTTTACCGATTTGGCCGATTTTTGACCAATTCGGCCGATTTTATTACCTGGCTGATTTTTTGACCGATTTTCAAAATTCTACAAGGTGTATGGCCGATTACCGATTATTTGGCCGATTTTTGCAACACTGCATGATAGTTTGCATGACGGGCATATAAACGTTGCACGTCACTCTTGGTGGGTCTACGCAAATATTCTCTCCCGTATAATTGAATGACACCATGGCAAAAATTTTGAAGGCTTTCACGTGACGTTCTTGCTGACATTTGTAAGTATTCATCTAACGAGTCAGGAACACTTCCATAGGCTAATTGACGAATTGCGGCTGTGCATTTTTGCAAACCCGAAAAGCTTCTTACGTTTCTTGCATCTTATGTCGTTCAGAAATACGAAAAGTTGTTTTCCATATCGACTACTACTCTCCCAAAGAGTGACCTTTTCATCCGAAACCGATCCTCAAAGTAAACGGCAAACCTCGGATTCTGAGAAACATTATCTTGAACAAGACGGTTATGCGATATTTCACGTTTACATCTTTTTATATACTTCCTTTTCGACGATGCAGTGTCACGAAAACCGGAAGGCATCACAAAGTTGGCGACAGAAAGCATAAACGCTAGATGCATCTGACCCGTATGAGACAACTCATCACTTGACGAAGACGAATCTGAGGTTGAATCTTCAAGAAATAAAGGATTCATCATTTTTTGATATAGAAGAGAATTTTTTATTTTAATGTATATGTTTTTGGTATGTTTTTTGAATGTGTATGTTTATGTGTATAAATAGAAGATTTTAATTTATTTTATTTTATTTATTTTTTACTGTTGGAACAAACTAGCCGTTATACTCATTTATTTATTTTATTTTTTACTTTTTCGAACGTTAGAAAGCGGGGTGACATGAGGGGTTAACAGCCCGAATCGGGGTGAAATGGAAGCAAAATTAGCAGTACCGCAAGGGAGGGGGCGATGCTCCCGAGCGACACCGCAAAAAATCTCGGCCCCGACTCCATCTTTCGTCGACTCCCTCCCCCCTTAGGAAACAAATGAAAATGAAAATAACTATTAGTATTTGTGACCTTCCTTAACTTCTACATCTGGTAAACTTAAGTTCTTAATAATGTACATTTAATTGGAACTACTATAATTTGTTGTGTAGATTAATTTTTTTTTTGAAGTGTTTGGTCAAGATGTGTAGAAATGTAACAGCTGGTTCATTCTTTATGTTAACTTGGCATGTAACGAAAAAGTTATGTTAGACAACTGACATTCGATATTTTTTTTACTACAAAGTTAAATAATAAATATTGATACACGTTTAATTTTTTTTTCAAAAAATTATGTCAGAACCCCTTGCGTGCACGGGCTTTTTAACCAATATATCATTTAACAAAAATAAACGAGAGTCGTCAATTTAGATGGCAATTGAAATTTAAGGACGTGAAAATATTCACAAAACACCCTCAAACTATTCAATATGTTACAGAAATTACCTTGAATTTTTTACTATTTACAACTTTTTTATATAACAAACTTTATTTATCGAATATTTAATAAATATTTACGCTTAATTTATTGAAAAATGCACCGCAAAAAAGGTATCTGGATTACGAACAAAACGAACCCAATATTGATATGTTTTTTTATATACATACGATTTTATAGAAAATGTTGAAGTTTAATATATATTTTTGAAGGAAAAAAAAAGTTTCGGAAAAAACCTTAACCTTTCTAATAACTTTAAAAACTACTCTAAAGTTATGATCACTACCCTAATAATTAAATTGTCGTTTACAAAACGCTCGATACAAAATAAGCACCAACCACATGTCCAAGATCTGAGCAACTTTATTCATGTCTCCGACGTCACTCAACTTTCCGGCCTTTTGAAAACATCATTTTTTATAAAAAAATATCACTAATATTTAAATCTTACTGAGAGTTCTCAATTATGATATATACCAATATAACGAAAGAAAGCTACGTAGCAACGTCTGAACCATATGACTATGGTAACATCTTAGGCGCTACTTTCAGTTACAACATATGCTGCGCGCACCAACGTTTTCGTAAACAAATTATGCTAAAGTATTAACTACTGCTTTTTTTTGCAAAACATACACGACCATGCTTTTTTTTGGTTGAAATATTTACCAAAAATTTGACCACCTCAAATAAAAATTCATTTCAACACCTTTTATGAAAATATAGAATGTATAGCAAATATTTGAATGGCATAGGATCATCACAGTATCACGTGGGAACACAATATAATTCTAGGAAATGTATATCCTAGTGACATTACCCTGACCTTAGATAAAGTGGGGACTGTTTCTCTCTAGTGTAACAGGCATACACAATGCACTTTAGATGAAATAAAATTATAAATAAAAAACAAAAGAAACTCACTTTTGGACTTTTAGTACTTTCTCTCTAAATTTGTGCATGTTGTTAAATATCCCATGTTAATGTTTCGCTGGATAATGAATCTTTCAAGATAACATAAAATTTGTCCTTGAGGCTGAATATTTTAGCACTAGTTCCATTGTGGCTAACTAGCTAAAAATTTATTTGGTCTTTGCAAATGAAGAGACGATTAATGATACAATATCTTACATATTTAAAAGATTTATAGTTCAACTCGTTCAAAAAAGTGCAACAGTTTTGAAAAAACCATTTTAGCTTTCTAAACTAATTACTCGTATTACATTTAAAAATAAAATAAAAATTTAGATAAATAAAATTTAAGCACTTGTCCCGTAATCAAACATGTGCGTAACAATTTAAGTTGGACTAAATTAGGCAAATTAAATGCAATGTCATGTGTCAATATCCATATCTATAGTTAAGCTCTGCTAATGAAATGTGGATAGCTCTGCTAATGAAATGTGGATGAAAAAGATTTTGTTTCTTTTATAAGATGAAAGTAAGTATATACATCCTAGTATCCTACCAACAAACCAGCTCATATATTCTCTTCAGGATAGATATTTCAACTTCTCTAATTTACATGTTTAGTCCTTTTGATCTTCCAACTTGACCAGTCCGCCCTTTCTAGATGTTACCACTATTCAAATATTTTAATTTTATATATATTTACATTTCGTTTGGGAGTGTTTGTTTAAGCTTATATTTTGACTTATTGATGTTAGCTTTATTATTTGGTAAAAGAAAAGCTACACTATCAGTTTTTTCTTTTAAGTCTAAGACATATTTTAATAGCCACTCAAAATTGAGCATTTACTGAAACTAAAAATTAAATAAACATTTTTCAAAAAAGAAACTTCATGTAAAAGTTTGTAAAATACAAAAACATATCAATCACTTTTTCGATATTGTATTTTTAAAAGAGAATCCCAAAGTAGCCCAATAGTCCTCCTTTATCTAGAAAAAAATTCTAAAAATAACTCAGGACGACCCGACAATTGGGCAACCATATTAATAGCATAACACGTATCTGATTTTTTTAAGTACAAAAAGTAACGGTTGATTTGATTTTTATCTTTTAGTGAAAAAAAATGGGGTCCATATCAAGCATATAAGGTGGTTGCCCAGTTGCTACGTCACTCCGAACTATTTTGAGATTTTTTTTTTTTTTTTTTTTTTTTTTTTTTTTTTTAATGAGAGGACCATTAGACTACTAGGCTACTTTGGAAATTCGTACTTCATAAAAAATAACCATGTTTTTTAGACATACCAAAACATATCAAATCACTTGGTACCTAACTACCGAGTACTACTCTAATCTATCTATTTTAGTACTATAAAAACTCTTATGTATTTGTATAGTATAAAAAGGGACGAGTTACTTCGACCCTCAATGAGGGTGTTTTGGGAGGCTTTGTGTATTGCGGGGTCTTAATAACATAGAGGGGTCTTAATAACATAACCCGTTACAACTAAGAGAATCGTGCAGTGGCTGGTTTTAATGTCTTATCTTGTCATTTCGGTATTTTTTCTTTTTTCTTTTTTAATTTTACTTCACTTATTACTAACACACACAAAAAAAACATTCTTTTTAATCACTCAAGATAAAACCTCAATTTCGAACTCATCATATCCGGTTAAAATCAAACTCAACACACACATAGGGGTGAGCATCGATACCGGACCGATACCGAATTAGCCTAAAAGCCGAGACAGAGGACCGGACCGAATGTGGTCGATCCGGTCTCGATCGGTTTATCGGTCGGTCTGGTCCGTTCAGATAGTTTGCTCAGCCCTTTACACACACAAAAAATAATAATAAAATAAAAAATAAATAAACTCAATGTTCAAGCCATTTGCATCAATCGCGATTTTGGTAGGGGTGAGGGTGGGGACTTGGTTTGGCCCAAGCCAAAAAGATGCCACGTGAGATTAGCGTTGATAGTGGTTACACCTAATGTTCTAAGAAAAAAAAAAGTGTGTTATACGCTTTTCTAATTTGTATATTCTACTTTCGCTACAGATGGCAAATCAATGTTAGCTTGATATAAGTGAAAATTAAAAATTCATTTAAAAAAAAAGGAGAAATAAAATCATTTCGCAACTCGAAATGAATTAACTCATATATATGGTAATTTCACACTTATGTTTATGTCACTTCTTGATTAACTCCATCATGTAAGTGCGGTATTATAACTAGGAGTGGACCTTACCATCTATAGATTAACTAAAAGTTGCACCGTTCGTTCCTGTGGTTTGCGTTGACCGCAACCGTTAATCTTCTAATAAAAAAAGTTGCATCATTCGACCTTAAGTGGTAAACGTTATGCGCCGTTTGTCTCTCCCACTAACAGAGCCCACTAACGCTCGTTAACTTGTTTTCCCATGAGGGTATACTCGTCATTTCACAACTATAAGGACGAACGGAGTAAGGAAGAACGGTGTAATTTACTTTTTTTGTCAATTTTTAAACGTTTTCATCCATTTTTACGCTTTCGTCCGTTTTTCTTACGTTTCCATACATTTTCATCCGTTTTTTTACGCTTTCGTCACACTTTCGTCCATTTTTTTTACGTTTGCATCCATTTTATACGTTTTCACCCGTTTTTATATGTTTTTATCTTTTTCATCCGTTTTTACGCTTTCATTTGTTTTATTACGTTTTCAACTGTGCGTTTTACGTTTTCGTCTGTTTTTTTTTTAAATTTCGTCAGTTGCTTTACAGTTTGCTCCGCATTTTTACGTTTTCGTCTGTAATTTTACGTTTTAGTCCGTTTGTTAGGAATTAGAAATTCCAGGTATTAAAGAGTCGGTCACCTCAAGTATATGTAATCGTTAGAAAGCTCGTAGTCGTAGTTATTTCAAGCTAAGTAGTATTTAGTTAAGTAACACCGTGGAGGACGGACGGTCTTTACCCACTGTATGCCTCGATCCACGACCGTTGTGTGGCATTTTATGTAACACTATAAATACTCTCTACCTCCCAAGGTAGAGTTGGAGCTCATAATAATATTTTCTTTCTCTCACTATAGTTCCCAACTCTCTTCCTTTCTCTCACTAGAACTTTCTCTCTAACATACTTATACGCCTACTTTGATCATGGTTTAGAGTGTTTGTGAAATCCAATATCCTACAATTGGTATCAGAGAGCCATGGTTTGATCACTCATCTTTCATGCTCTTTGTTTTGGTGGATTTCATAAGGTTTTTGGTGTATTAAGGGTTTAGGAGAGTTTGATTCATTTGGACAAATTCTAGTGGTAAAGTTTGAATTTTGCTTGTACTTTTGTGTTTAGGATCATCATATGTGTTTGTGTTTTGAATTGGAAGGCTTAAATCATTGTGGTTTGGTTGTTTTGGATTGATAAAGTGGTTATTTGTGAAAGAAGGACTAAGCGAGTTGAGTCTCGGACTTGTGTTTCTTCAAAGCGAGTTGCTTTGTCATTTGATGCGAGTTGGTACATGCGACTTAGCTGTTTAGCGAGTTGATATTTATGTGACTTGGGTTCTAAGCGAGTTGTTTCTTTAAGCGACTTGAGATCTAAAGCGACTTAGCTATTTAGCGAGTTGTAACGCTAGTAAGTTAATTTAAGCGACTTAGTGTTCAAGCGAGTTGATTGTGTTGCGAGTTGATACTAAAGCGAGTTGGCTATTTAGCGACTTGATTCATTAAGCGAGTTGACCGTGTTCTTGAGTTGACCGTGTTCTTGAGTTTATCTTGATGCGACTTGGCTATTGCGAGTTAATTACTTAAGCGAGTTGTTAATTGCGAGTTGTGTGGTTAGGTACTTATTCATTTAGGCTTGTTACTTCTTCGTGATACATTCTTACGGTTGTTCTTTTGGTTTAGTAAAATCCGTGAAAGAATCAATTTCCGGTTTAATCAAAGAATAGTAAAATCCGTGAGAGCTTGAAACATGTCTACAAACGTTCCTACTATCATCTCCATCGCTGTCGAGGATGTTCAAGCGGTGGTTCGGATACTCGTCCACCCATGCTTGATGTAATCGACTACGACTCTTGGGCTCAACGAATCGATTGTCTTGTCTTGGAAAGGAAAATGGAGTCAACATTCTCAAATCCATTGATGAAGGACCATATCGGGTTGAGACGACTAGAGATGTACTTGATCTTCAAGATGGAACTCGATTTACGGAATGGATGGACCAAAGATGTATGATGAGCTTGATGATAAGGAGAAAAGAGATTCGATGCGGATATCCGAGCTTCTAACATTATACTTCAAGGTCTACCAAAAGACATCTACAAGCTTATCAATCACAACACCGAGGCAAAAGTCAGATGGGATAATGTCAAGATGCTTCTCTCGGTTCTCGAGCTAACTGTTGAAGACCGAGAATCACAAATTGTATGATGAATTTGAAAACTTCAAGATGAAACCGGATGAGAGTGTCTATGAGTACTATGTGAGATTTCATAAGCTAGTGAATGACATGAGGAACATCGAATGACTATGCCTAACATTCAATTTGAACTCAAAGTTTGTACATAACATGAATCCCGAATGGCACAAATTTGTCACTTCTGTGAAGCTCACTAAAGGTTTGAAGAATACAAACTATGAGCAACTCTATGCCTTCCTTCTTCAAAATGAGAGACATGCCATGTTTGAAAAGAGGATTCTTGATCAGTTCAAAAGTCAGGGAGAAACAAGCTCAACAAATGATTCAACTGCTTTTTCACAAATGATGGGATTACCACCAATGCTTCTCAAGTTGTACCACGGAGATGATAATCACAAACTCATTTCGATCCAAGGTTCAAGCAACCGATGCAAATCTTGTCATGGAACATTTCATCACTCAACCGGCACTCATGGTTAAAGAGAACAGGACACTTTCACCTCACACTAACAAACTTCACACCGCAATGAGATCCGAACCGCCTCCAATCTTCACAACCATGCTTTGATCGAGATGGGAAAATTATGGGGGTCGGTTCAAGAAAGGCGGTTTGATCAAAGAAAGAGTGGAGCGGTGGAGGTTATGCCGCAAATCGTAGCAGAGGAAGGAATGGAAATCAAGGTCATGCAAACCTAATCAAATGTTACAATTGTGGAGGTGAGGGACACATTGCAAGGAACCGCACATCACCAAAACGCCTCGAATGCCGAGTACTTGAGGATAAGATGTTGCTTGTGCAAGCTCAAGATAATGGGGCGCTTTGGATGAAGAGGAGTTGTTGTTCTTGGTCGAGGAAATGCTAAGACATATGATGCAGATGTGGATGAGCAACCAATTCGTAAGATAGGCCATGATCATCGAATGCCTTTCAAGTAGCCGATTGTGATGCATATGACTCGATGTTGATGAAGAACCCATCGCACAAACCATCTTCATGGCTAGCATTTCTCCAATGGTCTCTCCTAAAGTCTCTTCATCACCACAAGCTCGTCCATCCAAAGACAAACTCATCTATGAGGTATTAAAATTATACGATGAAGTTGATGTGCAAAGATACATAACGGTACAATCAATCGTGTTTATTGAATCGATATTGAAAATATGGGTAATATCAATGTTGTCCCATATGATCAATATGTGATACAAAGTGAAAGTGAGATTGTACCAAGTGATGCATCTTCTGCATCAATAACGATTATGCTTTTGATGAATTCACCGCATGTGCCTCGATGATTCTGTAATTTCGAACTAAATGCCTATAAAGAACGTGTAGCTATTTATGAACAACGTGCAAAATTTGAGTTGACCACTCGTGAGCGTGAAATGGATGACCAAGTGCGCATAATCATTAGAAAAGTAATTTTAGAGAAGAAGTATTAAAACAAGAGTTAAATTCCTTGCAAGAAAAGCTTTCTAAAGCGCTAAGCAAAACAAGAACTTCAAGAAAATGTGAAAATGCTTAAGCAAGAATTTAATGCAAAGGAATCAAAACTCTTGAAATATTTTTCTAATCGAAAACTTTGAAAACAAACTTGAAAACAAGTTTTACATACAAGGAACACCATTCGATCGCTTCACATGATCACTAAGCATAGAGTCTTAAGCGATAAGCATAGCATTACCCTTGTTGAGGAACCAAACCACGAGGTCATTAAAAGGGCTAGAAATGCTCATAAGGTTCTTTATGATGGCAATGAAATCCTTAAACCTAGACGAAACCTAGTTGCGTTGAGTGCACCGAGGAAGATAAGAAATCGATGAAGTCACTAGGAAAAGATGAACAAGAAATTAGATGATCCTAAATGTAAAGAGAAGAAAATAAAGATCACACCCCATGATTACAAGAAAGAAAATTGGGTCTCCTTGAACATGTTTAAGCCTCGGACATTGTTAACACCGAACAAGTGTTCGGAAAAGGATTTAGATAAGCAAAAGCAGAGAATCTTGTTGTAACGAACCCTCCCTTAGGAAAATGCCTAAAGCGATTGTGTATCCTCCCAATACACCAATGCATCTAGTTCCTAAAACTATTGCTACTAAAAGCAAGACCTTAATCATCAATATGTTATTTTTCAACTATTTGTTGATTTTGAGAAAACTTGTAAAAAGGATCACACCCCTGGGATAACTGAATGGGAAAGGGTTTTGAACAAACAAAAGAATGTTATTTAACTAAGGTCATGCCTTTCTTTAAACTCCTAAAAGATCACTTTGAGAGTCTTAAAAGGGATAGATATCGATATTAAGGGAATGGAAAAGGAATTTGATGCAATGATAGTTGAGGTTAGTGACTATGAGCGAGCACTAAAATATAATGAGATTGAGAGGAAGAACTTGCATACACTAAATGAGAACATGATTTACGAATGTATTGCTCAAGATGTGTTCTACATCGCTACTAACTGTTCTATTATCGCTTCTCGATTTCATGAACTATCATTGCTTTAAAAGTCTCCCATGATCGTGTCATTGAGCTTGAAATCAAAACTCTAAACTAAGTGAAAAAATTGATCGGGATGACCATGATAATTTGGTAAAACATCTTTCTAAACTAGAGGTTGATCATTTTGATCTACAACTAAAATATCAACATCTTAAAGAAAGTGTTAAAACCTCAAACATCAAGACATCCTCGGATGCTCCGAGTTTGATGCGCTTTTCAAATAAACAAACGTGTGAATGATTCAAGCTCATTGTAACACGATCGAAGTTGAAAGCCCAAATCGCTCAATTAAAGGGTGAAAAGAACAATGTGACTGGTCCCCAAGTGCCTCCTCCTTTAGATTCTCAGAATTCTCAAAACTTTCATCTTCAAAACTTAGTAAATGCTTTACAAAAGGAAAATGAGGGTTTTCTTGAAGAAAATGAAAAGGTTAAACGTCATTTCAATGAGTTATTTGAATCTATAAAGGTCACTCAGAATAAAAATAACGAAACGGTAGCCTCGTTAAAAAGAAATTGAGAATCTAAAGAGTCGTGTAAAAGGAAGATGCCAATGACCAATGGGGAGAATGATGTATCAAAGGTACATGTCGTAATAAATATGCTTTATCGTAAAATATGTACCTCCTCATCTTAGGAATAACAAACTTGCTATTCAAACATATTTCTCACATCTTAAAGACAGCCTAGAATGTCTCCGTGAGATTGTAGAAGAGGATAAGTTAGAAAAATCAGACGATAATGCAATTGGCCATGCATGCTTATATGCCAAACGATCTCAAGAACTTCTAGAATGCCTAATTACAATATGCCCTAAAACCTTAGGTGAGCAAGTCAATCCCTTGATACCGTGTTTTATGCCTAGTGCCAAGCATGCAAGTCATTCAATGACAAATGTTATGAATGTGAACCCTAATGTGCCTTCAAGCAGTTCAGATTTCAAATCTGTTAGTGCTAAGAATGTGAACTCGAGTGTGCCCTCTAGGTGTTCAAATCCCAGCAATTCAAGTGTTAAAAAAGTTAATCTTAGTGTGCCTACATGTAGTTCGATCCCAAGACATCTAAACAGTGAAGCAAATAGTAGCAAAACCAACTAATGTTCCCATTCCTCTACAGAGTAATCGGTGACATTAAAGCAAGCGTGTCAAAGTCACAAGACAATACAAGGAATGATAGGACCTCGCAAGCTAAGAATGTGCATTGGAAAAGAGTAGAAGACCAACCTAGGAACTTTAAGTTTGAGCGAATAAAACGAATCATGTTGATTCTAGTATTAGCCATAGGCGTCATCGTAATTAAGTCGAATTCGATACTATTTGCAAACCTTGTAATGATGTCTCGCTTGAATTACATTGCTAATCATGAATATGGTATGAATACTTTGTCTAATCTTGTCAAATCCCGATGAATCTTGTCAATGAAAATTATCATGCTAAGAAGGCAAAAGGCAAAGGCGAAAGAAAGTTAGAAACAATGGAAACCCGGGAAGAACATTTAGTAAGATAGGCTATCATTGGATACCGTTGGTCATAAGACTAATCGGTCAATGCCCACTAGAAAATGGATGCCTCTTGGTAGAAGTATTCCCTTAAGAAGTGAGCACACTTTGAATAGGGCTAATCTGTACACTAGTACCGCATCTATTCATAATGATTCCATTGCCTTAATTTCGATATGAATGCTTCTATTTCGATGTGGGTGTTCCAACCATTGTTACTAACCAAATGGAACCCATTCTTGCATGGGGATCCCAATTATCCGATTATCCATTCTTGTCTCATGTTCAACCGCAGATCGTTCAAATCGCTTCGTGGTACCGGACTCAGTCGTTCCAAGCATATGATTGGCGACCGGTCGCGGCTCATGAACTTCGTGAGCAAATTCATCGACGCTTAGATTCGAGAATGATCATTTCGGTGCAATTATGGGTTATGGAGATTATGTTGTTGGCAAAAGTGTTATCTCCGTGGTTTACTATGTAGAAGGTCTTGGTCATAACTTGTTCTCTGTTGGTCAATTCGCGATTTCGATCTAGAAGTAGCCTTCGAAAACATACCGCTTCGTTAGAGAACTTGATGGTAAGGAACTTTTAAGAGGTTCACGTGGTTCAAATCTATACACCATCTCTATCGAAGATATGATGAAGTCTTCTCCAATTTGCTTTGTCAAAGGCTTCTAAAATAAAGTCATGGTTATGGCATCGTCGTCTCAATCACTTGAACTTCGACACCATCAATGATCTCACCGAAAGGACTTAGTTGTAGGTTTACCTAGACTCAAGTATGAAAAGGATCATCTTTGTTCAAGATGTCAATTGGGAAAAAGCAAGAAGTATGCCCATAAACCCAAACCTACTAACTCATTATGAAGTTCTTCATACAATTCATATGGATTTATGTGGACCAATGAGAGTGCAGAATATCTTTGGGAAGAAATATGTGTTAGTTGTGGTTGATGATTACTCTAGATTCACCGGGTCAAGTTCTTAAGGACAAAGGATGAAACTCTTATATCATCATCAAACTCATCAAACAATTGCAGTTCGACTTAACAAAACCGCCGAATTATCCGAATGCAGACAATGGAACCGAGTTTGTTAACAAACAACTTAGTGAATTTTATGAAAGCGTTGGAATCGACCATCAAAGAAGTGTTCCACGAACTCCTCAACGTAACGGTGTAGTTGAAAGACGAAATCGAACTCTTGTAGAAGCCGCTAGAACAATGCCGATTTACTCAAAGGTTCCAATGTTTCTCTAGGTCAAGCTATTGCCACCGCATGCTACACACAAAATCGTTCCTCGATTCACACTGCTCATGGAAAACCCCATATGAACTTGTCCACAATGTAAAACCTAATCTCTTTCCTTCGTGTGTTTGGTGCATTGTGTTATCCAACTAATGAGGTCAAGACTTAGGCAAACTTAGAGCTAAAGCAGACATTGGAGTTTTTGTAGGGTATGCACCAAACAAAAGGGATACCGAATCTACAACAAAAGAACCCGAAATATCATGGAAACAATTCACGTTACGTTTGATGAGTCGACCGGTCAAATGGCTCTGGACAATCCATTCAGACCCGCACTTCAAAACAGTCCCATTGGTTCATCCTTGTTCCAAACTTTTCTCAAGAAACTCCATATGTACCTCCATCCGAAGATGATTTAAAGAAATTGTTTGATCCTATGTTTGATGAACTTTATGATCCAAGTACTAATGAGGTGTCGATTCCTACAACAGAGGTCGCTCATATTCTCGTGAATGAAGTCAATCCTCGGTCTCAATATCTTTAAGTCAAGAAGTGCTCTGTCACGATCCTTCGCCTCATCAACAAATCATCATTCCTCAAATGTACATCATGGAACTATTTCGCATCAATGATGAAGTTAATCCCTTTGCTACTCCCGAAGATGCTCCATTTGAAAACATATTTGCTCTCGAATCTTCATCGAACCATCTTCTTCAGGAGACATCAACTCGCTACTTCAGTCCCTCAACAACTACCACATGAACACCTCGGAAAATGGACTCACGATCATCCATTAGACAACATCATTGGAAATCCTTCTCGTCCGGTATCCACTGTAAACGACTTACTACCGATGCCTTATGGTGCTTCTTTAACTCAGACTCTCAAAGATCGAACCTAAAGATGTTAAACGCTATGAATGAAGACAATGGTTCAATGCCATGCAAGATGAAATTCATGAGTTTGATCGATTAGATGTATGGGAATTAGTACCACCCAGTTGTGCTATGATCATTGCTCTTAAGTGGATCTTCAAAGTGAAGCTTGATGAGCATGGTGATGTTTTGAAAAATAAGGCTAGGTTAGTGGCTAAAGGTTATCGTCAAGAAGAAGGTATAGACTTTGAGGAATCTTTTGCTCCAGCTTGCTCGTATCGAGGCGATCGAATCTTCTTGGCTAATGTTGCTAGCAAGAACATGGTTGTTTATCGATGGACGTGAAAACCGCATTTCTTAATGGAGATCCGAAAGAAGTGGTTTACGCCACCACCCAGAGGGTTTTGTAAATTGAGCATCCTACTCATGTTTATCGCTTGAAAAGGCCCTATATGGTTTGAAGCAAGCTCCTAGAGCATGGTATGATCTGTTGTCAAAGTTTCTTCTATCTACCGGATTCAAGAAAGGAGCGATTGATCCTACTTTGTTCACCGTAAAGTCGCAAACACTTAATTCACGCTCAAATTTATGTTGATGATATTATTTTGCCTCGACCGACCCAATGGAATGTGATCGTTTTCTAATGAAATGGGTTCAAAATTTCAAATGTCAATGATGGGACAAATGTCATTTTCTTGGGATTACAAATTTCACAAAGTCCGGAGGCATTTTCATAAATCAATCTAAATATGCAAATGAGATTTTAAAGAAATTTGGATTTGATTCTAGTGACCCGTTAACACTCCCATGATTGAACGAACCAAGTCGGATGAGGACCACTCAGGATCATGGTAGATCAAACGAAATATCGTAGTATGATTGGATCCTCGATGTACTTCACGGCTAGTAGACCGACATCTTGTTCATTGTGTGCATGTGTGCTAGATATCGCCTAAGCCTACCAAAAGCACCTTGAAGCGGTTAAACGGGTTTTCGGTATCTCAAGGAACCATCAATATGGGACTATGGTACCGAAGGACACCGGTATGTCACTAACGGCCTATGCGGATGCCGATCATGCAGTTGTCAAGATACACGTCAAGCACGCCCGGAGGTGCTCGATTTTTGGGTGATAAGCTTGTGAGTCGGTCTTCAAAGAAGCAAATGAGTACTTCTATTTCCTCTACAGAGGTGAATACATAGCCATGTCATCTTGTTGTGCTCAAATCTTATGGATGAGATCTCAATTATCGACTATGGCTTTGAATTCAACAAAATCCTCCGTCATGTGATAATAAAGTGCTATTGCTCTCTCATGCAACAACGTTCAACACTCAAGAGCAAAGCATATCGACATTCGACATCATTTCATCGGGAACAAGTGGAAAAAGATGTGGTGGAACTCTATTTTGTGAGGTCTCGAATATCGTTCGCAGACATCTTCACCAAAGCTCTTCCAAGAGAACGTTTTGAGTTTATTCTTCCACGCCTTGGCTTGAAAAGCCTTCAACCGAACACTCAAACGCCTTCGTGGAGGAAGACGAGGAGTAAAGGTCTATCTTCATCTATCTCTTGTATATATCTATTCGAAAAACAAAATACAAAATTATAAAACCTTCAAAATCCATAAAATATGAAAAATTCAAAAATCTTCAAAAATATTGTCAATTTGTTATGCTTTTTCTCGGTTCGACAATATCTACGGTCTTTGTGTTGTCATTCAAAGAATGACACGGGACTTTAGATGTTGTTCAATTCTTAAAAAAAAAAAAATAAAAAAATATATATATATATATATATTTTGGGAGAAAGAGAAACAATGGTTTATTGTCATTTCAGCAAGAACCCGCTTTTTAAAAAAAAGAACGAGCTATTCTTTATCATGTTTTCAAAATTCCATGCTCGATTCTATAAACATTTATCCATTGAAAACTAATCGCTTTGAAAAATAACTCGCCTCTATTTTTGATAATCATCTGGACTTATTTGTCACAATATCAATCTCTCAATCAACAACCTATGTCATTGATTGAGGGGATAATGATTTCAATTAAATTAAAAAGTTATTTGGCATTAAATTGTTTTCAAAAGATATACATGCATGTTTTATCAATGGAGTTTTAAAGTCTTAAAATCCGATCCTTATCGCTTAAAACGCTTTCATAATCAAGACACAATTCCCTTAAAAGCTTTCAAAATCAATTTAAATCTATAAGAGATCACAAATCTCAAATGATTTGATAATTGTGATCGGGGAGAATGTGTGATTTAAATTGGATTTAAACCGATAATTCGGTAAATGGTTTTATAAGGATGTACAAGCTCTCCTTCCCACATGTGACAAACGATTTCAAATTTTCCATGCACATGTTGAGGGGAGCATCTATCTTAAACCTATGATTTGAAACGTGATCACTTATCTCAATGTGGGTTCCTCTAGTATGTGCAAAACTCTTTTCAAATCTCGAGGCACATATTGAGGGGAGCAAACTTATGAAAACCTCATCCTTCCGGAAATGCTTTATCTACTTGATTTGATCGTGGAAGTGATGTTGATATCTTTTAGAAAATGGTAATCAAAGAAGTAAATTCTTCCTCTTGCCTCCGTGTGCAAAACGATTTCAAACAATTGATGCACATGTTGAGAGGGAGCACTTGTTCTAAAAATATCAAAAACAATTCAGGTACAAAATGTTTTGATAATATATCACAAGTATCTGGATTGATTTTCAAAGGGTTATTATACAAAAAAGTCACTAAAGTTTGCGGGAAATTTGTCCTAAGTCACTAAAGTTTAAAAGTTGTCATTCAGGTTACTCAACGTTAAAAAGCAAACAAATCTATAATTTTAGCAATTTTACGTTTATTTTTTGATATGTTAAGTAATGTAAATGTCATCTCTTTACAAGTTCAAGAACTTGGATGACAACTTTCAAAAGTTCAAGAACTCGGATGACAACTTTCATAACTTGAGTAATCTGAATGACAACTTTTAAACTTTAGTGACTTAGGACAAATTTCCCGCAAACTTTAGTGACTTTTTTGTATAATAACCCATTTTCAAATGGTTTTCAATTGGTTCCAATGGCAGATGAACAATACCAAATTGACCGATCAACTTTACTTTATGTACGGTGATATAAGGATGATAAGGTTAGGTATGTGTTCCCATGATCCACCAGAACCGGAGGGATCTACCCAGGGACTATCCACTAGTTAGTGTAGAGTTCTTAGGTATGATGATAAAAGGAGAAAATGAGATTTGGGAAGAGTGCGGATGAGACCGAGCTAGTCTTGGAATAAACCCAACAAGGTTCTAGCTATGAAGTCTCGGTAAGCATGAAGGGTTGAAGAATTAAAAAGAATTGAATGAGAAAAGGCGAAAACAAATAGCCCTCCATATATTCAACCTTAGGGCGTAAATCGGGTTCAATTCATATGCTACGATGGTAACATCGGTATTGAAGACAAGACGTCATGGACCCAAAGGACGACCGCACTTCAACTTTCCAAACCACTCAAGTTCCTCTTAAAAGGACTTGTTTCATTCTCACGGGAACCGACATTATCTATCGACTTTCTCTTAGAGATTGTTGATATTGAAGAAGGAGACCTCTCCCTAGTCTCCGACACGGGATCCAAATATGCACAAATTGAGTCTAGAGCCACGAGATCATCAATAAATCTCATTAGGACACTTTCAATGAAGACTCTGTTTCACACAATGTGGAAAGAGAGATTATATCTTGAGTCCCACGATTATCCTTGTGGTATTGCCGTAACATCCGAGTGATGTGTAAACATATTCACAATGAAGATGGAAAGCCTTCGAGCCAACATCAAACAAGCTCTCGGTAGGTGGCATGTGAGATCTATTATATAGATCAACCATGTGACAACCGAATGAAACAATGGGGTGATTCAATCTCTTGAATCAATCTCGGTTCAGTTATGGATTGACGGATACCTTTGAAAACCGGTCTTTGTGCTTAAAAACTCTTTTCTTTAGCAAATCGACCGTGTACGGATATTTCAAATCAAAAGGTGTTTTATGATTGATAATTGATGTTCATTAAAACCTTCGTTGTATTGCAAAACAATTTCTATTGAGCAATACACGATTGTTTTCAAATCTCTTTCATCAATCGGTGGACTTAAATTACCGGTTCACTCACTCCGTGTTGTCTTCTTTGAGACGTTCGGTTTAAGAACAACTAGAGCAATTGCGAAACCTCGTCAAGGAAATTCTTGAATTATACCGATCACAGTAAGACATGTATCGATCAACGGAAACCGTGGGCGTGTACCTCAATTCAACGAAGTGTTCAAAGACACTTTCGTGCGATTTATTGCTAAGCTGTTGTATGCGTGTACGTCCTATGTTTGCAATGATCGAATGAAGCGGTCAATCCATAGCCGCATGCTCACTTAACACATTCATCTCAAAAGAAATCATGATTAGTGCATCAATGACTCTCATATATTCAATCCATGCTTCGCTACGCCGCCAATATCATGAATCAACGAAAGCTTCCGCTACTCGATGAGAAGATATCATGATCCGTAATGTGAGCATGTCGGTCCGAATGTCACAACATCACAAAATTCCAACACCACAATGGATGTCTCGTAGATTTTTGTTAGTGATGGTCTCAAAAGTGGCTCAAATTTATTATCACGTGGATCAAGAAAAGACCTCCACCGAGTAACCAAACATGCAATGTGAAGAATCAATGACTACGAGCTTAGGAGCAAAGTACTACATCAAGAATGCAAGAACAATTGTTAATGTAATATCTGTTTGTATTCAATGTAATTTTAGTACATGATTGAGGTGACCTCCTTGTGGGAGATTGTTAGGAATTAGAAATTCCGTGTATTAAAGAGTCGGTCACCTCAAGTATATGTAATCGTTAGAAAGCTCGTAGTCGTAGTTATTTCAAGCTAAGTAGTATTTAGTTAAGTAACACCGTGGAGGACGGACGGTCTTTACCCACCTGTATGCCCGATCCACACCCGTTGTGTGGCGTTTTATGTAAGACTATAAATACTCTACCTCCCAAGGTAGAGTTGGAGCTCATAATAATATTTTCTTTCTCTCAATATAGTTCCCAACTCTCTTCCTTTCTCTCACTAGAACTTTCTCTCTCTAACATACTTATACGCCTACTTTGATCATGGTTTAGAGTGTTTGTGAAATCCAATATCCTACACCGTTTTTTTATGTTTACGACCGTTTTTCATCCGTTTTTTTTACGTTTTTGTCCGTTTTTTCATCAGGTTTTTTTACTTTTTCGTCTGTTTATTTACGTTTTGCTACGTTTCTTTAAATTTCCGTCCGTTTTTTACGTTTTCGTCCGGATGTTTTACGGTTTGGTATGTTTTCGTCCGTTTTCTTACGTTTTTGTCCGTCTTCTTACGTTTTCGTCCGTTTCATTACGTTTTCGTCCGTTTTTTACGTGTTCGTCCATTTTTTTACAATTTCATCCATTTTCTTTTTTTACATTTTGGCCCTTTTACGTTTTCAACCGTTTTTTATGTTTTCTTCCGTTTTTTCACGTTTTCATCGTTTTTTTCACGTTTCGCGATTTTTTTACGTTTTCTCCTGTTTTTTTTACGTTTTCGTCTGTTTTCTTATGTTTTTCGTTTTCGTCTGTTTTTTTACGTTTTCGTCCATTTTTTTTTACGTTTGAGTGTGTTTTCTTACGTTTTCGTCCGTTTTTTTTTTTATGTTTTCGTCCATTTTTATAACGTTTTCTTACGTTTTCTTCCATTTTCTAAAACATAAAAAAGGTAAAAAAAAAAAAAAAGGCGAAAGCCAAAGAAAAATAACTAAAACCTAAAAAAGGAAAAAAAAACATACGAAAGCGTAAAAAATTGACGAAAACGTAACAAAAGAAGTAAAACGTAAAAATAGGACGAAAGCGTAAAAATACGTGTTGGAATCACTCCTAACTTATATATTAAGTGTTAGTAATTAATATGTAATAGGTTGCTTAAACTAGGCTTTTATGTTTGTATTAATGGCAAGGCTTATGTAGAAAGCCCATGAGCCTTGGCCCAAGCCCAATAAGGATGGAAGGGACTAGACATGTTGCCCTAGCTCCCTTCCCCTATAAATACTCTTGTAAACCTTCTCTTGAAGGTTGGTTGTTCATTTCATAATACATCTACGCCTAACTCTTTATCATTCTCATACCTGTGTGTTATTGTGTGTTCAACCGATCACTTTCTTTCCTATTTCTTACATATTGATTCTTGTGTTAACTTATGGTGACCTAACAGTGGTATCAATCGCCATCTAGTTGGGTGAAACACTTTTGTTTTTGAAGTTTGTTCTATACGCGTGGGTTTTAGCGAGTTACACTTTCATACGCTTAAAGCTTTGCTTTTTACACTTGTAAACTCAAGATTCTTGTGGCTTAAGGTTTATTTAGAGTTAAAGTTTCAGTTTTTAGCAAAAAGTTTCAAACTTTACGTGTGTAGATAAGATTTTGAACTTGGTTTGTTTTGTGTATCATTTCATACGCGTAAGGTGATAAGTGGTTTTGGATCATTAAGTTTAAAACTTTCTTGTTATTTTGGTGATTTTGAAGCTGTTTCATCATTAAAATCAGGTTACAAAACATTTTTGGGCATAAAAATCAGTTTTGGTCATTTTTGTACTTCCTACGCCTAGTAAAACCCTAGTTTTACGCGTAAGGTTCTACTCATAAGTCAGTCTACGCCTAAACAGTTTCGACGCTTAAGGATTTCTGCATTTGATCTTCGAAGCTGTTGGTTTACTCAGTGTTTTCTTGCTTGGATAAGCCTGAAAACACTTCGACTTGTGGATATCTTTTACACTTGGATACGTGTAAAGGATTTTTGGGTAAAACCCTAGTTTTACGCATAAGCATAAAAGCTTACGAGTAAACACTTTACGCCTAAGTTATTCTTACGCATAAGTTCATCTTACGCCTAAGGTAATCTTACGCATAAGGTTCTTACTATGAAGCCTTTGGTTTACGCTTAAGCCTATGTTTTAGCTAAAGTTTACGTGTAAGCAATATTTACGCCTAAGCTTGTGTTTACGTGTAAAAGGGAATTACGCGTAAGGTTTTAGTCTACTACTAAGCTGGTTTTTTTTTTCTACGCCTAAGTATACTTCGTCAACAAACTAAAGTTTCATTCGACTACAAAGATCCATCATCAACACAAGTTTCAAGATGTCTCAACCACCATACTCTAGCTACTTTCCTCATGAATATCCTCAAAAACAACAACTACAACAACAACAACAACAATACTATCAACAATTTCATCAACATCAATTTCAACAACCATAAAAAATATACTTTCCTCAAGGAGCACAACCTCTTCCACCACAAAATCCTCAACCAAACCCTCATCAACAAGTTCAACGTTGTAACTACTTCCAATACCAGTATCCAGCTAAGTATGCTATGAATGTCACAACGCAAAAAGAACCTTCTTGGTTTGCAAAGATGTGTGAAGCTTTAAGTAGCCAACAATCCATTCATGAAGCTAGATCCCTTGATAGACCTCCAATGCTTACTCCCGGAAACTACGATCAATGGGTGATAAGGTTCTTTAGGTTTTGTGATCTCAAGAAACCACATGGTAAGTTTTTGAAGAAGGTCATACTCGAAGGTCCTTTTCAGATGCCTACTATCACTATACCCGGAGATCCGAATGCTAATCCACCAAGAGATGATGTCACCAACGTTGTCAGCCTCGATCAACTCACTACTGACCAAATTCTTCACTTAGAAGCTGATGAACTTGCAATGCAATATATCCTTTTGGGTCTACCCAATCCAATACTTCATAGTGTTGATGCTCAGAAAACTGCTAAAGCAATGTGGGAACATATTCATCTTCTAATGGAAGGAAGTGAACTCAATCAAGAAGACATTGAATCCAAAATCTACCTAGCATATGAAAACTTCATGATTGAACCAGGGGAATCATTAGATTCATACTATCATCGGTTCTCAGACATCATCAATGACTTGGAATAACATAATATCATTATGCCAAGTATTGCAATCAATAGAAAGTTCCTTAGCTGTCTTGGTCCTGATTGGGAGAAGTACGTTACATTCATCCGTCAATCGAAGAATCTTCATCAAGATACTTACGGATTGTTGTATGACTATTTGAAGCACCATCAAAAGGAAGTAGACAAAGACAGAATCATCCGTGGAGTCCCTGCTTCTCCATCACTCCCGGATAATCAAACTCTTGCTTTGTACACTCAAGCATGTTATCCTCAATTTCCGAACTTGTCAACTGTCTTCACAAATCCTCCACAACCAACTGCTCAGATTACACCATATGATCCATCACAACAACAATCACAAGAAACTCAATTGGTTCCATAAAACAACAACAATGATCAAGCACTCTACAATGAATCAAATGAGGATGCATAAGCCTTCGATGCATTGAATCAAGGATTTGTAATGATTGGAAGAGCCTTCGGTCGATTTGCTAACAAATCCAACAATCGCATTCGTACCTCATCAAACACAAGAAATCAAGCTGTTGTTAACAATGGAAGAGTTGAGGTTCAGAATCGTGGAAATGGTCGTCAGATGGGTAGTGTTCAAGGGTTTAATGTTAATGGAAGGAATAACATGGGTGCTCTACAACAACGGGTTCAAGTGGTTGATCTGGGAAATGCTCAGACTGGGGTTAATGGTCTCCGATGCTACAACTGCAATTAGAAGAGTCATCTGGCTAATGCATGCCCAAAGCCGAGAACAAGAGGCAGCGCTTATCACAAAGAGGCTTTACTCTTTGGCTCTCAAGGATGAAACTGGTGGAAAACTTACCAAAAAGGAATAGAGCTTCATGGCTGATGCAGATTCTGATGATGACATGGAGGACTTACAAGCTAATGCAGCTGTGAAGTTAATGGCAAACATGCAAGAGCTCCACATGAGTGACACAGGCCCAGTGTATGACACTGATGGCTTGTCTCAGCTACCGGATCCAAATATACTTATACATGATCTGATATCTCCGCCAACATCTTCATCCGACGAGGCACAGAGTGTTCAACATGAGCCTTCCACATCTCATTCCGACGATAATCAAATGGATCCCGTAGTTAAATTTGACGATCAGGATGACCTCATGTTTAATATTGATAATCAAGTTGACTCTGTGGTCATATTTGAGGATCTAAATAATGATTATGTTGAGACTCAAGTTGAACAAGATGAACCTTTGTCTAATCCAGATCTTGAGCTCATGACCAACTTATTTCAGACCACCCAATCTCAACTGGAAAAGTGCAATGAGATCAATAAGAAACTGCAAGATAAAATTGCACTGTTGACTAAGGATAATGAATGCTATAAGTTCCAACTCAAAATTTTTGAAACTAAAGAGAAACGTGAACGAAGTTTTGAAGTCGCTTTTGCTAAATCTTACCAACATAAAATCTTTGGAAAAACAGATATGTGATCTAGTTGAATCCAAGAATGCATTGCTTTCTCAAATAGAACAACTAAAATTTGATCATAAACAACAACTTAACGCTCTCACTTCGGAAACCCAAAAAGCCAAGTTTGAGTTGTTAAATTGTCAAAAACAGTTTTGTGAATATAAAAAGCATTCGAGGAGAAAAATAGATCAGTATCTTGGTGAAATTGTCGATTTACAAAACAAAATCAAAGAGTTTCGAAATTTTGTCTATAAACATGGTGAGTCAATCACAACAATTCAAAAGTTTTCTTTTAAACCAAATCCAGATGGATATGGACCAATTCTTGCTGATTACCAACCAAGTTTTTCACATAGAGCATTCAAACCAAATCCTCAAGTTTACAGTGCAGAACATAGAATTGATGATTCAATTATGAGTGTTGTTGAATATAATCGTGATGAGGAAACAGATGTTGATGCTGAGAGTCGATTAAAAATAGAAAATGTTGAATAAACAAACCATTTGATTACTCAAAAATCATACCATTTGTAAAACAACAGGACAATACTAACACACCTTGGGTTATCACGCCAATTCCTGAGTCCTCTTCTAACGATGGTCCC
Organism: Chrysanthemum lavandulifolium; assembly: GCA_022545495.1. Taxonomy (NCBI): domain Eukaryota; kingdom Viridiplantae; phylum Streptophyta; class Magnoliopsida; order Asterales; family Asteraceae; genus Chrysanthemum; species Chrysanthemum lavandulifolium. The sequence continues at coordinate 101,267,271 of CM040242.1, read as the reverse complement.
GGAGACAATGTTGCACAAATAAATGGTCCTTTACCTTCCTTTAGTGAAGTAAAATCATTACCTGAACGATGTCAAATTCTTAAATATTTTGATACATTCATGTCTGACATCAAACTTTTGGAACGTGAAATTGAGGTTAATTCTGAAATAAAAGCTGAACATTTTCAATCACCACATGCGCGAAATCAAAGAGATATTTTTCAGAAAAGACTTTTACCCCATGTCCAAAATTTGAAAATGTGTGCAATATATTGGGAACGGGATCTTCTAAAGGAGATTGGTCTTATGAAAACAGTTTTCGAGCAAACAGAAACATCGATTTCAAATACTAAACGGAAAAAGAAAATGTTAAGAAATCATGTTGATCGACTCTTGGAAGATGTTATCTGTGCTGATACCATAAATTTTGTGTTGCTACATACTGTTGCATATGCATTTGATTATATTGCTGTTGATTCTGTTGACTCTGTTGAAAATGTTGAGAATATCGATAATGTGCCTCAAATCGAGTCTTTGAAAGTTGAAAATGAGTGTTTTTTAAATGAGCTTTCGAATGCAAAATGCCGTCTTCAATGTAGCCAAAAAGATTGTCAAAATCGAGAACTTGCTTTTCAAAACAAAATTAACCAGTTGCGTGCAAAATCTTTTGATTCAATTAAACATGGAATGTAATTAATTAGTAATTAGTATTTACTAATGAAATGTATCCAAACTTGATCCACTTATATGTTAAAAGGGCCATTGTTGGTTCAAAATGCTAATAGGCCCATGAGATGCCCAAAAGCCCACAACCCGGATTATATACTTGGATCTATTAACCCGTATTCAAAAGATTACATGCAAAACAAATCTTTGGTAGAGTGTAACTTGGCAAATATAATCATTATGGCACACAACCCAAATTTACAACCTAATCATCTTCCCAATCTCAAGGTTAGTCATTATCTTTTACCCCTAACTACCAAAACAATCAAAACTCTGTAAGTTTAAGTTTGATAGCGATTGATCATCCAAATGTTATGGTGTCCTCGTAATGTTGGTTTGCATGTTTAATTTTTTTTTCTTCAAGTTCATATGAACAGTGATCGATTGCAATGAGCCCTAAAAAAAGTGATGTATGTTATATGGAATAAGTTAACATATACTGTTTTAGGTGATAATAGAGTGTGATTAAGTAACTATTTCATATCTAAGTTATTTGATCGGGATTAATGTGATTTTTTTATACATAGGTAATTAGACTGTTGATTGATAATGATATTTGACATACATATGCCATAAAAAATATATGATAGGGTATGATTTTGGAAATGGATGGTTATGATACTGATTAAGTAGATAAGCATGATACTAAAATAGTAGATGTTAGTTGCTTTCAAGTTAAGTGTTTATATATATTTAAGAGGTAACTGATTTGGCAATTGTAAGTTGATTTAGTGAGAAAACATGTTTCATTGTTTTGTAGTAGGATGGTGTACATAAACATGATGGTTACAATAGAAGATGTTACTTCCTTGAAAATGAACTTTTGTACATATCTTTGTGTCAAAACTGATTTGTATAGTAGTTATTGATTGTCACATTGTATGTTGACTTGGTATGTAAAACCTGAAAATCTGAAACATAGAATAAAGACTAAATTACCCTTGAAATCGAAATTATAAAATACGTAAAATACATTTATATTCATTTAACGAAATTTAAAATCTAACTTATGAATAATTAAAACCTAACGAGTATATTAAGAAATCGTCATTGTACGACAAAGATACGTCACGCGTTGTAACACTTTTGGGCCGTTTAATTTTGTGTCATCCAATTTCTTTTGGGCCGTAGTTGTTGCGAGCCGAGAGTCCAAGAGGGCCCAAACTTGGACCGTGTTTCTTTGTCCGGTTGGGTTAAGCCGAAGCCCACACACATCAAACCCTTATCCGATTGGTACCACATATATATACAAACACCTTAACACAAATTGGAACCCTAATATTGCAAGTTCGGTATTCCTTTGCCTCCCTTTTTTCTTTTTCTCTCGGTCGACTGCTGCCACTCTTTGTGTCGAAGGTTTGGTTCCAACGCGACAAGCTAAGGTATAATCAAGTACTTCTCGTCTTGTTTTTGTACATGTAACGTTAATATATGTTTGAATCCGTGAGGTATGATTTGCGTACGACATATATATGAAACCGAAACAAAACATATGAATCAGACCTTATAAATATTTGCCGCATGTATTGTTATATGTATTGTGTGAGTTAGGGTTTGCGTAAAACATGGAAGCCGAAACATATATATTAGCCGAACCATATGAATGTTTGTAAACGTGTGTTAAATGAGTAAAGAACATGCAAAACCTAAACCCTAAGTGATGTGTGAATCGAACCATGCAAGCCGAACCAATTGATTTGTGAATCGTGTATCATGCGCGTGTGTTGTGAGTCAAAGGAGCTTGTCGATATATAAATATATTACGTGTTCGGGTCTTTTATGAAACCATGTGTGTGTGTGTGTCGATGTGTATCTAATCCGGATGGTGAGTAAGCGGTGTTGTCACATGAAATCATAAACGTGCATGGGTATAAAAGTCGACGATAATATGTATATAAGTAACATATGGTTAAAGTCATGAAGGTGTTGAGTAAATAAACAAGAGTTAATGAGTTGTGTGAGTCGATTTGAGTATGAGTAAGTGTTTGCATGTGTGAGTGCGTGCATGGTGAAGCATGAAAAGAAAGGTTGTTTTCATACGTGCTAGGTCAAAGTAATGAGTCATTAAATGACGTAACATGTAAAGTAAATGCACATTAAAATGATATTAAAAGAGTGGGAAAACCCTAGAACATAAGTGAGAGTTGATTAGGGTTTGAAGCTAAGTATATTAATTCGTTATTTCATGTGTGAGTTATGACTTTTAAACTATTTTCACACTTAACCCTAAACTCTAATAAATGACATGATGAACCCTAATCTACGATATTGATTATAAAACACTTAAGTCTCATTTAACTATAAAACCCTAAAGTATTAAGATTATTAAATATACTAAGTATGAACACCAAATATTAAAAGATCATTTCGACGATTATGGAATCACATATAACATGTACGACCGTTAATGTGTATAGGTTCTGTGAAGAAGGAGTAATCCTTTGATTTTCGTATTTCTGCTTTTTGGTCATTTGCTTTGGAATAAGGTACAGATATTCTGACCTTTTCAGTAAAGGTTCCTTATAACGTTTTCTTTTCGTTAGCTTTTATATTAGGGTTTCCTAAGCCTTTGCTATGAACCCCATTCTCATTTGTTTGAGTGTTGCTTATCCGAACTCGATTTACGAATTATGAAACATCCGATTTTGAACTATATGATATGAAAACTCGATTTTGGAAATATGATTTACCTTATGATAAAGTATGATGCGTGTCGGTTTGACATTCGATATGACCTAAGATAGTTGACACCGAGCCAAATATTTCACTAGTCATGGGGTTCCATGTCCGTGTCGATGATGCACCTCGATATGACTCTAGGCGTAGAGTGATGTTCGCCACGTCCCTTATCTCATTATCCGTTATGAGCTCAATTATATGTTATGTCCAATATACATCATTGGGGCGTATGGATGCATCCTAGATCTGTTATCGTTATCGTTATATGTTATCGATGATTGATCTGCGTGCATGCACGCCCTTCATAACTCGTAGGTCTCCCTACAAATGTTGCCTTATGTGAATATGATTATGATCGATATATGTTTCGGGCTCGTGGTAGTTAACTATAAACCTTATTCGATATTTCGATTTATACTCGAAAATGATTATGATTTTGCTATCTTTCGCTCACTTTGGATTCCGTATTCAATTTCGTTTCGATTTGCTTTGCTTTTATATCTGCTCACCGAGCTTTTGAAGCTCACCGCATTTCTTTTCTTCCGGCGGTATCTAAGCATTGGAGCTGGGTTTTGCTTTGGGATGAGTGCATGAGTGGACTTACCTTAGAGATATTTAGTTTTGATCTTATGATGCCATTTAAGACTTTACTATTTCAGACTATTTCTATTGGAGTTTATTTTTCCATTGGGACCTATGTATTGAAGTCATGTTGACTTGAATTATTTCATCATTTATGTTAAGACTTCTTTTGGATATTTATGTTTGCTTTGATATAACACCATTATTTGTGATTCCTTTACCCTTGTCGGGTCGGGGCGTTACATGGTATAATAAAATGTTTCATGTAAACCTGTAATGAAGATAGCATTTGATATTGGTTAAGTACGTGAGCATCAAAATATACAATAGTACATGTTTTGTGCTAAAAAAAACGGTGTTTACAACTCTTTTGTAAAGAAAGTCATTTGTAGGTCCTGATTAAAACAATGAATGGAAGTTACATACATAGACCACCAAGTTTATTATATTGTAGGATTTGAGAAAGCGATGCTTATGATGATGTTTTAGTACAAAAGCAACGTACAAAAAAATTTGATATTACGTGTTTTGAAAAGAATTGTCTACATGTATTTGTAACCAATATTCCCTGTAGTTAGTGATTAGCCCAATGTAAATTGATTCTTGACTACAAAGTAGTTTGATGGTGTTTGTAGTAGTATGCCATCTGATATGGCATAAGTACAAAAGCATCATGCTAAAAATAACTTGTCAGGACCGATTAACATATAGATTTATGTGGTTTGGAGGTCGGGGTTGGTGGAAGAAGATGAAGATCTTCATCTCTTCTAGAGAGAGAAACTAGAGAGAGGGAGGAGAAAACACAAGGTTTATTGATAAGAACAAAACAATACAAATGATCAAATGATTCAACTCACCCCTCATGGAGAGTCATGAGGGGTATATATAGGCCCTAACTTTGCCACATAAACGATACTAGTCCCTAAGGGCAAAGTATACTACGCGTCTAGTCCAATTCATGTAAGTGACGTTATCTTTATAAAAAGCGAGGCTAACAATCTCCCCCTAAGGGCTGGCCATTCAAAAGATGCTCCACTTGATTTGGTCTTTACTTTTCTCGAGCTTGAACTTTGTGAGTAGATATAGAATAGTCTTGATTCTTTGTTCCTTCATGCTTTGTGATCAGATAATGTGGTTGTCTGCCGTTGTCAACTTCGTTGGTTTGGTATCTCCACGTCTTTCTCCACCATGCTCACACTTCTATTTGTGTTTTGGTTACCAATGATGTAGTTCTCGAGTCTTTAAACTTTGTAGATTCTTTGACATTGAAGAAGAATCATCTTTAACTTTGAGTAGCCTTTGATTTTGATGAGAACTTTCATATGTTGTTGGTATGAGCATGTAGAGAATCTGCACGATCCATCCACTCCAGAGCTTCCATAAGAAGAAAACATAAAACATTGTTAGTAATAAGCGGATTCCGGCACTTACAAGTTTGAATTTCGAGGGTGTTAACAGCATAGTGTGAAAACACGTCTCTAATTCTCACAAGGGCCGTTCCTGAACTGGAGTCCCACAAGTGAGATAACGCGATGTACCGAAATACACCTACAGTTCGGATGAGTCGCCGAGGTACACCAAGCATCACCCCACGATCAAGACCGTTTGAGACACACTAAGCGTAATCCACGGGAGTTAACGAAGTGACTGCTTGTCGGTTGTTTGATGTTGACCACGGTGAATTTCCATTCAATCATGAAGATCACTGTAGTGAAACTTCTCATAAATGTTCGGCGATTGCTAAGATCTGCGTAGGACTCTATAATATATCACTTGTGTCCTTATTGATGAACAACAAGCGATGTCATGTCAAGTGTTCCTATGAGATCTTTTGATGAATCTCGTGGCTCTAGACTCAATAGTGCATTTTGGTTTTCTGGCGGAGACTAGGAGAGGGTCTCTTCTTCAATACCAACCATCTCTAAGAGAAAGTCGATAGATTATGCGGGGTTCCTAGTGAGAATGAAACAAATCCTTTTGAGAGGAATTGAGTGGCTAGAAGGTTTAGTGCGGTGTGTCATCGGGTCCATGACGTCTTTGTCTTCAATACCGGTGTCATCTTAGTGACAACCAAGAGAGATGAGTTGAACCCGGTTTCTGCCCTAAGGTTGAATATGGAGGGCTATTTCTTTTCACCCTTTCTTTTACTTTTCTTTTTAATTCTTCAACCCCTTCTTTCTCCTTTCTCACATTACTCCTTTTTTCAATCATTCCTAAGGACTTCTAATACTAACTATTTGTGATGTCCTTGGGTATATCCCTCCGGCTCTGGCGGATCATAGGACGGATTTACCTATCCTTAGTCACCTTATAACTCCATGACTGTCCTATTGTTGCCATAAAACCATTTTTCTTGAAAATCTCTCAGAATGTTTATGATAGAAAACATGTTTGGAACACTCAGAGTTTTATATTTTCGAAACACTCCCCTTCACATGTGCTTATAAGTTTTGATGAAATCGCACGGTGAGAGTAGAGTTCGCACTTTTGAATTGATCGACTTTAAATGAGCTAGACCGATTCGAGACACGTTTACATCACTAGAGAACTAGCTTGAAATTATTACCCATCTGGTCAAGTCCATAGAAAGTTTCTCGAGATGGTACATGATTCCTCGTCAATTCAATGGTTGCATCCGAGTCGAGCTCATTTGAGATTCAAACAACGATCATTAAACTTTTTGATCACATTTTAATCACGTCTCCTCCCCCTCAAAAATAGCATATTCGTGATATTTTTGATATCAACGGATTAAAAATCATTTTTAGAATCTTTTGCGGAGACAAACGGATTTGATTTAAGCATGAATTTGGAACATTTTTAGTTTTATACTCCCCCTTTAATAAAGCATAATCAATTAAAGGGTTTAGAGGGAGTTATCTTGAGCACAAAATATTTTGAAATATTTTGAAAATCTTTTTGAACAATCTTGAAAAAGTGCGCTAGATGATGATGATTTCTCACCAATTTTAAATGTAGTGCACTGAAGCGTACACTAGTTATTTTCATTAAGAAGCACGAGTTTTGATCTGAAAATAATCAAAAGTCATCATTTCGGTCCGGGTTTCGTACTGATGTATACGAAAGCCATTTTATGAAGAAATTTTGAAAAACGACATGTTTAAGAAAACATATTAAAGAACTCCCGCTCAAGCATCTGTACATACCCGTATCATTGTTGAATGACATTTCTAGAAACGTCTGAATATCGATTATCGAGAGACATGTCGTGAGAAGAATATTTTGGATTTTGATTTTTATTGTTTTGTTTTTTTTGAAAGTTTTATATTTTATATTTTGCTTTTGTTGGTTTTCAAATTTTGTATTTTGTTTTCAAAAATATTTACAATGAAGCTTTTGGAAAATCATTTTCAATAAGAAGATTCGAGAAGGCGTTCTAAAAAAAAAAAAAAAAAAAAAAAAAGTGGTCAAAGTCGATTCTTTATGGTCTTATATGGTCAAACTGGGCATTCAAGAACACCTTTTTATGTTTTTCTGGGTATTTTATGAAGATGGTTGGATTTTTCAGTCGGAAAAAGTGGTCAAAGGGTCAAAACCATAAACTTACGCGTAAGAAGAATCTATAGTGGAGTTACGCGTAGCTGTGAAGTTACGCGTATGAAAAGTTACGCGTATGATTTTACGCCTAAGCTTCTGGCTTTACGCCTAAGCAAGGTTACGGGTAAGGCTACGCATAAGCATGTTACGCGTATGCCTACGCATAAGCACAAAGTTACGCGTAAGAAATTAATGAGCAGAAATGAAAAAAAAGTTACGCGTAATCTTTACCAAAAGACCTTGACCACATCGACCACAAGACATACCAATTACCAAAACACCAATTTCACTCCAACTTCATTATCTATCCTAAAACCCACCTCCAACTCCAAACAGATCAGCCTCATCTCATAACTTAGATCGAAATGAAAAAAAAAAACAATTACAAGTAATCTCCGATTCTTATTCAAGATTGTTTCACTTGAAGTATTATCATCATTGACCCACTTGTGTTACTATCCGAAGATAAAGAAAGCGTATAACAAGTATGTTATCTCTTTTCTTTCGATTCGTTCATGACTCATATTAAAACAAAGAAAAAACCTACCCGAGACCTTGATTATTCAAGACCTTGAAGCCTTTGCAGAAGTATAATATGATCGGTACTGGAAATGATTTACATCATTTTGATGTCGAATGGTTGATCTAAGGTGGTTATATATTTTGGTTATGATGGTAAGATGAATCTGAGTTGAGATATTAGATGGGGATGGGAGATTTCTATGATGTGTATGGTTATATTGTTTCTCAGATCTGTTTTGGAGAGAATGTCTAAGTTGGAGGCGTACAAATATGGGTTAGGTTAAAATGTGTGACGTTTGTGCTATATAACCTGTGTACATCTCTCTTGGAATTGGATCGGGCTATTTTGGATTTGAAATGGGCCGAAGGGATTTTTTTCCTATTAAAATGGGCTGTTGTGACTGGTGGGTAGATTTACAACGAGAACTGCTACATCAATGATATTCAAACGTCAATTTGTAGACATTTGTTTTAATAACGTTTGGATATAAATACGTTTGACAATATTTGATATTTCAAAGATGGTATTTTGGTATGGTATATTTTCACGGAAGGATACAAATTCACGGCTTAAGCGAAGATGTGAAAAAATGACTACGGAGTTTTTGTACGGTATTATTGATGCGGAATTGAAGTGACATTTCACGGGTGGACTTCTTTATCTTTGAGACGATGGTTGGTTGGATGCATGTCTCAAGATAACTTGTTGGAGTACATTATGAAATTTGAAAATCTGGCTATAACTGGAAAGGAGTTACGTTGTAGTGCTCACAGTGTGTAACCATCACTTTAAGGAGTTACGTTGTTGTGCTCAGTGTCACACGAAGTTGTGGATTGTTCAAAATTTAAAAACAAGCAGCAAGTCACAAGTTGGGATGCTTGCTTCCTTTTCAAGTTAGTCGTACCGGGCTATCTCCATATGTGGTCATTATATTTAGCCGGTGAATTCAAAGGAGGTTCGATAAAAGGTTGGTTTGAGAGAAGTTTATTGAGAGTATTTTTGCGACATATTCTCACGGGAATTATGATCAAGCTATGATGTTTGAATATTGCATCAAAGAAGGCAATACGGCATGTACGCAACATTATGATGATTCCGATAGCTCGCAACCATCAGGAGGGAGAAGTTGGTATTTCATCTTCCGTGATTGGATTACGAAGGATTTTGCTTAAGGCGAAGAAGGAGAAGTAGTGTGGTGTACATCGGGTTTTTACCAACTTGGATGCAATACTAAGTGAGTTATGTTATGATGTTCCCGAGCGACAACCATTGTGCTTCAAGAGTTTACTTTCTCCATTGCGTGTCGAAGATTAAAGACGTGTTGGAAGAGTGTTGTCGGTTCGGGAGGAGCGAAGAAAAAAAATGGCTCACTAGTTAGGAGGAGTAATAACCTAACTAGACCGTTATAGTTGAAGTTCGAGCTACAAGAAGATCATTTGCCGAGGTCATCGGAAGGAGAACTTCAAGTTTGCCTCGATATCTAGACTACAGAGACTCTGTGCTTCAAGAAAGTCAACATTGTTCATTACTATTGTAATTTACTTTGTTTTGTATTTATAGGTCTCATTGTAACCATTCACGTGTGACGCTATCTTGGAGGGAGATTGTTAGCCTCGCTTTTTATAAAGATAACGTCACTTACGTGAATTGGACTAGATGCGTAGTATACTTTGCCCTTAGGGACTAGTATCGTTTATGTGGCAAAGTTAGAGCCTATAAATACCCCTCATGACTCTCCATGAGGGGTGAGGTTAATCATTTAGTTTCTTGTATTGTGTTTCATCAATAAAGTTTTCTTTGTGTTTATCCTCCCTCTCTCTACTTTCTCTCTCTAGAAGATGAATCACTTCATCTTCTTCCACCAACCAAAGCCTCCCAAAACCACATAAATCTATAGTTTTTCGGTCCTAACATAACTGATTTGTGAGTGATTTCAAATGTCATGTTTACATCTGTTTATTTGGAACAGATTTGTAGTAAATGACCTGAGCATCGTATGTTTATTTTGGTCTAATAACAGTGTAATTGTTTTAGTAGTAAAGAGGCATTTTATATTGATTAGATAGATAATCATGATACTAAATATAGTATATGTTATGTGCTTATACCAAAATTGTGTTTACATCTTTTTATAATGAAAACTAATATGCAATTACTGATTTGCCCATTGTTTGTTTATTTGTTCTAATAACATGTTTCATTCTTTTTGTACTAAGGTTCCATATGATATTGATTAAGTACATGACGATCATACAAAAAAAGTATATGTTAGGTGCTTTCAAAATACATGTGTTTTACATCTGTTTATTAAGAAAGTGTTTTGTAGTTACTGATATGGACATTTTTTGCTGATTTGGTATATAAACATGTTTCTGTCTTTTTGTAGTAAGATGCCATTTGAGTTTGTTGTTTGGCTTGACCGTAGAACCTTTCCGAAATCACAGGTAAATCTTGACAATGACATATCTAATTTTACAATTGTAATCTATTTAAAATGATATAAAATGGAATAAATTTGTTTCAGGATCTACCTGAAATCTTTTGGGAGGATGAATATAATGGCAACAAACATGTGTACTTGATAAGCACCAATAGGATTCGTATGAAAGTTAATATAGTGAAAGCACACAATCGGCCATGTAAACTGAAGGGGAACAAATGGAGTGAATTTGCAATAGACAATATCGGATAGCGTGTTAGGCTGTTGCACTTTATACAGGAAGGAGATGATACATACTATGTGACGGGGTATGATGGTCATGGTGAGGAATTCGGAGGATACGAAGGGATAGAGGGACGTTATAAACGGTTCCATAGTCGTGTTTGGGCATCATCATTTAGGGCTCAGGTATTAAATTTTGTAGTTAAATTTTGCATATCATTACTTTTTTTATTATACTAATGTATTAATTAGCATTTTGATCTTTGGATATATAGTAACTATTTTGAGTTATAACAAATGTAACCTTTGTTTTCAGAAATTGCCGGGAGCTTTCTTAAGTGGGGTAGGACAAACAGGGAATATTGCTATTAATGTTGAAGGTCACAGGTTTATAGTTCCTGTCAGTCGTGTTCAAGTGAATGGGGTTAACGTTGGTAATGACTATGAACTGTTACAACAATCTTGGGATGAAATTCAAACAACTTTGCATTTGCAACCTGGAATGCATCTCGTTTTCACAAAATATGTGAATACTGAATTTTGGATGATGGCTTTTAATACTGATGGGAGTCAACATATTGAGATGCATTTCTTTGGAGCAACATGACTGCATATGAACCAACATCCAATACCTCCTGAAGACAGAGGTGCGATATCTAATTCGTTATACTTATATAAACTTAATTGTTCACGTTATAACTTGTGACGATATACTTAGTTATAATATTACTTTGAATGATATGGGAAAAACTAATTTAACCCTATTTGACGTAGTATCATTTGTGCATGCTTGAGCGGTTGATCATATGCAAAAAGGTATTAGTGATTATTAAGAAATTGCGTTTGAGTGATGCAAGGTGCTTACCAATAACATATACTACGGTTTGGTTATGATAAAGATTGAATATATTGTATTGACATACAAATCAGTTATTGATCCTAAATATGTTAACCTTTTCTGTAGATGACGTATCACCTGTGTCATTGGCCTAGACATACTGAACATTTTGGTGAATTTGGTGATGTATTCTATAAGAGGTTCTCTTATATAGTCGTTATGCAACACCTGGTAAGTAGGATTTTTATATATTTACTTTTACGATTTGCGTCTTTAAATAAGTATTTAGTATTATATGTAATTCTTAATACATTGCAGACAATACCAGCAGACTTCTTGGGTTACCATCCAATGCACACATACACTCATGCCTTGATGAGAAACCAAAATGTTGAATACAGAAGGACTGTCAAGATGGAGTTTCACAGAGAGGACCCAGAAAGGACAAATCATATCAACGTATTTGGTGCATGGAGTGAGTTTGCTGAGGAATGTCGATTTGGGTATGATAAGATGCTACGCTTCAAGACATGTATTTGATAACAGATTTGGTTGGAGAAGAGGAGGAACAGATTCCCGTGTTTCATGCCTGCTGAAAAATCCTGTGTTATGCATGTTTTTCATGATATTTTGGTTGTTTTGTACTGCCATAGTTAGGCTGGCCTTAGATGGCAATGAACACTATTATATAACAATATGTTAGTAAACTAATTAAGTGGTATATAGTTTAACTATGTTAGTAAACTAAATATAGTGTAGAAATTGGATTCTCTGACTTGTTTATAAACGTATTTCTCAGAGACTTAAACCAATATAGTTTATATATGTTTGTTTTTTATTTTTTTTAGTTTAAGTATCAACGTTTAACAAATATGTAGTTTAAATAAGCTGAATAGTATAAAGGTAATATATAGTGTAGCTGTATAAGAGTACTAAAGATAGTGCCAATGTTCACGAAACGTTCTTTTATACATTTTGGCACTTCATTCGTCCAAAAAAATACATTTAGCGCAAGCATTGGAGATGCTCTTATCTAAACATAAACTACTATCCAGTAACATAATCACATACTAAACATAAACACATGTCGTATAACTCATGTATTATCTCATTGTTTAGCTGGTATATGAATAGAACATGTTTGGTTTCTTCGTTTTCTTTTTGTCTCATTTTCATATTCGTTTAAACATAACTACTTCAATGATCACCATAATGTGATTATACGAAACTTAGAACTTTGACGTTCACAATATTTTACGAATGGATTATGGAATTTGTATTCTATTTGTAGATTACCCATCATTTTGTAAGTTACAAATACATTTTAAAGGATATATTAGTGTTATTAGTGTATGTTTTAAAACAATGGTACATAATGCCAAAAAGAAAATATATTGCTTCTATCAATGCAAATCATCATTGCAAGTATACAAATATTACTGCTATGATTTACTTTCATTTATAGACCAAAGACTTTTCATTTACAATTTGACCATCACATCTACTTCCTTCTCGAGCACACTATCTCAAGAACAGGTTAGGTGCCTCTTATGTTAACATTTTTTTTGTTATTTAATTTTTTATTTTGAAGTGTTGGTAACACTGCTACTTGGTATTTCACAATTCAAATAATTATCTCATTGTTAGAATAAAGATATATATTTTGTTGAAACTGATCAAATATCATGTGTGGTAGACTTGTAAAGTTAAAGAAGTTACTTATGATATTGCAGGCTGAAATATTAAAAAACAGGGTTTTTATAAATAATAGGCACGATCAATTGATAAGTAAATATATAGGCTTAAATATAGATGTATGGTCAATTTAGTAATATGAGTAATGATGTTTTGGTTGATATTATGATTTCTTTAGAACAATTTGTTTATTGAAAGATATAATTGTAGTTCAAGCAAATGATCTTTTGAATGATGATCAATTACCGGCGAAATTCAATTTCTTATTAGTATCATCAGTTAATGATACATGTTTCATGACTTAAGGATTATGTTAATGGTGTTAGATGTGTCATATGGTATTGTGAATTATAAATAATTTGTATTGTTAGTTAGGTTTTCTTTAAATGGGTTTGATTAAGTCATTAGATGACATAACTTAGGATAAGCTTTCATATAGTTAATCATAAACTAAAAGGCAGCAAGTTTATGAGTTAATTCGATGAAAGGAAGATAGATAAAGCATCATATGATGTCGGCATATAGATCTTGTAAAGCATGTTGCACTATGATAACGGTTTGAAACTTATATTTCATGCGGAAAACTAAAAATAACATACTTTCAATATGACGGAATAGTAATTGCATGTGTAGTAGACTTGTAAAGTTAAAGAAGTTACTTATGATATTGCAATCTGTTGTTAATTCAAAAACAGGGTTTTTAGAAATAATAGGGACAATCAATTGATAAGTAAAGATATAGGCTTAAATATAGATGTATGGTCAATTTAGTAATATGAGTAATGATATTTTCGTTGATATTATGATTTGTTTAAATGAGCTTGATTAAGTGTTTAGATGACATAACTTAGGATAAGCTTTCATATAGTTATTCATAAAGTAAAAGGAAGTAAGTTTATGCGTTAATACGATGAAAGGAAGATAGATAAAGTATCATAGGATGTGGGCATATAGATTTCGTAAAGCATGTTGCACTATGATAACTGTTTGAAACTTATATTTCATGCAGAAAATGAAAAGTAACTTACTTTCCATATGACCGAAGAATACTTTTGTTAGTAGTCTGCTTTGTTAATGAATACAAAAACAGTTATTTAGATGCAAAGGGCAATATTCGGAAATAACATTGTAGGTTAAGATGGGTTATTGAAAAAAACATGTAGCTTTGCTAAGTTTTTGAAAATATGTAACTTCCAGTTAATACACGTGTCTTTTTTGATTAAATAGAATGACAACTCAATTTATCGTGGAGGTGAACACACGAAACTTTTGAACACTGCAGGTAATTTGTAACCATTGTTGCTTATAATAGATATCGTACTAAATTTACAAATATGGATATGAAGGCTGTGAAAATAAATTTACGTAATACGTTTTTGAATGCAGATCCTACCAAGTGTGTTTACGAATGAGCTGTACACAGGCAGCAGATGGTTATATTTAATTAACAAAAGATGTACAATGCACAAAGTATGGCTCAAGAAAGTAACTGGTAACCGTTATGCCCTGCAATCGAATGAATGGAAGCAATTTGTTGATGACAGCCATTACCGGAACGTGGCAATACTACATTTCATTCATCAAGGAGAACACATGTACTATGTCACTGCCTATGACAATGTTGGTGCTGAAATTGGTGGATATTTGAATCCTTTTCAAGGAAATCGTCAAAGAAGATGCTTTAGAAGATTGGGAAACATTGACCAGTCAGATGTAAGTACTTCATTAGAAATATATTGATAGTCATAGTTTAATGAAAATTGTATAAATTCTGTTTAATAGATAGTAACAAATAGCAACATTATATTTACTCATTATGCAGCTCCTTCCTCATCAATTTTTGCCAGAAATTAACAAAGTGAAAGTTAAGGTGGGTGGCCTGGTGACTGCGACCGTTGCACAGCGTCGCATTGTTCTGCCTGGTAACACGGAAGGCAATGTTTTTAGTGGAAAGGGATGGGATTTACTGGTTTTTTTGGAAGGCCTGAATGTTGGATCGCGTATGGTGTTCACTGAAATTGAGGAAGCTACTGTCTCGATGATCTCATTTTCTGATGCTGGCTTAGGAATGCGTTTGGAGAAGCTACCGCGTGTAATCTTGAACGACGATAATCCGTTCAAAAGGAGCCCAATAGACAAAGGTATGTTTATTACCTCGCATTGTTCTGCCTGGTAACACAGAAGGAAATGTTTTTAGTGTAACGGAATGGGATTTACTGGTTTTTTTGGAAGGCTTGAATGTTGGATCGCGTATGGTGTTCACTGAAATTGAGGAAGCTACTGTCTCGATGATCTCATTTTCTGATGCTGGCTTAGGAATGCGTTTGGAGAAGCTACCGTGTGTAATCTTGAACGACGATAATCCGTTCAAAAGGAGCTCAATAGACAAAGGTATGTTTATTACATTTTAATTCTTAAAAAGATGTGTTTGGTCGTTTTAAAAGCTTCTAAATAATATAGTTGCATCTTATAATGTCATTAGAATGTTGAAATTGTAGATCCTCACATGAAACATAAATGTGACTGGTTTAATCACTCCGACCATGATGATGAGAAAGACTGCTTTTATCAATATATTCTGGATTACGTAACTGGAAGAGGTCGGCTGGTATGCGTATGGTATTTTTCATTCAAAACATTTTTCGATATTCATCTATACTATCATCTTTTTGTGAATAGTATATGCCTTTACTTATATTGCCTATTCGACATTCATTTGTTGAATGCATACCATACCACATCATTTTGCGGGGCCTTATGAAATGTATAAGTTCCACAACGCAGTTCTGATACACCATGATGAATCTTTCTATGTGACCGTGGATTGGGAAAAACATTACGACAGCCAAATAACAAAAATCATGTCACCATAAAGACTAATTGGAAGACCATTGAGAGAGGTGTGAGTGGGAGAAAGACAAGCAGTAAGGTTCAAAGCGATGAGGATGGTCAAAGATGATGCTCAAACGGTTGATGCACGTAAACCGGTGATGATTCCATTGTTCCATATGTGTTAGAAGAAGCTGCTTTGGGTATTTGATGTATTTTGGTACTGTCTCAGCCGAAACTTTTATGATGAAGGCTTGGAACAACTTTAATGACTTGTTTTATTTGGTGCCTTATGTATAATTTCTGGGTGGTTGTGAGGTTGACAATAGTCTTTTGATTAACCGTTGTTGTAAGGCGGTGATAAGTTAATTTGTTGTATGTTTGGGACGTAATATCTCAGTATGCTTTGAAATTGCCATAGACTTAATATTATGTATCTGGATGATCTATTTTATCAACTAATTTGTATCCATATTTTGTATCTGGATTGATATTGTAAGAAGTTGTAATTATAATAGTTAAGAAGACTATTCTACATGCTTAAATATAGTTACAAACAAAATATTACATTGAAATACTCTTGTGTTAATAAAACTATTGTACATGGTTAGGCAAGTATGTTTCTGTAAGTAACACGAAATTTGTTTGCAAAATGTTATACATTGGGTTGCCTACTTATGGTTTATTGATATACAATGGTCTAACATTGGTTCAATGGTTTTTTAATTGTATAAAAAGATACTTAAAAAAATGGCATTTATATTAAGCGTGTAGTTTTCAAAGGTAATGATTGTTACATATTAAAAATATCAACTTTGCCTTGGTAAATGAAACGGTGGTAGATGAAATCTCTCACACACCTCATTCATTGAGAAGCAAGCACTATTGCAAGGTTAGTACCAAGAACAATTAATGATCTAAAATGAAATAAACCTAAAAATTTTATTGTTAATTTTCTTTTGATCTGCATGTAAGTAAGAATGACAACTATAATATAGTCAACAACAACGGTTTAGGGTTTAGGTTGATTCTTATGCTTTACGATTATAGTGATTTATAGTATGTTGATACATAGTTAGTTTCTTGGGATATGCGGTTTGTTGTTTGATAAAAAAGACTTAACTTAGCCATACTTTGTGTATTGTAGTTTGTATAAACTTTATTTGATATGGATAAAAGTCTTCAAGCATATAAGTAAAGATTAATAATCTATGCTGTATGAAAAGATCACTTGTTTATATTTGTTTTGATTTATGTTACTAAATCAGTCATTTAGCTAATATATGTTGACTATATGATCCATGATGTATGTTATGTTATAAAGTTAGTTAAGACAATAAGACACCATCGCTTCTGGATTTCATATAGATGCTATGTATGCTATAATTATTGGGTGAAATAATATAGTCGAAAGTTTACGGAAAAATAAAGTGTAGTCTTAGTGTATAACTTTTATAAAGGAATAAAAATACTCAGCTAATGAATATAGTGAGTCAACGTAAACCATTTGTGTATTTATGATATATGATATGCAAACTTATATTTGTAAAGTGATTCATATGTTTTAAAATGGATCATTGTTTTAATATTTGTGTTATGCATAGACTCTGTTTGGTTAAATTTGTTTTGATTGTTATTACTAAATGAGTCATTTAGCTAATATATTATTCATGTTAAAGATAATTTGACAGGATGAGTCTTCAATTTACTTTTGATGTAAACAAAGCAAAGTTTGCGAAAAGTCAGGTATGCGCATAAGGTCATAATTTAAAAGTTGTATATTGTTAGACTGTTTATAAAGAAATAATAGTTGTACCTTGTTTGTGTTGTCAGCGTTTACCGTCTTTGTTCACTAAAAGCTTCTACAATGGAACGTCGTGGCTGTACTTAATAAACAACCGTGGAAGAAAACACAAAGTATGGATCAAACAAAAGTCAAAAAACCATTACAAATTGTATGGAGATGAGTGGGCCAAGTTTGTGGAAGACAGTAGGTACACAAATGTGGAAATGTTACACTTTATCAAGGAAGAAAAAGATACTTATTACGTAACTGCCTACAATTATGCTGGTGTTAAATGGGATGGATATGACAGCAGGGAGATAGGCAGCATGAAAATGAGATGCTTATTATTTCAGGGGCATAATCTTAGACGATCTCCGGTAAGCATACACGAACTAATCTTTTTTTTTAATGTGGTTTGTTAAGTTGATATAAGTATTGTTTAGTGTGTAAATATGTTGATTATTTATAATTGTGTGTAGTTGCTTCCCGGAGATTTCCTGCAAGATATAGTGACTAAAGAATACAAAATTCGGATGGGGGGGAATGAATTTAGAAACAGTAAAATATCGTCGTGTTCATATTCGAGGAACAGATCATTCGAAGATCTATGCAAACTTGTTTCATGGAGATGGTTGGAATACTGTTGTTGACAGTCAACACCTGGTACCTGGGAAACCAATGGTTTTCACAAAACTTGGTGGTGCAGTCATTAACATGATTACTTTTGGAAGGGATGGACTTGGTTTAGGCTTTGAAGACATCCCGAGAACAGAATTGGATTTAGCTTTTCCTATCTGTCGAGGTCCCCTTGACAAAGGTATGTTCCGCTATTGTTAGCAAGTTTATCATTATTTATGGTACCTTATTATATATATAATTACATAATTCTAATATT
Organism: Chrysanthemum lavandulifolium; assembly: GCA_022545495.1. NCBI lineage: Eukaryota > Viridiplantae > Streptophyta > Magnoliopsida > Asterales > Asteraceae > Chrysanthemum > Chrysanthemum lavandulifolium. The sequence continues at coordinate 101,248,519 of CM040242.1, read as the reverse complement.
TCATGTTAACACCGTGGCAATATAGATCCAAGGATGTTTCACATATGCGACTGGGAAGGCCATGATCAGCACAGGAAGGAAGATGCATGTTTTTACACACCAATGCTGGCCTCCGTTTGGTAAGTACCTATAATTGTTAGTGCATGTGAGTGTTTTTATATTTAAGTTTTGGTTAAGTTGTCTTAAAAATAAGAGCTTTTTGTGGTTTTATATTTGACTATAAACTGTACCTGCCAAGTATGTTGAGAAGAATGAATTGTACACGTTTGACAACGCAATTGTTCGCCACGGTGGGATGGAATTTCCGGTAGACCTTGAAGTAATAAGGCACAAAAAGACCCCGAAGCGGAAGGTGTGAAAGAACCATCTCACCATGGTTGCAAAGGACAAATGGAAGCATATCAACAGGCAATGCCATTTCAGGTAAAACAAAATGATACGCTTCCATATGGTTGACGTGATGACAAATTTGGTGGAGACAGTTGATCCCGAGTTTCCTGTGCTTGTTCCAATCTTTGACATGTGTTGAATGAAGGGTATTGAAGCAAAGACTCGTCTTTTGTTTTAAGGCTTCAGTGGTTTGTGTCTTTTCGAAGTATGTTTAATATCAAGACTTTTCAAAGGCAGTTATGTGTTAAGTTTAATAATGTCTGGATACAATACTATGAAATCCGTCTATTATCGTAAGTTATTTAAGGTGTTATCCATATGCTATCGACATGTTTCGTATGTTAACAATAATTTCTTATTGCTAATGTTGTTGAATCAACTACTTTAAACTACTGCAAATTCATGGTTGATGTAATAGTTGTAGTCATTTGTTAATTAGCTTAATTCCGTTGAGGAGTGTTTGTTAGTATTGTTTAAAGAGCTTGCTTCATTTTTTACCAAGCACTTTACCTGGGTTAATTCCCATTTGAAAGTGGATGATAGTGTTGGTTTACTACCTTTTTAGAGTGTTTGTTATACTTCACTGGCCTTTGGTTCCAACATAACCATTAAAAGCATTGTGCTTTTATAAGATAATTGCCAAAATCATGTGCAACAAAATTGTATTATACTTGATTTATTTGAGTAAAATTATTCCAATATGCCAGTAAAGTGTCAAATTAATTGCAGGCGATGTTTTTAATTTAAGAAGTTTCATACATAACATCTAAAAGATGAAGTTTTGTTTTTAAAAAATTATCATCAATGTTAACCATGTTTGAAAGAATATTAGGATGCTATGTATATGTAAATACTGAATTGGTGTTGTCATGACCATAATAACATTATGTTTTTGTTCAACATACTTTTCATAGATGCGTAATTAAATGTTGTAAAATATCCAAAGTAAAATGAATCAAATGGTAACTACAAATAAACATCAGTAAAACGCCAAAAAGTGGAAAAATTGATTAACAAATTCCATCTCCATGAAACTTATAGAATCACAATTGCTTTCATAAGAAAGCAAACATATTGTTTAAAAAAAATTATTCAAAAATAACAATTGTTCTTGCAAAATGCATCATGCCAAATAAAGAAACAAAATGATAGGACCCATGGAGTGGTTGGGCTGGATCTAATCTTCAGGTTCAATCTTTACTTAAAACAAATCTTGGGTATTCTGTACTCCTTCTTCACCATCGGGTTCGCTGTCAATGTCATCTAAATCAACAAACACACGTTGCTTCTTTTCAGCACTGCTTGATGATTCACCTGTTGAAGGAGTTGACTGCAAATCAATTGCACGGCCCTTCTTTGAATCGGAAGTTGATCCACTCCCAGATGCATCACTATGTCCATTTGGTGACTGCAAATCTAACACGTGGCTTAAACTTGCATCAGACATTGTTACCTTCTTTATAAGAGTAGAAGGTGTGTTAAACTCCTGAGAGTAGAAGGTGTGTTAAAGTCCTGAGATTGGCACTAAAAAGATTAATGTTTGTAATAGTTCAATATGTTGTAAGATAATTTACCTCATCAGGCACATCCTCAATCACGTCTTCATCCAAAAACTCTTTCTTGAAATGAGTGACAAATTCAACATTATTAGAAAAATCGTCACACCGGTAAGTGTGATTGTTGTAGTTGACATTGTACTGAGAAAAGTATATCTTAAACAGAAATTTCTTCCCTACTATCTTGTCCAACTCCTGCGGCCAGTATTCGTCTGGATCCATACTATGCTTCTCCATCAGTTCCCATGCAGTATGCCCAGCAAGCTTGTAAAAGTTGTTGTTAACAAAAACAACAGGTGCATATCCCAAATCATCAATCAGCCTTACAATGACCTTAAACCTTTGATAAAAAAAATAACAAAAAACATAAGATTCATAATTTTGAAAACAATGGATAGGATTTGTTTATGGTTATTACCTGGATGCAGCCTGGACAGATCCATGGTCCTCGCAAATAAAGGAAGGTTTCCGATTCCTTCCCTATTCAACATGAACTCGTTTGTTACACTCTTTGCATGCGGTGTAGGCCCAACCATGCTCTTTTTGGATCCTGTGTATTGTTGCCAAAACAATACAATGTGAATCCTTCATTTTATAGTATCAATTTAGTATATTATATAACTGCAAACACGTTAAATATAGTTTGTTAATATACTAATCTAAATCACTAACATACCGGTTCACATTCACGAATCGATCCGACAATCTTTTTCACACAGCCGTGAAAAAACTCCGATATGGTTTGAACCTTTACCTCTGGTGAGAACACCGCAATCTTCAACTGATCAGCCTGAAACCCCTCACGCTGTTCAACCCTAAAATACATTGCGAAAAGCAAAAATGATATTATTCTTACTAACAATAAAATATTCTATCGTTGAACTAACAGAATCCACAAACAGGTAATAACCTTGTTTTGAATGAAATGATCTCTGGTATATCACGATTGATATATATCTTCAACCCAAAAAGTGCATTGTGAATAGCAGCAGTACCTGCTATATGGAAATTGAAGACATATACTTAAAACTGCATTATGAATAATAACCATATTCAACATTTGAAATGAAGAACAATGCACATACCGTCCCAATACTTCACTTTCCCAAGCTAAAGTATAACTAACAAATGATCAACTGACGCATGCTTACTTGAATATGGATCCCACATGCTCGCCCATTAGTCCCAGAAAGTCAAATTCAAACGGTTGGCCCTGTAATTTATTTAAAATGTAGGCTACTTAAATACATACAAAAATATATCATAAACATCAAATTCATACAAAAATGACATATAATTGGAAAATAAATACTTACTCAGCATCCTCAACGACAACAGTTCTACGAATTACGGAACCAATGATCCAAAAGTAAAATAAGCTAACAATGATAGTATCAATTTTAATCAGGGAAAATAAAATTGATATTATTCATAACGGATAAAGTGCGTACCAACAGCATCATTGTCGTAGTACTGATGATGTTCTGGATAATGTAAATGACTATATGGTTCAAAAATAAAACCATATGTGCTGGTATCAAAAGGTTCCGTACGTGTGACAATTGTTGTCCTGTAGAAACTGATTTTGAAACGATGTGGTAGCAAAGGATGTTTCCCACCATTCTCAGCTATACCAAAATTGGAGATGATGTAACATTTTCCCTCTTCGAACAACGACTCAAATTTGAACATAAACTCCTTCTTGATATACGCCTGGATTCTTGTGTTCTGATTTACAAATAAGATATGATTAATAAAAACATCAAAAAGTATTATGAATCTACTGCGTACATAAAAAAGAGGATAGTGTACATACATCTGCGTCTTGCAGAACCAAATCAAGGTTGTACGGATCGTGGGCAACATTCATTTTCTGCTAATGCCAAATTGATATACATCTTCCTTGCACATATATGTCATCGTTCATAGGATTAACATCTTTGATAGGTGTTATTTTCCTATCCTTGCCATTACCTGACATATAGTAACAAAGATGAAGGCATATTAATAAACCTACAATTGTGATGGTTTTACAAAAGAAACTACATATGCTTTTGAGACACAAAAACATATTCAAACAATGTTTAACATAATGGATGTTTAACATAATCAAATAAACTGCACATAAACATAATACACATCATACCTAAAAACATCATATCCAAATAAACATAATGCACATAAATTCAAATAAACAGAATACATAATAAACATGATAAAAACATTTTTAAATAAGGATTTACAACTAAAAACATCATGCCAATAAACATCTTAGGTGAAAAAGAGGCATTAAACAGAATAGTAAATACAAATATGATTTGGTAAGAAATTATAAACAATGGAACAAAAAAAATGTATAACCTCCCGATCCTCCAGAATTGCCAGAACCACAAAAACTCTTAGATGCGCCAAAACCTCCAGAGCCTCCAAAACCTCCAGTTTTCTGAAAACTGCTACTTGGCACAGATGGATTTTTTTGGTATCCCATGTTACCACTCTTTCTAAAACCCTTATTCATAACTGTGTTTTTGATATGTCCAGTATATGTGGATTGATTGATGTGGTGTTAGATGATTTTGTAGATATTTATATATACAAATTAGGGTTTTGAATGTGGCATTCACAAATATGTAAACAAAATTTTCAAAATCAATTTGATCCGTGATTTTTGTGATATGGAGCACATTTTGAATTTGGAACATATTGATTCAGATATGAATATTTGACTGAGATTCAAAATGGTTTCAAAAATTGTGAGAGATTTTAGGACTTAAATGATTCAGTTTCAGAGAATAGCTAAGATTTAGGGGAGGATTTGAATCGTTTCCTCCACTTGTTGATATCAATTTTGTTTTTCAATGTGTTCTCACAAAAAGTAAGCCGCTCTAGTGGTAGGAGTGTTGTAAGTTGCTCCATGTGTCCAGGATTCGAATCCTTCCAGTGACATATTTTTTTAACAAACACCACACTCCTCAGCAGCTTAGTTGGCAGTGCAAAGTGCCAAGTGGCATTAAGGTGGCATTTATATGTGCCAAGTGGCATTGAGGTGGCATTTCTATGTCATTGTACATGCTTTCAAACTTCAAGTACAACTCGTACTTAGCCTCATATATATCATGCTATCTTATTTTGATAACATCTACGGACTTAGATTTGTCATTTGAAGAATTACACGGGTCTTTAGATAAAGTTCGATCAGTTGTAATATATTTTTTTTAAAAGAAAAAAAAAGAGATGGAGAAAAATGATGGTTTATTGTTATTTCAGACAGTAACTCGTTTTTAAAGAAAGAACAGAGTTATGCTTTGATCGGTGCAAAACCGTCAAGTTTTCTCACGCAAGCTGACCACTTGCGAATGGCCGACTGTAAGAAACTTAAAACGGTTCAGAAACAAGCTCAATGAAGATCAGGGGAGTATAGTGTTTCCCCGGGTCGTTATGTCCCAGCGAGCTATGCAATGGATTACCAAACGTATAGTGATCGAGAGATTTGAACAGAAAAGAGGGATTGTGATTATTATAACTAAAGAAAAAGCAAACAAATTACAGAGGCTTAAATGAAAATTAAAGGAAATTAAAAAGATAAAAAAATATTAAATAAACGCTATCACTATTTGCAAAATGATGTTTTGATTTTATGTTTTATAAAGCGAATTAAAACTACGTAACGTCTAAATAAAAATGTGAAACTTACACAATATTAATCCTAAAAATATGAAAATGATATTTTACAAACCTAATGATAAAAGAAAATTTTAGAAAAGAAAATTATTTTTATAACTATTTATCTAATTATTATTAATTAAAACAATTTTACTTATTAATTAATAACCTAAAATACAAGAAAATAGGAAATAAAGCTAGAAAAATAAAATTATGACTTGGAAAAATCTAAAATAACAAAGAGAATTTTCAAAACTATTTTGTATTTTTACGAATATTTTTGTATTTTCTAGGAATTAAAAACTATCAAAAACTAATTAAATTGTTTAAAAATACAAATTTAACTAAGAAAAATATAGAAAAATATTTTTTGGCTTTTTATATTTATCTTAACTTAAGAAAATTGAAAAATTATTTTTTTTGAAACTTTTCTTAATTAATTGGATTAAATGCTAATTAAAAAGTGCTAAAAACTAATTTAAATGTAGAAAAATAGCAAACAAACTTAGAAAAATCTGAAAAATTCAAGATAAGCTTAAAATAATGTTATGAAACTAGGAAAATGGAAAAACAGTAGGTTGTGTACAAGAAAATGAAGCGCTAGGCAAGTGCTTATAAATAAGCAACTGAAATAAACAAATGAAGACCAATAAGCACCAACTGTTTCTGAAGTTCTAATATACTACAAGTACTTAAATGCAACTAATCTTAACTGTTTTAACCAATGAATTGCAAAATGATAAGATTTGATGATTTGAGATTATAAGCTAAAAACAGTTTTGGGTGGGCTACTTTAAGCTTAAGTAAAAGCTGCAAAATAAGATGAAAATGAAAACCACAAATTGGAACTCAATCTAGACCTGGTTGGGAACTTTTGAACCAAAGATGAGACCAAAGTGAGCTCTGTTGAGCTTGTTACAACCCTGCACAAAACCTGTGCAGAGTCAATGTACACTGACTCAGTTGCACAGGGCAACTAAGACCCAATCCACAAGCTCATTTGGAGCTTTTAAAAATTTTACAAAAATATACAAAAATGACTATAAGAAAATAGACCAAGGGAAGTTTTTAAAATCACAATTTCCACTTTGTTTGACCCAGAGATGAGTCAATGAAAATTCAATTCAGTTGGGTAAAAACTGGATTTTTCAACTTTTTGACTTTTGAAATAAGATTGATCAGTTGACTTTTATGAACTTTGTAATCAATTTGTGGATTGAACTTGATGTTAAATGATGAAATGAAGCTTACGCAAATGATACCTATCAATTCTAAACACAAATCAAGATTTTGTTTTCCAAAACTTCAACAGATATGCAATTAAGGCAATTGGGCGAGATTTTGACTTTAAAGGTTAGCGAGCACAAGTTTAAGGCGAGATATGAGTGTATATGATCTTAATAAACCTAAAGCAACAAGTTTTACCATTGCACAAACCTATAACACGGTTTAAGTACCAAATCCAAACACCCTTTAAGATCTTGTTTTGCAATTAAAAGCGATCTAATTACTTAACTAGCCAACATTATTAATCAAACTGAGTTCTCCTAACCTAATTACAACTTAATACACAGATTTTAACTATTTATCACTACAAAAACAGATTGTGCTAAGAAACTTTAAAAATCACTTACAAGGGTCCTTAGCCACTATGGCTTGAAACAACACCCAATGAACCTCTAACCTATTTTGATCAACCCATTAACTCAGAATCAACCCAAAGCTAGCACTGCTTCACCCATTAACCATATCTGCATCATTTTTGCCTCGTTTGACTTTCTTTGACCAATTTCCAAACTAGCTAGAAACTTGAATTTAAGCTTACAAAAAGCTATAATCAGCTTATATAAGCTTATAGAAACTGAGAAACAAGCTATTTAAAGCTTGGGTGTGAGTGTTTGAAATGGAAAATTTCAACAGTGAGCTTGAAACTTAAAATCTTAGCACAACTTGAATTGATGCTTGGAAATAATTTATAATGATACAATAAGCTTAGTTTGATACAAAGAAACAAAATATTACAGATTTTCCACTTAACTAAAACTTTTAAGATAAAAACGACATTAATGAAAACTAAAAAACTACCAGACTCCCTTTCTTGCTTCTCAATGCTTCTTTTTATACACCAAGCTTCTTCTCTCCTCTTTCTGAGCATATCCCACTAATATTCTTGACCATTGGATGTCTTAGAGTGATCATGGCCGTTTGATTGGTTTTGGCGCCAAAAATGCTTTTTATCAACTGGGAGGTTGAGTGAGATGGTGGGAGGGAAGCATTAATTGCTTTTGTTGTTTGGTGGAGGTGGGGGGAACAAGGAGAGGTGATAGTTGAGCTGGTGGTTGGAATGGTTGGGGTGGTTTGCAGACAGGGGGGAGGGAAAGGAGGGAAAGGGGTGGCGGGTTGTTTGACTGGCTTATAATATTGGAAGGGGTCCAAATTGAAGGGGCCAAATGGAATGGCAGGGGTCACAAGGAAATGGCAGGGTTCAAATGGGTGTTTAGGCTTAATAATAACAAGGACCTTATGTGTAATTTCTGAAAATCAAGGGACCAAATCTGCCAATATCACAAAGTTGTTTCAAGGGACCACAATTGACAAGTTTCCATAGTACAAGGACCAAACTTGACATTTTCCAATTTTCCAAGGGCCATTTTTGCCAAATTTGAAACTTGAAGGACCAATTTTGTAATTTCTCAAAACTTTTGATATTTTTCACCAAAGGACTAATTTTGACAACTTATGATTTTAAAAGGACCTTTGGTGATTTTTATTTTGAAATTAAGTGCTCAGGGACTATTTCTGACAACTTTTGAAACTTGGGGGCTGAAGCGCCAATTATGCAAACTTAGCTCATTTTTCATCGATTTTAAACATTTTGCATCCGAAACATATAAAATGCCATTTTGGAATATTTTCGATATTTTGATGCATTTCGAGCATTTTAAGCGTTTTGCGATTCAGATTTAACAAAAATGATGAGTATTTACACACTCATCATGCTTCATCAATTTTCTAAAAACCTCACGTTCTGATTCTAAAAACCATGTTTTATAAGGAATATTTTTCGCCAAAGAGACAAATATTCCAACCAAATATTTTTCCTTCTAAAGATTCTTCTGAAAAAATATTTGTCATCTAATGAAAATAAAATTGCTCTGAAAATACCTCGATCTTTATTTTGAAAATCATCTGGACTTCTCTTTGTCAAACTTCTCTATCACTCAATCACCAACTTATGTCATTGATTGAGGGGGAGAGTGATTTCAAACATATCAAAAAGTTTATTTTTTAAAACAATTGGCAATTGGCACATAAATGTTCAAGGTCTAATTTTGGATAATCATAAAGAACAATGTTTTATATAATTGGATCCAGACCAAGGTTGTGTTTTCATAAGATCATTAAGCATGATTTAAACAATGGTGTTTAAAGTCTCATACTCTGATCCTTATCAATCAAATATTTTCAAAAGAAGGTCACAATTCTCCTCAAAAAGCTTTCAAAATCAATTTAAATCAAAAGATATCACAAATCTCAATGGATTTGAAAATTGTGATCGGGGGAGAATTTGTGATTTAAATTGGATTTAAACTGATAATTCGATAAATGGTTTATAATTATAATAACAAGAACTCCTCCCTACATATGCCAAACGATTTCATATTTTCCATGCACATGTTAAGGGGGAGCACTTATCTCAAACCAAATAGAAGTGAAACGTGATTGATTTTCTCAAAGTGTAGGTTCCCTATAATATGTGCAAAACTCTTTTGAATCTTGATGCACATATTGAGGGGGAGCAATCAAAAGAAAACCTCATCCTTTCCCAAAATGTTTTATCCTATGTATTTAAAATACTAGATTTGATCGAGAAGTGATGATGATATCTTTAGAAAATAATTAATCAAAGATAGGATCTTTCACTCTTAATCTAAGATTTCAAAGTCCTATTGCCTCCATGTGCTAAAAAGATTTCAAAGTCCTATTTTGGGCAAATTGCAAGCCGTCAACGGTTTTGAGATATCTTTACCAAGAGCCGTTTGCTCCTGGATTAGCCAATCCTTTTGTTTATTAGACAAGGCGGACTGATAACCATAAGATGAGTCAGTGTAAAACACTTACTCCAAAAAAAATTTTGGCCAAAAGCGGGGAATTAGGCGGTATAATTACATGATAAAATTCGTGAGAATTCCCCCACACTTAGAAATGAATATTGCCCTCAATATTCAAAGTACCGCGGTTATCGAAACAAAGAACGTAAAGGAAATACTACGACCATTATTTGAAAGATTTTTTTTTTTTTTTTTTTTTTTTTTTTTAAACTTATATACACAACATGTGGGCAACCCCCACACTAGGGTGGTAGAAAGATAGAAAGAAGTCGAAATATGGGTGAAAACCCATATGGCATGCTCTTGTTTTGATTACCGAGTCGCTAGCTTGACTCGATCCCGCATTCATTGGTTCATGGGAAAGTTTGTAAATCTGGGACAACCACGGGGAATGTCCTCTCCAAAATAATGCTTCAACCGATGACCATTCACTTTAAAGTTTGGACCATCGGGTTGAGATAACTCAATGGTGCCATATTGAAAGACTTTAGTGATGGTAAATGGTCCGGACCGGTGGGATTTTAATTTTCCGAGAAAATCTTCAATCTCGAATTGAAAAGAAGGACTCGATCACCGGCGTTGAAAACGCGGTTCTTGATTTTGAGTCATGAATCTTCTTTGTCTTTTTGTAGATCAAAGAGTTCTCGTAAGCTTGATCACGGAGTTCATTTAATTCATTCATTTGAACTTCCGGTGATCACCATTGTCTGAATATCGAAATTAGCATGCTTCAAGGCCCGGTATGCCTTGTGCTCGAGCTCAACCGGTAGATGACATGCCTTCCGTACACCGGCTTGTATGGAGTGCACCGATGGGTGTTTTATAAGTCGCACGGAAGGCCCGAGTCGTCATCTAGCTTATCCGACCAAGAGGCACGGTTTTCGCCAACCGTCCTCTCCAAGATTCTTTAATCCCGGTTAGAAACTTCCACTTGCCCACTTGTTTGTGGGTGGTACGATAGATGAGCGGTGAGTTACACCATACTTTTGCATGACTCTATCAAACCGGTCATTGCGAAATGCGTACCACGATCACTAATTATGGCTCGTGGAGTTCCAAACCTAGCAAGCAGAGATTTTAAGAATTTCACCACAACTCGGGCATCGTTGGTAGGCAAAGCCTTAGCTTCAACCCATTTTGACAAGTAGTCAACGCCACGAGTATGTATTTGTTACCGAGAAGAAGGAAATGGCCCCATAAAGTCAATGCCCCATATGTCAAAAATCTCACACACTTGAATGGCGTTTTGCGGCATTTCATTTCTTTATGAGATATTCCGTGACGTTGACAAGCGTCGCGGTTTTGACAAATTCATGGGCATCCTTGTAAATCATGGGCCAATAGAATCGAGAATCAAACACCTTCTTGGCGGTGTAGTTGGGGCTATGATGTCCCCAGTGGGTCCGAATGGCAAGCTTTGAGAATGTCAATAGCTTCGACCATACACACATCGCCGGATGACTTGATCCGCACAAATTTTAAACAAGTAGGGTCGTCCCGAGTAATGTTTCACATCTTTAAAGAATTTATTTTTACGTTGGGACGACATCCCTTTCACCACAAAGTTTCCGCATGGTAATTTGCAAAGTCAAGAAACCATGGGGTAGAAGAGTCTCCACGAAAAGAAACCACATTGATTGTTTCGAGAGGAAATGTTTCGTTAATTTCCTTTTCTCGAACACATCTTGGTGAGGGTTTTCTAGGCGGAAAGATGATCGTGACTGGGTTCTCGGCTCCTTTTTATCACGAATAATGATATCAAATTCTTGTAGGAGGAGAACCCAACGAGCAATCTCGGCTTTGCATCTTGTTTTGCAAAGAGATATTTAAGAGCCGAGTGATCCGTATACACCACGCATTTGGTCAAGATAAGGTATGGCGAAACTTTTCAAACGCATACACACACTAATAATTCTTTTACGTAGTCGTGTAATGGGTCCGAGCTTGGTCATAGTTTTACTTGCGTAGTGGATAGGTGAAAATGCTTGGTTTTCGTTGCCCCAAGACCGCACCGATAGCAAAGTCACTTGCATCGCACATGAGCTCAAAGGGTAAATCGATCGGGGCAACTAGAATGGGTGCTTCCGTAAGCTTTTTATTTAGTGTTTCAAAAGCTTTGATGCACTCGGGAGAAAAGATAAAAGGAGCATCTTTTTCGAGAAGATGGGTCATAGGCGAGCGATTTTAGAAATCTTGAATGAATCTCGATAAAACCGGCATGACCTAGAAAACTCCTAATACCTTTGACGGTAGTAGGATGAGGCAATTAGCAATAACATCAACTTTTGCTCTATCTACCTCAATCCGTTTTTGAAATCTTATGGCCAAGGACTATGCCTTCTTTGACCATAAAGTGGCTCTTCTCCCAATTTAGACATAGATTGGTGTCTTCACACCTTTAAGCATTCTGTCTAAATGGGAGAGACATGTATAAACGAGTCCCCAATGACCGAGAAGTCATCCATAAACACCTCCATAGTTTCCCGATCATGTCGTGGAAAATTGCCATCATACATCTTTGGAGCGTGCGGGAGCATTGCATAAGCCAAAAGGCATACGTCGAGGCAAGCGTCCCGTATGGGCGGTGAATGTGGTTTTCTTGATCCAGCGGATCAATGGGGATCTGAAAGTAACCCGAGAAACCATCAAGGAAACAATAGTATTCGTTCCTGCTAATCTCTCAAGCATCGGTCCATGAAGGGTGAGGAAAATGGTCTTTGTGGGTGGCTTCGTTTAACTGCGATAGTCAATACACACACGCCATCCGTAACCAATCGAGTTGGAATTAATTCGTTTTCTTCATTCATGACAACGATAATGCCACCCTTTTTGGAGCAATGAATTGGGCTAACCCATGGACTATCGAGATCGGGTAAATTAAACCGGCATCAAGAAGTTTGAGAACCTCTTGTTTGATAACCTCATGAATCTTAGGATTCACCCTTCTACGATGTTGGATTCTTTGGTTTGAAGTCATCCTCCATTAAGATTTTGTGAGTACAAAACTCGGGGTTGATACCCTTAATATCGGAGAGTTTCCAAGCAATTGCTTGCTTGTGTGACTTCAAGACCTTTATGAGAGCAGTTTTTCCTCCTCGGTCAAGTCTTTGGCAATTATGACGGGTAATTTATCATCACCCTCCAAGAATGCATACTCGAGATGAGGAGGTAGGTCCTTAAGTTCAACCTCGGAAATTCTTGAGAGAAGTTTGTCTTGATTTGATTTCCTCAATCGTGATTTCTTTCGGAGGAGTGAAGGTAATGGATCTTCATTAAGCAATTGCTCAAGATAAAGAATATCTCCTCCGAATCATAAACACCATCAATTCCATGCGGAATTGATTCATCGATAACAAGAAATTCATCGATCTCTTCGGAAGGAAGTCACCTCCCTCAAGCGGAGTGAGAGAGGGGAAGAGTCGGCAATGATAGGTTGAGAAGATGTGGTGGAATTCCACCCACGTAATTATGAAGATAACCAAGAAACTCTTGAGTACTCCTCTCAAGCAATATCAATTAAATCGACTCGATTAACCGATTCGATGTCATAATTTGAGAGTACCTCGAAGTCGATCGAGGTTAAAGGTATGACTTCATTACCCACACGTAAAGTGATTTCTTGCTCAAATACATCAATAAGAGCACGGCCCGTTCTCGGAATCCTCTTCCAACAATGAGGGAACCCGATGATCGACATCGAAATCAACAACCACAAAGTCGGTGGAAAATGGAACTTTCCTACTTTCACAAATACATCCTCGGCGATGCCAAGAGGACGAGATATAGAAGCGATCGCAAGCTCAAGAGTCATGCGGTAGGAATAAGTTCAGGAGAGAAAGTTTCTTCCATATTGAATCTGACATCAGTTGATGCTTGCACCAAGATCGGCAAGGGCAAAGCATTCAATCATCCGGGAAAACACAAGGAAGAAGAAATTTTCCGGGATCTCGACTTCTCGAAGCTTTTCATGAAGCTGGCGAGCAATTTTCGGTCAAAGGAGTCTTAGCCATTTCAAGCGACTTTTCCTTATTGCTCGACATGTGTTTGAGAGTAGATGCAAACTTGGGCATCAACATGATGGCATCCATGAGCTTATGTCAAAGTGTAGCTCTTGGAAAATTTGAAAGAATTTTTCCATTTGATGATTTGGGTTTTTCAGCGGATCTTTGCTCATGTAAAGCGTGAGGGTAAAGAATAGAAGTTTTGGATTTGGGGTCACCTGGCTGGAGGTTCAAAAACAACTCGTGTTTGGTTTTCGGGACAACACGAGGATGGACATTCTTGGTACTTCCGTTATTAGTAGGAAATTCCTTGTCCTTTGTCGCCTCGGGTTCGCTTTCCACTACCTTTGGGAGAGAAGAAGAAGAGTAGTAGGAATAGCGGGTCCATCATAAAGCACCACTTACGGTTGTGATCGCCTTTGCATCGCCCCTCGGATTAGCGATCGTGTTGCTAGGTAAAGTACACAGAGCCCAGGGTCGATCATTTAAAGACTTCTTAATGTCGAAATCGCTTACCAACAACTGTTCATTTCCTCTTGGGATTTCATGAATTGTTTCAACAACTCATCGGATGATGGTCCGTTGGAACAATGGCTTGAGTTTGCACAGAAAATTCGGCCTCTATTGTTAGGATTAGGGCCTTGATTTTGAAAATTTCCTTGATTATTTCCATGAAAATACTCTGGGTTGAAATTTCCCTGACCTGGGTTTCTATTGAAATTTCCTTGATGTTGGAAATTTTGATTCTGAATTTGAAAACCGTTGTTTGGACTAAAATTACCTTGGTTTTGGAAACCTTTGTTTGGTCTATTTTGATTTTGATTACGGTTTTGATTGAAACCGGGAGGTCCAGGGTAGTGGTTAGGACGGTGGTTCGGGTCTATAGGAGCACGATATTGGTTGCCTCCTTGATTAGAGATCCCGCCCACAACATTAGCTTCAAAAGGGTTACCATCGGTGGCCATACAATTGTAATAGGCATGGGGGCCACCACAAGTAACACAGACTTCCACTTTCTTAACTTGAGGAGGTGAAGTTTGTGGAAAGAGACTTTCTTTTGGTTGGAAGAACCAAAGCTTGAATGGCTTCAGTGAGTTTGTCAATCTTAGCATCGGTGCTAGATTGACTCACGCGATGAAGAAGAAGGACCAACACCGACTTGGGAAACAACCGGCTTGCCGTGCGGTGCGGACTTTAGACTTGTTTTCAATGATTGCTAAAGCTTCTTTGTGGTTTTGTAAGAAATTTCCTCCAGCGGAGGAATTGAGAGAATCTTGATCAGTTGACTCACTCCATTGTAGAAAGTATCGAGTTGCATTAACTCGGAGAAACCGTGGTGAGGACATTTGCGAAGCAATTCCTTAAAACGATCCACGATTCCTTTGAAGGATTCATCAAACTTTTGAGTGAACTTGATGATTTCATTTTAAGAATCGTGGTTTTGGAAGGAGGATAAAATTCATTCACAAATTTCTTCACGGATCTTCCCATGTCTCAATTGACCGAGGGGTTGTTTTCAAGCCAAATCCGGGCTTGCCCTCAAGAGAAAATGGGAGCGGAAGAAGCTTAATGACATCGGTAGGGACATTCTTGTACTTGATGGTAGATGCAATCTTGTTAAACCATCGAATATGAGCATGAGGATCATCTCGCTCAAAACCGTAGAATTGATTTGAGGTTACAAGATTGATAACCAGCTTTGAGTTCAAAATTTTCACCACAATGGGTGGTACAACGATAACATCTCCATACCCGTCGATGGGTGCTGGAGAAGCTCGGACATAGGCGTTCTTCCGCCATGATAGCGAAGTAGTGTGAGCGATCCGGATCTCGGATCCGGTGATGGAAGCGAAAGTCTCGGACACGCCTTCTTGGAATCTTGATAAGCTCACGAAATGGGCTCACAGATCTAGAAGAGCGAGTGCGCATACACTAGAGTTAACTCTAAGGAATCTCAGAGTTAAGGAAAGGAATTGGAATTATGAAAATATTTCTGATGAGAATGGGAATTATGAAGATGAATTATAAAAATTGGGGTGAGAAGAATTTTTTTTTTTTTGGGTTTTCTGGTTCTGACAAGTATATATAACAACAAAATCAATTAAAACAAAATCGAGGCAAAACAACGATGAACTTAACCAATAATCACAAGATGAATGGCTTCTTTGAAAAGGTACACCAATCACAAGGACACAAAGGCAAGTTTTAAATCTTTAGTTAGGAACTTATTATGGTCGCACCCCAGTTAGGTAGTGCCTTTGCCTTGGTTTGCGGTGGTAATCTTTTATGTTGTTATTTATTAAAGAAAGCGACAAGTCTTTTGTATTTTATATTTGATACATATATAGAAACAAAAGGAAAATATTTTTGTGTTTTATCGTTTTTAATGTTTTTGGATTTTTATAAGAAAATATGGATATATATATATAGATGATAGATGGATGGTATGAACAAAGAGTGAGTATTCAAACTACTAATCGCTAAATGGAAGATAATCAAAGACCTGACTCCCGTGGCAAAAATTTGATCGGTGCAAAACCGTCAAGTTTTCTCACGCAAGTGACCACTGCGAATGGCCGATTGTAAGAAACTTAAAGCGGTTCGAAACAAACTCAATGAAGATCGGGGAGTATAGTGTTTCCCGGTCGTTATGTCCCAATGAGCTATGCAATGGATTACCAAGCGTATAGTGATCGAGAGATTTGAGCAGAAAATAGGATTGTGATTATTATAACTAAAGAAAAAGCAAACAAATTACGAGGCTTAAATGCAAATTAAAGGAAATTAAAAGATAAAAATATTAAATAAACGCTATCACTATTTGCAAAATGATGTTTTGATTTTATGTTTTATAAAGCGAATTAAAACTACGTAACGCATAAATAAAAATGTGAAACTTACACAATATTAATCCTAAAAATATGAAAATGATATTTTTACAAACCTAATGATAAAAGAAAATTTTTAGAAAAAGAAAATTATTTTTATAACTATTTATCTAATTATTATTAATTAAAAACAATTTTTACTTATTAATTAATAACCTAAAATACAAGAAAATAGGAAATAAAGCTAGAAAAATAAAATTATGACTTGGAAAAATCTAAAATAACAAAAGAGAATTTTCAAAACTATTTTTGTATTTTTCTGAATATTTTTGTATTTTCTAGGAATTAAAAACTATTAAAAACTAATTAAATTGTTTAAAAATACAAATTTAACTAAGAAAAATCTAGAAAATATTTTTTGGCTTTTTATATTTATCTTAACTTAAGAAAATTGAAAAATTATTTTTTTTGAAACTTTTCTTAATTAATTGGATTAAATGCTAATTAAAAAGTGCTAAAAACTAATTTAAATGCAGAAAAATAGCAAACAAACTTAGAAAAATCTGAAAAATTCAAGATAAGCTTAAAATAATGTTATGAAACTAGGAAAAATGGAAAAACAGTAGGTTGTGTACAAGAAAATGAAACTGCTAGGCAAGTGCTTATAAATAAGCACTTGAAATAAGCCAAATGAAGACCAATAAGCACCAACTGTTTACAGAAGTTTTAATATACTACAAGTACTTAAATGCAACTAATCTTAACTGTTTTTAACCAATGAATTGCAAAATGATAAGATTTGATGATTTGAGATTATAAGCTAAAAACAGTTTTGGGTGGGCTACTTTAAGCTTAAGTAAAAGCTGCAAAATAAGATGAAAATGAAAACCACAAATTGGAACTCAATCTAGACCTGGTTGGGAACTTTTGAACCAAAGATGAGACCAAAGTGAGCTCTGTTGAGCTTGTTACAACCTACGCAC
The DNA here is from genome assembly GCA_022545495.1 of Chrysanthemum lavandulifolium. Lineage (NCBI taxonomy): Eukaryota > Viridiplantae > Streptophyta > Magnoliopsida > Asterales > Asteraceae > Chrysanthemum > Chrysanthemum lavandulifolium. The sequence goes on along the minus strand of CM040242.1, from coordinate 101,230,986 downwards.
AAAACATGCGTAAGAGTCGATGTCTGTGACTCGGTTGCACAGGCAACTAAGACCAATCCACAAGCTCATTTGGATCTTTTAAAAATTTTACAAAATATACAAAATGACTATAAGAAAATAGACCAAGGAAGTTTTAAAATCACAATTTCCACTTTGTTTGACCCAGAGACGAGTCAATGAAAATTCAATTCAGTTGGGTAAAAACTGGATTTTTCAACTTTTTGACTTTTGAAATAAGATTGATCAGTTGACTTTTATGAACTTTCTAATCAATTTGTGGATTGAACTTGATGTTAAATGATGAAATGAAGCTTCTGCAAATGATACCTATCAATTCTAAACACAAATCAAGATTTTGTTTTTCCAAAACTTCAACAGATATGCAATTAAGGCAAGTGGGCGAGATTTTGACTTTAAAGGTTAGCGAGCACAAGTTTAAGGCGGATATGAGTGTATATGATCTTAATAAACCTAAAGCAACAAGTTTTACCTTTGCACAAACCTATAACACAGTTTAAGTACCAAATCCAAACACCCTTTAAGATCTTGTTTTGCAATTAAAGCGATCTAATTACTTAACTAGCCAACATTATTAATCAAACCGAGTTCTCTAACCTAATTACAACTTAATACACTGATTTTAACTATTTATCACGCAAAAAGCAGTTGTGCTAAGAAACTTTAAAATCACTTACAAGGGTCCTTAGCCACTATGGCTTGAAACAACACCCAATGAACCTCTAACCTATTTTGATCAACCCATTAACTCAGAATCAACCCAAAGCTAGCACTGCTTCACCCATTAACCATATCTCGCATCATTTTGCCTCGTTTGACTTTCTTTGACCAATTTCCAAACTAGCTAGAAACTTGAATTTAAGCTTACAAAAGCTATAATCAGCTTATATAAACATAGAACCGAGAAACAAGCTATTTAAAGCTTGGGTGTGAGTGTTTGAAATGGAAAATTTCAACAATGAGCTTGAAACTTAAAATCTTAGCACAACTTGAATTGATGCTTGGAAATAATTTATAATGATACAATAAGCTTAGTTTGATACAAAGAAACAAAATATTACTGATTTTCCACTTAACTAAAACTTTTAAGATAAAACAACATTAATGAAAACTAAAAACTACGGACTCCTTTCTTGCTTCTCAATGCTTCTTTTTATACACCAAGCTTCTTCTCCTCTTTCGAGCATATCCACTAATATTCTTGACCATTGGATGTCTTAGAGTGATCATGGCCGTTTGATTGGTTTGGCGCCAAAATGCTTTTTATCAAGCGGGAGGTTGAGTGAGATGGTGGGAGGAAGCATTAATTGCTTTTGTTGTTTGGTGGAGGTGGGGGAACAAGGAGAGGTGATAGTTGGTGGTGGTTGGAATGGTTGGGGTGGTTTTGATGTGGGGAGGAAAGGAGGAAAGGGTGGCGGGTTGTTTGGTGGCTTATAATATTGGAAGGGTCCAAATTGAAGGGCCAAATGGAATGGCGAGGGTCGCGAGGAAATGGCGAGGTCGAATGGGTGTTTAGGCTTAATAATAACAAGGACCTTATGTGTAATTTACGAAAATCAAGGGACCAAATCTGCCAATATCACAAAGTTGTTTCAAGGGACCACAATTGACAAGTTTCCATAGTACAAGGACCAAACTTGACATTTTCCAATTTTCCAAGGGCCATTTTTGCCAAATTTGAAACTTGAAGGACCAATTTTGTAATTTCTCAAAACTTTTGATATTTTTCACCAAAGGACTAATTTTGACAACTTATGATTTCAAAAGGACCTTTGGTGATTTTTCTTTTGAAATTAAGTGCTCGGGGACTATTTCGACAACTTTTGAAACTTGGGGGTGAAGCGCCAATTATGCAAACTTAGCTCATTTTTCATCTGTTTTAAACATTTTGCATCTGAAACATATAAAATGCCATTTTGGAATATTTTCAGTATTTTGATGCATTTCTGAGCATTTTTAAACGTTTTGCAGTTCAGATTTAACCAAAAATGATGAGTATTTACACACTCATCATGCTTCATCCAATTTTCTAAAAACCTCACGTTCTGATTCTAAAAACCATGTTTTATAAGGAATATTTGTCGCCAAAGAGACAAATATTTCCAACCAAATATTTTTCCTTCTAAAGATTCTTCTGAAAAAATATTTGTCATCTAATGAAAATAAAATTGCTCTGAAAATACCTCGATCTTTATTTTGAAAATCATCTGGACTTCTCTTTGTCAAACTTCTCTATCACTCAATCATCAACTTATGTCATTGATTGAGGGGGAGAGTGATTTCAAACATATCAAAAAGTTTATTTTTTAAAACAATTGGCAATTGGCACATAAATGTTCAAGGTCTAATTTTGGATAATCATAAAGAACAATGTTTATATAATTGGATCCAGACCAAGGTTGTGTTTTCATAAGATCATTAAGCATGATTTAAACAATGGAGTTTAAAGTCTCATACTCTGATCCTTATCAATCAAATATTTTCAAAAGAAGGTCACAATTCTCCTCAAAAAGCTTTCAAAATCAATTTAAATCAAAAGATATCACAAATCTCAATGGATTTGAAAATTGTGATCGGGGGAGAATTTGTGATTTAAATTGGATTTAAACTGATAATTCGATAAATGGTTTATAATTATAATAACAAGAACTCCTCCCTACATATGCCAAACGATTTCATATTTTCCATGCACATGTTAAGGGGGAGCACTTATCTCAAACCAAAAAGAAGTGAAACGTGATTGATTTGTCTCAAAGTGTAGGTTCCCTATAATATGTGCAAAACTCTTTTGAATCTTGATGCACATATTGAGGGGGAGCAATCAAAAGAAAACCTCATCCTTTCCCAAAATGTTTTATCCTATGTATTTAAAATACTAGATTTGATCGAGAAGTGATGATGATATCTTTAGAAAATAATTAATCAAAGATAGGATCTTTCACTCTTAATCTAAGATTTCAAAGTCCTATTGCCTCCATGTGCTAAAATGATTTCTAATACTTGAAGCATATGTTGAGGGGGAGCTTTTTGATAAAGATTTAAAAGGTACACTTTTGAGGAGTCATTTAAGCCCTTAAACGATCACTTTTGTATCCGTTACTGCTTAATTTCATTCCTTTTCACTTTTTAGGTCTCTTGAAGGCAAATTGTTGGAATGACACTTATTCGGACGAAAAGGCGCGAAGATATGAAGAAAATGGCCAAAGTCAAGAATCAAGACACTCAAGCTGCTGGAACAGATGGTGACGGTGTCACAGCCAAATGGCGACGCCGTTGCAACACACTTTGTGACGACTAAGTAGCCAAATTGCTATTTTGCACTTGACGACATCAGGTTTTAAATAGTAGGGCGTCACAACTCAGATGACCTAGATTTGTATCCCGACGGCGTCAGAAGATGAAGTCGACGGCGTCACAACCATAAGGTGACACTGTCAAAGAGTTGACATGGCCAAGAAGAAAACCTAATGGCGGCAATTCGATGGGGTCACAAATAAAGAGTGACGCCGTCGCATATTGTAACTCTATATATAGAATTCGAATTTTCAGAATTTTGAGGAGGTAGTTTTGTGGTGTAAAACCTAAACCGAACTTTTCCTGTCTTGGGCAGTATCTTAGGGTTCCATACCCTATTTTACAACAAGATAAGTGATTTGCTTCATTAATTCAATTATGTCTTCAATTTTTGGTGTTTATGCTTTCATATTTTCCATGTCTGCCTAATTTACTTGTGTGTTTGCTTAGATCGATGAAACCTAGGTATTGAATATTGATTGGTTGTCTCTTATCTTAATTGTGATTGACCTAGTATTGCGATAGGTCATTCGTTGTGTTTTTAATGCTTGAGTAGTCTTTGTGAACATTAGTTTATAATCACCTAGAGTTATTGTAAACTAAACATCCAAAGGTAACCTTAGAGTTAGTTTATGAATCCTAGGATTTCGTAGGCAATAACCTTAAGGTAGTCTCAAAGAGTTAGGGAAAAACGTATACCCTACGACCTTAGAAGACACAACGCGTTAAGAATAAGGACGTGACAATTCAACCATCAATAGGAGATAACTAGGGAGTAGTAGCATATAGGTAAACACACCTTTAACTATCATACGAGCACACAACAATAGACACAGACTATCCTCACCTTAGCTTAGATTAGATAATTAGACAAGTAGAGTAATCGGTAGAAATACCACCCCCTAAATCCAATACCCCGAGATTCGTACCTTTCAATTTTTCTAAAAATATAAAAAATAATCTTCCTCAACCCCAACCTTAGCATAGTAATTTCTCACTAGCATTCCTATTCCCTTAGAGAACGATATCAATTCCCGAGGCTTGCCCTAATACTACACTAAAATGATTAGGTTCATCGCCTAGGGTGTTGAAAAACTTGCTCGATGAAAGGAAGTTCCTTTGACCCCGAGCAGCGTTGTGCAGCGTATCAAGTTTTAGGCCCCTGCGGGAATAGAATAGCTAGTTAGATTTCCACCTTGTCTAGGTTTCCTTGCTTGATTCCTATCAAGTAAGCTTTTTTCTCATTTTTAGCTTCCTCGTAGTCTATCCCCCTTCTTCATGACCTTTGTGAGTAACCCCATCACTTTTCATCATGGAAGGTGATAATCAACCACCACTCATCACCCCACCACCAAATGACCCGCCAAGAGGCCGTACTCTTGGTGAATACTCAAGACCAAGCCACCTAGGCTATAGAAACACCATTGAGCTTCCCGACCAAGCCAAAACTACGGCCCTTCGATCCGACACCATCCGGTTGGTTCAAAACGGATGTGCATTCCATGGACTCCGTTCCGAAGACCCTAATCAGCATCTTAAGGATTTTCTTAAAATCGTCAATTCCATCGACCTCGATGCTACTACTCGGGAGACCACGCGCTTGCGTCTATTCCAATTCTCTCTACGGGACCAAGCTAGTAATTGGCTTGAGCGACTTCCCGCCAGCTCCATCTCAAGTTGGGATGATCTCACCACTCGTTTCCTTGCCCAATTTTTCCCACAGGGGAGAACTACTAAGCTTAGGAATGAAATCTTGATGTTCCAACAACGTCAAGGTGAATCTCTCTACGAAGCATGGACTCGATTCAAGGACTTACTCCATAGAGTCCCTCATCACGGCATTGATCTTTGGCTTCAATTCCAACTCTTTTATGATCATGTCAACTTCCCGACTAAGCGATCCATTGACCAAGCAGCCGGTGGTAAACTTAGCGATCTCACCGCGGAAGAATCGTGGGGTATAATAGAGGACCTTTCTCTCTATGACAACAAAAGTTGGAATTACCCCCGTGAGTTGCCAAAAACCGTAAAGGCAATCTCCTTGCCTCCTATTGACTCACAATCTTCCGACCGTAGGATGCTCGAGCTTGAAGATCAAGTCAAATTCCTAATGAGCTCCTACAAAAATCCTAAGTCTTCACATCAAGTGAACAAAATCACTCTACCTTGTGAGTTGTGTAGTGGTCCCCATGACACTCGTGATTGCACAAGACTCCCCGAACAAGCTTTTGCGGACTATGCCTCCACGCGTACCGACGGAGCGGGAGAGAAGTGGTACACTTTCAAGCCCGAACAAAACAACTTAGGAAACTCATATAACCCCTCATGGAGGAATCACCCTAACCTTAAGTGGAACCAAAATTCAAACCCACCCCAAAGCTCGTCTAGTCCACCCAATAGGTTCAACCCTCCAAACACCGGGAACCCCACTAGTCTTGAGGCAATTGCGTCTAGATTCATGTCATTTCAAGAAACTCAATTAACTAAGCTTGAAGCCGATTTCGAGCAACGACAAGACGAGATGACAAACAAGCTTGACGCCCTCTTAAAGGCCTTCAATGACCGGGAAATTGGAGCACTCCCAAGTGATACTATAAAGAGCCTAAAATTGAATTCAATTTCATCGACTTCATGTTCCTGTTCACCATGGGAGAGTGCACATCCATGCCCCTCACACGCAAAGGTCCACTCGGTAAATGCTATCAACAAGGGTTCCAAGCGATCCCAAATGAGGTACCAAGGCCCCGCACCATTGGTACAACCCACTCTTGAGAAACCCGTCAACCAAGAACCCAAACCTAATCTAGAGGAGGAGTACAAGGAACTCCACCAAGAAAAACCGGTTCTTGAAGTCTTAGCTCATGCACCTTATTACAATGCTTTAAAAGAAAAATATGAGCGAGAACTAAAACTAGGAAAAAATGGGTCGGCGTTTGTGCAAAATAATTTACCTAAGAATTTAGACGATCCGGGGCTATTCACTCTTCCATGTAGGCTTGGAACCTCCAAACCTCTCGATGCTCTAGCCGACTTAGGATCATGCATAAATCTTGTTCCGTTGTCTCTCCACAGAAGCCTTAACTTAGGAAAGATAGAACCAATGGAAACCATCTTAGGTCTAGCGGATGGTAGTATTGCATATCTGGTAGGGATAATAAAATACATGGCTGTATACGTAGGAGAATTGACTCTTTTGGCGGATTTTCATGTGCTAGACATGAATAAGGACCCGACATGCCCATTGTTAGTAGGAAGGGGATTCTTAGCTACCGCTAGTGCCATCATTGATTGTAAGATGTCTAAAATAGTGGTAGGAAAAGGGAGTGCTAGGTCAATTTACGATGTCAAAAAGCATATTTACTACAAGGAAGAGGAAATCCCTCATGAGATTAGGTTAGATATAACGCCATCTAGATATGGACCTTGGATTAATAAAGACTTCATAGGTCCCCAATGACCTTTCTATCTAGATGAAGCCTTTGCTAGTAAAGCAACTTTCCATGAAAGGAATTGGCTAGGTACATAGAAGTGAACCCATTCGAGGATGCCTTAGTATTTAGGAAGATGACCGAGTTCCTAGGAAGTTTGCCCGTCAACCTTGTCATGAATAAGTGGAAAGTCGAGAGCGATAAGCCTAAGCATAAGTGGAATTTGGATAGACCGCCTAGTGATGGTAATGGAGAGTGGCACATTAGGATAACGATCTATGACCCCGATGGAGAAAATTTTGAAAAGGCATACCAGACTAAGCGTACCACTAGGAACTTAAATGATAAGTTTGATCCTTATGACATTATTGATGATAAGCTTAGTTATCTAGGTACGTAGGGGCACGACTTCGAGTCTAGCTACAAGACTCATAAATAAAGAAAAGCGCTTCGTGGGAGGCAACCCATGCTTAATTGTTTGCTTGTTTGTGTGTCGTGTATCTTTTATTGATTGTTTATTTTCATGTTTGAATCTGTAAAAATGCTTTATTTTGTCTTTAACCTCGTCTTAATTACATATAAAGGTATTTTACAAAAGGGATAAGTGTAGGGAGGATTACACATGTTTTCAAAAGAACGTGAACATGAGAATCACGATTATTAAAAAGATATACATGTGTGTTTGTTTGAGTCAAATGCTTGTATCGAGTCATAATGGATGTTTTGCAGAAATCTTTCAAGATTCTAAAGATATAAATTTTCCGAATTTTTCCGAAAATCGCAGACCGGTTCTGTCGGGATAACTTTGTTGACGGTGTCAGGAGGAGTAGAAACAGCTTCTAACTTTTTCTCATTTTCAGTGCTACTTATAAATTTTTGGAATTTTCCAGGTCTTAATTTTCCAGAAAACATGTAAACATCCATTCCACAAGCATTTTATCCTAGTTTAGTAGAGTCATATATTGTTACGGCCAATATTACGCGAAGGTTTCATTTGTTTTCTTCAAGTGTGCAGGTTTTATTTATCAAGAAGAAGATACATAAGATTTGTATGGAGCTTTTAACGCATACGTTCTTCTCGGAGAAGAATTTAACCACTACTTCACACGGATCCTACCGAGCTAATCAGAGGAGTATTAGTTTCTTTCGTTTTTAATTACCTTCCATTATCATAACTTTGATACTTTCGGGGAACATTGGGACAATGTTCAGTTTAAGTGTAGGGAGGGAAAATAAAATGGGAATTTTGAAACTATACTTATCCTTGACTATTTGCCTTGTCCAATTTCATTTGTGTAATAAACCATGAGAAATATCGGTTAGGGTAAATTTGGCACCAAATTTAAAATTTTTCATGACATGTAGGAATGGGCCATTAGTCTTAATAAAGCGTCTCATTGATAGGAAATTATATGACTAGCACAAAACCCTTTACCACTTAAATTCCACCCAAAATGTGAGGATCGCCCTTAGATTTGTAGGAATTAAAGCATTCCACTTTAATGCTTTGAGAGTGTACCAGTAGTATAATAGATTCTAGAACTTGTTTTGTGATGCATTCCGAGATCGCTAGTGAGACTACACTTGTGTAGTTAGGAATAACTAAATGATAAGAGGAATTAGGATAACCCTTGTTTGATACCCGTATTATAATTACTTCTTCCACATCGGTTGAGTAATTCCACCACACCCTTGCGTTGTACTCATCTTTAGTACACGATACCCCTAGTTAACCCCTCAGAGCCTATCCTTTTCGCGGTTCTCGTGATGTTTCAGTTTTCCGGAATATCAATGAAGAACGTTGTTTACAATCCACCACCAAATGTACACCCAAATCGCCTTAGCCTACCTTGTATGCACTCACTTTTAGTGCATTATTGTTATCATACTTAACCCTTAGTTCAATTATCTAGTTGCTTGCATAAGTTGCAAAGTCGAGTCATATCCTTTGTACACAGTTTTGGGACGATTGGGACTCATGGGAAAAGTTAAATTTTATGAAGTGACGGGAAGGAATGTTAAATTCAAATTCCTTTTATTTGCGTAATAATGTACTCCAAGTATTTTGATCTTTCCAATTCGGGTCAAATTAGTGTTAGAGTAATAAAAACTCAAGTGTAGGGATGTGCCTATAAATCCCTATTATTTTGATGTTATCGTAGAGGATGGTAGAGTAAAAGTGTATCGGAAAAAAAAACATACGGGCTACCATCCTACATCTATCTTTAAATTTATGTTTGTTTGTTTGTTTCAATTTATCTAGAGTTTAGAGTGTCGAGTCTTGGCTTAGAAACACCATTCTTCTCATGCTTGTAACATAAAGATTTTTGACTTGCCACCACTAAATCGCCTATCCCACCAAACCCTTTGTTTCCCTACCGTAAGCCTAACATTACAACCCTTTAAAAGACCTCTTGGATAGTTTTTCCTAGGTGCTAACGCCAAAAGCGATGGAGGTTTGATCTAGTCTCAAGCCTATGGTAATCTATGTACTAGAACCGGTTAATGAGTGTTTATCTTCCATTTCCAACTTGATATATTTCATATACACCCGAGAGATGAGAGTATCCAAACACCCCTTGTGAGGTGCTAGTATATAATTTTCGTGCTTGTTATGACTTTTGCGGGGCTTATACTTGTGGTGAATTGTTCTAAACTAATGCTTCATGACCCCTAACTTATAAATTAATTGGATAAAAGCACATTTGCTTGAGGACAAGCAAATACCAAGTGAAGGGATATTTGATAAGGATATAAAAGGTACACTTTTGAGGGGTCATTTAAGCCCTTAATCGATCACTTTTGTATCCGTTACTGCTTAATTTCGTTCCTTTACTTTTTAGGTCTCTTGAAGGCAAATTGCTAGAATGACACTTATTCTGACGAAAAGGTGCGAATATATGAAGAAAATGGCCAAAGTCAAGAATCAAGACACTCGAGCTGCTAGAACAGAAGGTGACGGCGTCACAGCTAAATAGCGACACCGTCACAACACACTTTGTGACGACTCAAGAGTAAATTGCTATTTTCACTTGACGGCATCGGGTTTTAAAGAGTAGGGTGTCACAACTCGACGGCCTAGATTTCTATCCCGGCGGCGTCGAAGATGAAGCCGGCGGCGTCACAACCATAAGGTGACCGTCGCGCGAGTTGACGTGGCCAAGGCGAAAACCTAATGGCGGCGATCCGGCGGCATCACAAATAAAGAGTGCGCGTCGCATATTGTAACTCGATAAATAAATTGAATTTTCGAATTTTGGGAGGCGGTTTGTGGAGTAAAACCTAAACCGAACTTTGGTGTCTTAGGCGATATCTTAGGGTTCCATACCTATTTTACAACAAGATAAGTGATTTGCTTCATTAATTCAATTATGTCTTCAATTGTTTGTGTGTATGCTTGCATGTTTTCCATGTCCGGCTAATTTACTTGTGTGTTTGCTTAGATCTATGAAACCTAGGTATTGAATATTGATTGGTTGTCTCTTATCCTAATTGTGATTGACCTAGTATTGCGATAGGTCTTTCGTTGTGTTTTTAATGCTTGAGTAGTCTTTGTGAACATTAGTTTATAATCACCTAGAGTTATTGTAGGCTAAACATCCAAAGGTAACATTAGAGTTAGTTTATGAATTCTAGAGATTTCGTAGGCAATAACCTTAAGGTAGTCTCAAAGAGTTAGGAAAAAACGCATACCTGCGACCTTAGAAGACACAACGCGTTAAGAATAAGGACGTGAAAATTCAACCATCAATAGGAGATAACTAGGGAGTAGTAGCATCTAGGTAAAAACATCTTTAACTATCATACGAGCACACAACAATAGACATATACTATCCTCACCTTAGCTTAGATTAGATAATTAGATAAGTAGAGTAATCGGTAGAAATACCACCCCTAAATCCAATACCCCGAGATTCGTACCTTTCAATTTTTCTAAAAAATATAAAAAAGATAAAAAATAATCTTCCTCAACCCCAACCTTAGCGTAGTAATTTCTCACTAGCATTCCTATTACCCTAAAGAACAATATCAATTCTCGAGGCTTACCCTAATACTACACTAAAACGATTAGCTTCACTGCCTAGGGTGTTGAAAAACTTGCTCGACGAAAAGGAAGTTCCTTTGACCCCGAACGCGCGTTGTACGCGTATCACTTTTCTAAAATATAAAAAACAATTAAGGTACATAATATTTTGTTTTTATATCACAAGTACCTTGATTGATTTTCAAATGGTTTTCAATTGGTTTCGACGTGGAATGAACAATACCATAAGACCGACCAAATTTACTTTATGCATGTCGATATAAGGATGGTTAGGTTAGGTATTCGTCCCACGATCCCGCCAGAGCCGGAGGGATCTATCCAGGAAATCCACTAGATAGTGTAGAAGTCCTTAGGTATGATGAAAAAAGGAGAAAAGTGAGAAATGGGAAGAGTGCGGACTGAGATAGAGTTAGATCTGGAATAAACCCAACAAGGTTCTAGTTATGAAGTCTCGGTAAGTATTGAAGGGGTTGAAGAATGAAAAAGAAATGAATGTGAAAAGGGTGAAAAGAAATAGCCCTCCAACAATTCAACCTTAGGGCAGAAACCGGGTTCAATACATATGCTACTAGTGGTTACTAAGGTAACACTGGTATTGAAGACAAGACGTCATGGAACCAGTGACGCACTGCATTATAAATTCCCAAGCTACTCAAGTTCCTCTTAAAAGGACTTGTTTCATTCTCACGGGGAACCTACATAATCTATCGACTTTCATTTAGAGATTATTGATATTGAAGAAGGAGACCCTCTCCCTAGTCTCCGGCATAGGAACCAAATGTGCACTATTGAGTCTAGAGCCAAGAGATCATCAATAAATCTCATTAGGACACAATTAATGAAGACTCACTGTTTCACACAATGTGGAAAGTGAGAATATATTTTAAGAGTCCTACGCATTATCCTTGTGGTATTGCCAGAACATCTGAGTGATGTGTTAATACATTCACAATGAAGATGGAAAACCTTCTAGAGCCAACATCAAAAAAGCTCTTGGTGGGTGGCATGTGAGATCTATCCTATAAATCAAACATGTGACAACTGGACAGAAACGTGGGGCGATTCATATTTTGAATCAATCCTGGTTCAGGAATGGATTGACGGATACCTTTGAAAAACCGGTCGTTGTGCTTAAAAATTCTTTTCTGTGGCTCATTGACCATGTATATGTTTTCAAAAATAAAAGGGTATTGATGGTTGAAATTTTACTTCTCTTATAAAACCTTTGTCGTAAATCTTAATTTGCTGGTTCACTCACTCCGTGTTGTCTTCTTTGAGACGTTCGAATTTGAGAACGGCTAGAGCAGCTGTGAAGCCCTGTCAAGGAGATTCTTCGAAATTATACCTGATCACAGGCAGTACTTGTACTGATCAACGGGGAACCGTGGTTCTTGCAACCTATTCAACAAAAGTGATCAAAGACACTTTGGTGCTCTTTATTGCTAACTGTTGTTGGCAAGAATACCCGACGATTGCAGCTGATCAGAATTGGGGCGTCAATCCATAGCTGCATGCTCACACATCACGTTCATCTCAAAGAAATCATGATAAGTGCATATCTTCGTCAAGTGACTCTGTGTTAGGATTTAGTAAATCTAGATTATAAAGAGTCGGCCACCTCAAGTATATGTAATCTTTAGAAAGCTCGTAGTCGTAGATTATTATTAGTTAAGTAGTATTTAGTTTAAGTAACACCGTGGAGGACAGACGGGTCTTTACCCACTGTATGCCTGATCCACAGCCCGATAGGTGGCGATTTATGTAATGACTATAAATACTCTCTACCTCCCAAGGTAGAGAGTTGGAGCTCATAATAAGATTTTTCTTTCTCTCACTATAGTTCCCAAACCTCTAACTTTCTCTTTCTAAAACTCATTATACGCCTATTTGATCTTATGGTTTAGTGTGTTTGTGAAATCCAATATGTTGCAAATGGTATCAAGAGCCATGGTTTGATCATCTCTTACATATCTTTGGATTTCTAGTGACTTTTAGGTGGTTTTAGAGTTTGAAAAAGTTTAGTGGTTTTTGCATCATTTGGATCATTTCTAGTGTTAAAGTTTGAATCTTGGGTGTAGTTTTGTGTTTAGAATCATTGTATGTGCTTGGGTTTTGATTTGGTAAACTTTAATCATTGTGGTTGGGTTGTTTTTGGATTGAAAAATGGTGTTTGTTTGATTTTCTAGCTAGCGACTTGAGCTACGGATAATTTGTCTTGGTAGCGACTTGCTTTGTAAGTAAGTAGCGAGTTGTAGTAGAAGTTCTTAGCGAGTTGAGCTTAGCGACTTGTCTATTGAGACAAGCCGACAAACAGTACACTTAGTGGATTCTCCACTACGGGTAGCGACTTGGTGAAAGTTAGCGACTTGTACTTAAGTTTGTTAGCGACTTGGTATTAGCGATTTGGTGCTTAGCGATTTGGTGCTTAGCGACTTGGTGCTTAGCGAGTTGCTATTTAGCGACTTGACATCTTAGCGACTTGGTGCTTAGCGACTTGCTGTCAAAATTTGCTAGCGACTTGGTTCTTAGCGACTTGGTTTAAGGTTTCTTAGCGAGTTGGTTGATTTGTCTAAAATACGGTTTTCTCTTGATTTAGTAAAATCCCGTGAAAGTATCTATTTCCCGGTTTAATCATAGAGTTATAAAATCCCGTTTAATCTGTTAACATGTCTACCAACGTACCTACAATCATCTCCACTGTTGCCGAGGATGTTCAAGCAGTTGGTTCAGATACCCATCCACCCATGCTTGACTGAACTGACTACGACTCTTGGGCTCAACAAATCAGATTGTACTGTCTTGGTAAGGAAAATGGGGTCAACATTCTCAAATCCATTGATGAAGGATCGTATCTGGTTGAGACTACTAGAGACATAATTGATCTTGTTGAAGATGGAAAAATGATCTATGGAATAGAGCGGACCAAAGGCGTATGATGAGCTCAATGATAAGGAGAAGAAGAGATTCGATGCGGATATCGTGGCTTCTAACATTATCTTGCAAGGTCTTTCAAAAGACATCTACAAGCTTATCAATCACAACATCGAAGCAAAGGCTGTATGGGATAATGTCAAGATGCTTCTCTCGGGTTTCAATTAGCTGTTGAAGACAGAGAATCACAATTATATGATGAATTTGAGCATTTCAAGATGAAACCGGATGAGAGTGTCTATGAGTACTACGTGAGATTCCATAAGCTTGTGAATGACATGAGGAACATCAGAATGACCATGCCTAACATTCAGCTGAACTCAAAATTTGTAAACAACATGAATCCCGAATGGCACAAGTTTGTTACATCTGTGAAGCTCACTAAAGGATTGAAGAATACAAACTATGAGCAACTGTATGCCTTCCTTCTCCAGAATGAAAGACATGCTATGTTTGAAAAAAGGATTCTGGAACAATTCAAAACCAATCAGGGAGAAACAAGTTCATCAAATGATTCAACTGCTTTTTATACAAATGTTGGGATCACCACCAAAGCTTCTCAAGTTGTTCCCATGGGTAATGGTAATCACAAACTCCATCCTGATCCAATGTTCAAACAAGCTGATGCTGATGTAGCCGTGGGAAACTTCATTAATCAACTAGCTCTCATGATCAGTCAAAACATGAATACCCTCCCACACACCAACAACAACCTCAGAACAACATCCAATCCACACAATCAAGCCACTGTCAGAGATGGGAAGGTTATGGTGCAGCCAGTTCAAGAAAGGCAGTACGATCAGAGAAAGGGTGGAGTAGGTGGAGGCTATGGTGGAAATCGAGAATCGAGGAAGGATTGGAAATCAAGGACAAACAAAGCCTATCAAATGCTACAACCGTGGTGGTGAGGGACACATTGCAAGGCGACATCTCCAAACGTCCACGAATCTTTGAGTACTTGTGGATAAGATGTTGCTAGTGCAAGCTCGGGACAATGGAGCGACTTTGGATGAAGAGGAGTTCTTGTTTCTTGTTGAAGGAATGCCAAGACTTATGATGTCGATGTTGATGAGCGACCAATTCGGAGATAGGTCATAATCATCAGAATGCCTTTCAAGTAGCTGATTGTGATGCATTTGATTCTGATGTAGATGATGAACCTACTGTTCAAACAATCTTCATGGCTAGCATCTCTCCTATGGTGTCCCCAAAGGTCTCTCCTCCACAACAAGCTGGTCCATCCAAAGACAAGATCATCTCAGAGGTATTAAAACTATATGATAATGTTGATGAGCTAAAGATGCATAATGAAGTACAATCTCTTGGGACTTTTGAATCAGATATTGATGATGTGGATAATAGCAATATTGTCACATATGATCAATATATGAATCAAAGTGAAAGTGAGACTGTACCAAGTAATGCATCTTCTGCAGTCAATAATGACTATGTTTTTGATGAATTCATCTTGCATGCGCCATCGATGATTCTGTTGTCTACGAGGCGAATGCCTATAAAGAGCGTGTTGCTATTTATGAACAACGTGCTAAATTTGGTGACCACTCGTGAAGGTGAAATGGATGACCAAATTGTACAATCATTAGAAAAAGCAATTTTAGAGAAGAAGTGTTAAAACAAGAGTTAAACTCCTTACAAGAAAATCTTTCTAAAACTGCTAAGCAAAAACAAGAACTTTAAGAAAATGTGAAAATGCTTAAGCAAGAATTCAATGCTAAGGAATCAAAACTTTTGAATGATTTTTCTAATCCGAAAACTTTGAAAAACAAACTTGAAAATAAGTTGTACATACAAGGGAACACCATTCAGACTGCTCACATGATATCTAAGCATAGAGTTTTAAGCGATAAGCATAGCATTCCCCTAGTTGAGGAACCAAATCCTGAGGTCATTAAAAAGGCTATAAGTTCTCATAAAGTACTTTATGATGGCAATGAAATCCTTAAGCCTAGACAGAAACCTAGTTGCTCGAGTGCCTTGAGGAAGATAAGAAATCGATGAAGTCACTAGGAAAAGATGAACAAGAAACTAGATGATCCTAAATGTAAAGAGAAGAAAATAAATATCACACCCCATGATTACAAGAAGGAGAATTGGATTTCCTTGAACAAGTTTAAGCCTCGAGACATTGTTAACACCGAACAAGTGTTACGGAAAAAGGATTTAGATAAGCAAAAGCGAGAGAATCTTGTTGTAACAAACCCCCTTTAGGAAAATGCCTTGACGATCGTGTATCCTCCCAATACACCAATGCATTTAGTTCCTAGGACTATTGCCACTAAAAGCAAGACCTTAATCGGTCAATATGTTATCTTTCAACTATTTGTTAATTTTGAGAAAACTTGTAAGAAAAGGATCACACCCATGGTATAAGCGAAGGGGAAAGTGGTTTTGAGCAAGCGAAAGAATGTTATTTAGCGAAGTCATGCCTTTCTTTAAACAACTTAAAGATCAATTCGAAAGTCTTAAAAGGGAATGAATTTAGACATTAAAGAAATGGAAAAGGAATTTGATGCAATGATCGTTGAGGTTAGTGACTATGAGCGAGAATTAAAATATAATGAGATTGAGAGGAAGAACTTACATACACCGAATGAGAATCGATTTACGAATGTATTGCTCAAGATGTGTTTTCATCGCTACAAATTGTTCCATTAACGCTTCTCAATTTCATGAATTATCTTTTGCTTTGAAAGTCTCCACGATCGTGTCATTGAGCTTGAAAGAACTAACTCTAAACTAAATGAGAAAATTGATCCGGATGATCACGATAACTGTAAAACACTTTTCTAAACTAGAAGTTGATCATTTTAATTTACAACTAAAATATCAACATCTTAAAGAAAATGTCAAAACCTCAAATATCAAGACATCCTCGGATGCTCCGAGTTTGATCAGATTTTCAAATAAACAAGCGTGACGAATGATTCAAGCTCATTGTAACACGATCGTAAAGTTGAAAGCCCAAATCTCTCAATTAAAGGGTGAAAAGAACAATGTGGTGGCTCCCAAATGCCCCTCCTTTAGATTCTTAGAATTCTCAAACGTTTCATTTTCAAAACTTAGTAAATGCATTACAAAGGAAAACAAGAGTTTTCTAGAAGAAAATGAAAAGGTTAAACGTCATTTCAATGAGTTATTTGAATAAATAAAGGTCACTCGTAACAAAATAACGAACAAATAGCTTCATTGCAAAAGGAAATTGAGAATCAAGAGCCGGTAAAAGGAAAATGCCAATGACCAATGGGAGAATGATGGATCAAAGGTACTGTTTATAATAAATATGCTTTATACATGAAATATGTTCCTCCTCATCTTAGGAACAATAAACTTGCAATTCAAACATATTTCTCATCCCTTAAGGATTGTCTAGAATGTCTCCGTGAGATTGTTGAAGAGGATAAGTTAGAGAAACCACTTGATAATGCAATTGGGCATGCATGCTTATATGCCAAACGATCTCAAGAACTTCTAGAATGCTTAATCAAAATATGCCATAAGTCCTTAGGTGAGAGATTTAACCCTTTGATTTCGTGTTCTATGCCTAGTGCCAAGTATGAAATCCATTCGATGCCCAATGTTTTGAATATGAACTGTAGTATACCTTCAAGTAGTTCAGATCCCAACACCTGTAGTGTTAAAAAGGTGAACTTTAGTGCGCCTTCAAATAGTTCACATCCCAGCACATCTAAACAGAAAATGCAAAAAGTAGCAAAACCAACTAATGTTCCCATTCCTCTACAGAGTAATCGGTGACATTAAAGCGGCGGTCAAAGTCTCAAGGCGGTACAAGGAATGATAGGACCTCGCAAGCTAAGAATGTGCATTGGAAGAGAGTAGGAGACCAACCTAGGAACCTTAAGCTTGAGTCGAATAAAGCGAATCGTGTTGATTCTAGTATTAGCCATAGGCGTCTTGTAATTAATTTGAATTCGATACTATTTGCAAACCTTGTAATGAAGTGCTTGAATTTGGTTACTAATCATGAATGTGGTGTGAATGCTTTGTCTAATCTTTGTCAAATCCTAGTTAACATTATTAATGCAAAATATCATGCTAAGAAGGCAAAAAGGCAAAGGCGAAAGAAAGTTAGAAAACAAATTGGAAGTCCACAGGAAGAAAATTTAGTAAGATAGGTTATCAATGGATACCATTGGCCATAAGGTTAATCGTGCAATGCCCACTAGAAAATGGATGCCTCTTGGTAGAACTATTCCTTAAGAAGTGAACATACTTTGAATAGGGCAAATACGGACACTATCTCGCATCTACTCATAATGATTCCATTGCCTCAATTTACGATATGAATGTTTCTATTTACGATGTGGGTGTTCCAATCATTGTTACTAACCAAATGGAACCCATTCTTGCATGGGGATCCCAATTATCGATTATCCATTATTTTACGTGTTCAACTGCAGATCGTTCAAATCATTACGTGGTACACGGACTCAGTTGTTCCAAGCATATATTTGGAGACCGGTCGCGGCTCATGAACTTTGTGAGTAAATTCATCGGGACGATTAGATTCGGAATGACCATTTTGGAGCTATTATGGGTTATGGAGATTATGTGGTTGGTAAAGTGTAATTTCGTGGTATATTATGTGGAAGGTCTTGGTCATAATTTGTTCTCTGTTGGTCAATTATGTGATTCTGATCTAGAAGTGGCTTTTAGAAAACATAATTGCTTCGTTAGAGAACTTGATGGTGTAGAATTATTAAGAGGTACTCGAGGTTCTAACCTATACACCATCTCTATCGATGACATGATGAAGTCTTCTCCAATCTGCGTGCTGTTAAAGGCTTCTAAAACAAAGTCTTGGTTATGGCATCGTCGTCTCAATCACTTGAACTTTGGCACCATAAACAACCTCTCCAGAAAGGATCTTGTCGAGGCTTACCCAGTTAAAATATGAAAAGATCATCTTTGTTCGACTTGCCAATTGGGAAAAAGCACGAAATATCCCCACAAACCAAAACCCACAAACTACGTAATGGAAGTTCTTCATACCATTCATATGGATGCATGCGGCCCAATGAGAGTGCAAACTATTAATGGGAAGAGATATGTGTTAGTAGTGGTTGATGACTACTCCCGATTCACTTGGGTTAAGTTTTTGAGGACAAAGGACGAAACTCGGATGTCATCATTAAACTAATTAAACAACGGATCGACTCAACAAAAGGGTTCGAATCGTCCAAGCAGACAATGGAACCGAGTTTGTTAATAAAGTACTCAATGAATTTTATGAAAATGTTGGAATCGGGTCCTCAAAGAAGTGTTCTCGAACTCCTCAGCGAGCAGTGTAGTTGAAAGACGAAATCGAACTCTTGTAGAAGCCGCAAGAACAATTACGATTTATTCAAAGGTTCCAATGTTTCTATGGGTGAAGTTATCGCCACCGCTTGCTACACTCAAAATCGATCTCTAATTCACACTTCTCATGGAAAGACTCCTTATGAACTTGTCCACAATAGAAAACCCGATCTATCATACCTTCGTGTGTTTGGTGCTTTATGTTATCCAACTAATAATGGTCAAGATTTTTGTTAGGTCACTAGTTTTACAAACACAAGCTTATAAGAAAGAGATGAGGCGATTGAACAAGTAAACACACACACACACGATAATATAATACGGTTTACGCGTACTCTCTAAGAGAACCAAAGAGTGAATGATTGACTTGATGTATGGGAAGGAAAAACTTGAACAACCAACCCTCAAATGAGGGTTTACAAGAGATATTTATAGGAGGAAAGCTAGGCAACACCCTAGTTTCCATCCTTTCTTAAATGGGCTTGGGCCTAAGCTCATGGGCCTTCTACATAAGCTTAAGGCTAATAACAAACATAAAGGCCATAATAAAGCTAACTATTACATATTAATTACTAACACTTGATTATGGTTTAGGAGTGATTCCAACAATCTCCCTCAAGTGTTGGTGATGAACGGTGAAGGCGTTGATGTAATAGTAGCTCGACGCCTTCGACATTCTTCTTTCTTGTGAGAAGAATTGCCTTGATTCGAACAATCTCCCAAAGGTAGAGAGATAGTTGTCTTTGAACAGCTTATGCTTTGACGTCATCTTTAACTTTGTTCTTTGATCATTGTTCTTTGTGGTGAAAGTGATAGTATGTTGTTGTTCGCATCGCCCGCTTCGTGTCCGCTTCACGCTCCAAAGGTTCCACGTCATTCTTCAACATGCTCACACGCCTTTGACGTTGGAATTCAACATCGATGAAGTTCTCTAAGTCTTTAACTTTGTAGATTCTTTGGTTTGACGAAGAATCATTCGATGGTTGTGTTGCTTTTGAATAGAACTTCCATTAGTGATGATGTTGGCATGAGCATGAGAAGAATCAAGACGATCATCCCGCCCCGAGCTTCCATAAGAAGAAAACATTTCAAACGGTTAGTAATAAGGTGTTCCGCACTTACAAGTTTGAACTTCGAGAGTGTTAACAAAGATAGTGTGAAAACACAACTCTAATTCTTACAAAGGCCGCTCTCGAACCGGAGTCCCACAAGTGAGATAACGCGATGTACCAAGTACATCTACAGCTCAGATGAGTCGCCGAGGTACACCAAGCATCACCTCACGATCAGACCGTTTGAGACACACTCCGCGTAATCCACGGGAGTTACCGAAGTGACCGCCGTGGTCGTTTGATGTTGACCTCGGCAGAGTTTCCATTCAATCACCGAGGATCATGATGTGAACCTCTCATAAATGTTCTCGACAGATTGCTAAGATCCGTGAAGGACTCGATATGAACCATCGATAATCTTATTTGTTGATCAACAAGTGATGAAATGTCAAGTGTTCCTAAGAGATCTTTTGATGAATCTCGTGGCTCTAGACTCAATAGTGTGTTTTGGTTTTCCGAGCGGAGACTAGGAGAGGGTCTCCTTCTTCAATACCAACGATCTCTAAGAGAAAGCCAATAGTTTACGTAGGGTTCCCGTGAGAATGAAACAAGCTTCGTTGAGAGAAACTTGAGTGGCTAAGAAGGTTTAGTGCATGCGCCACCGGGTCCATGACGACTTTTAATCTTCAATACCGGTGTCACTAAGTGACAACCAAGAGTATATGAATTGAACCCGTGTCCGCCCTAAGTTGAATAACTGAGGGCTATTTCTTTTCACCCTTTTCTTTGCATTTCTTTTTGATTCTTCAACTCCTTCTTTCTCCGATTCTCATTTTCTCCTTTTATAATCATACCTAAGGACTTCTAAGTACTAACTATTTGTGATGTCCTTGGGTAGATCCCTCCGCTCTGGCGGATCATAGGACGGTTATTCCTAACCTTAGTCACCTTATAACTCCATGACTAACCTATGTTGCCATTAAAACCATTTTGTGAAGAATCTCTCAAAGGGTTTGTTAATGAAAATCATGTTTGAACCATCGTGAGAGATAGGATTTTGCATAAATACTCCCTCCACATGTGCTTAAGAGTTTTAATGGTTTAAATGCACAAGTGAGGAAAGAGCGCGACATTTTGAATTGATCCACGGAGATAGACAATCCCCGCGAGACACGGTTACGTTGCATAGTTAAAGAGTTACATTGTCGCCTTTTAGGTGACAACTAGCTCTAATAACTACCTTGAAGGTGTAGACAAACCTCAAAGGTTGTCATACCCGCCGAGTTCATGTCTACCAAGAGTATCTCGAATGGTACTTTCTACTTGGACAAGTCCTTTCATAGACACGCTTACATTACTAGCGAACTAGCTTGAAATTATTACCCGTCCAGACAAGTCTTTTCGAGTTACTAACAGCTTTAGTACCGTCAATTCGTTGGTTAAGTCTCAAGTACATGATTCATTTGCATTTTGCACAACATATTTCTTATCACACAATTTTCTCCCTCAAAATGGCATATCAAATGTTATTTTTGAAAAGTTGACAATAAATATGACCATTTCGAGTGTTATGGGAAGATGACCACTATGAACAATTTGTGAACAAAGTTTTAATTCAAATACTCCCCTCAACAAGTGATATAAACGGTTGAGGTTTTGAAAATCATATGGGAAGTACTTGTTCTTTTGAGCAAAACCTTGAAAAATGAAAGGTTTGATAGGTTTTACTCAAAAATAAGAAGCTTTCGCTCCTTTTATAAGGATTGTGGCATCGAGGCGCACTACGTGGTCCTTTCTTGCAAATTACGGGTTGTACATCGTTATGTGTGCACAAGCCATTGACATAGTTAATCACACATCCAAAATTATATGAAAGAAACAATTCAAGGGGTACCGTGAAGTGCGTGATGTTCCTGTGAGTGCGCATGTATGCTGAAAGCCGGTTATGTTAATCCCGGTCGACCACCAACATAGCTCTCCAATCGTCTCGAATCGATCCCTTCGAACAACCGCTCATCAATCATGGTGATGATCCTTCTCACATTCCTCCGATCCCGAGAATTCCATCGCTTAGGGTTCCCAATGTTTTCACGTATATCCTTCAATCGATAAGCTAATCCGTCCCTAACCATCTTCGTAGTATGATCTCCAAATTTGTGAAGCTCATTACACGCCATCAAGCAATTGCGATGAAGTTCATCGCGATAAACGACACCAAACGGTTTGTCGATGAGCGTTAATTGTGATAGCCGGTTGATATCGGAAGATCAAGCGTGGTGGAGTGAAGTTGACACGTGTCCGATATGATTCAACGGCAAGTCGGAGATCTTCAACACGCTCTTTTATGACTATGCGTCCGATGAAAATGAGCAATGACTTGATGAATTCACGTTGTATTTCGTTGAAAATTGTCTCATGCGACCGTACTTTGGCAAGGTACATGTCTTCAATATCGCTGAGAGACAAATTCTCAAAGTCACTTCACGATCGCATAATCCCTTTCATCCCGCCTTTTGACCACAATCTTCGAGAAAGGTGTAGTCCCATTTGGATGAAAGACCAACATGTTGGATGGCAACGATGTCTTTAGTACTAAACACCGCATGTTGTGACTTCGAACCGACACTCGTAGTAGATTCGTCGGCGCTCGCCGCTGATGAATCCCATACAATGCATCTCGGTCGATATGCTTCCACCGTGTTGGAGAACAAGTGATTGGCACGTTCCTCAATGGCAATGCGTTTGAGTAGATAGTCTGCAGGAATGGAAGTGTCAAGGATGTAGCATATTTCCTTGAACCATCGCCACCATGGAGAAGAAATTCCGTGTCTCGTTGAAGAAATATCGGAAGGAATCCGTGGTTCATCCGGTTGGCCAATGGTCGGTAGAGGTTTGGTCCAATCGGTGTAGTATGGAGGGTTGTCCCTTTTGTGAAGTCAATGTTTGCTTCCGGTTGAGCCAATCCATGTTGTTAGACATAGCTCGAGCAATGTTGTCAAGGTGATATTCGACTCGAGGGCACTTTCGAGTCGTCTTTTAGAAGTTGAAACGCTTCATTCTTGATTCGCTTCAACTCGATTTCGCCATTTTCTTCACATGGAACTTTTCTTGCAAAACTTTAGCATGCTCCAATGTAGAACCTTCGACCGGATCTTGACCTTCATCGTGGTAGGGAGTTTGATTGACAAGTGTGGAGAACCATTCAAATTCTTCGGTTTTATCGTCATCTAGCCATGATACGACTTCAGCCGAGTCGCCTTCTTCTTCTTTTTAGAAGGCCTTGATGATGATTCCGGTTTCGCACTTGTTTGGGAGAGGTGGGTTGTTTTAGGGCTCAAGGACCTCTTCATCGTCACCACCCGTATACTCAAATTGATCACCGGTTTTCGAGTCGTGGGTGGTAACTCGAATCGCCCCGAGGTTTATCCGTAGAAGAACGAGGAGGAGACCTTTGTTGAGTAGGAGTCCGTTGGAGAGGAGGTAACATAGAAGATGATTCACCGACTTCTTCCGACGTTTAGCTTTATCATGCTTATCCCGATCCTTGTCTTCATCGCCTCTAGGACGCTTAGACTTTTTCGCTCGAATCTACATGCTTCTTTGAGTTGGTAGTCCAAAGAATGCTTGAAACAGCTTTCCTTCCTCGTAAGTAAATGTCCCGATCGTGTAGACATTTGTGTGACAAGCTTGGCCACCAATTCATTATCCGAGAAAACTACAGGATCGATGGATTGATTGTGACGGTTAAAGGTGTTGATCTTATAGTTTGCTTGGCTATCTCGCATAAGATTCGGATATAGTTGTCTGTAAACATCTCCTTTGTGACTTTAGGAACGATATCCTCAAGGTACTTGTTAGTGTAACCTTCGATCATTTCGCTCAGCCTCTTGACGATGACTTTTCATGAACTTCGAACAAATTCCTTTTCTTTCGATCTTGTCTTTCTCATCATTTAAGCATCAGATTTGGTCAAGAAACCAATTCTTTTTCAGAGAGCATGTCCTTCTTTTCGACTTGTTTGACAAATTTTCACAATTCTTTCATGAGTCCGAGAAATCCAAGATCGAGGTGGTTTCTTCACGATTGGATGTTGATTTGGTTGATTTCTTTGATGGTGGTGGTGAGGAGTGAGATGAAGAATCGATGAGGAGGAGACATGAGGAGACTCGGGGTCCTTAGGAGGTGCGTATATCCTCCTTGGAACGAGTTGGACTTTTGAGAAGATAATCATCATAATTTCTTCGCCATCTTGTCCAGATTTAGCCTTTTCTTCCTTCCGAGCCTTAGCTTCTTCATCGCTTTCTTTCTCGCCTTATCCTTTTCTCGTTCCTCAATGTTATAATCAGAGACTCCTCCACAAGCGCTTGTTGTTGCACAAGAGTGGTGGCACCGCATCCCTTATCGGGTCGATTAACCGCATCAGATCTGGTGAGAGTGGGCAAGACCACTTGATCCTCCGGGGCCACCCATTTGGTCTTTTGCAAATTCTTCACCTTTTGAATGTGTCTAACTAATTTATGCTTCTTTTGTATGATTTATCCAGTTGCTCTTCTTCTTCTTCGAGCTCTCATCATAGGGCACAAGTGCAGAGTCTTCCCTTTCCTTTATCGCTTGAGGACTTGAGGTTTTGCATCAAGGATTGTCATCCTTGCGCTTCGAGTAGGTAATCTCTTCATCCGTGTCAAGACCTTCGAGCTTTCGTCCAAAAGCTTTTTTCGGTTCGGGCTTGGGATTGGGATGGGAGTAGCTTCCTTAGATGGAACAATCCTCTTTGAAGGAGGGTTCCTCTGGGAAACTTCCTTTGACTCTCTATGCTTAATGCACTTCCAAGATCGCCTCTTCCGGTTCTCCGAGTAGGTGTCCCCAAGCCTTTTCATCAAGATGGCCAACTTTTCCTTCTTTACGGCCACCCGATACCTTTTGTACGCTTCCAGCTTTTTGATTTCCTTTGTAAGAAGGTGATCGGGCAACTCAAGACCTGCTTCTTCAGAGACGATTCTTTGATTTCGACAGATAGTATGGGCTCACCAAGATGTCATGATTATCTTGGTCATTGAGTCTCCGGGATATCGGGATGAAGTCCAAGAGCTCTCGGATCAACAGTTTGGTGTATCCGACATAGGAATTTTGGAGCCAAGCTTCTTATGAAACAAGATCATATCTTCCCATAGCAGTGCTTCAATTATAATGTCCTTCTTGTTGATCAACCACTGTAAAATTTGCGCTCCATGAGCTTGGGATGCTCATAGCCACCGCCACGACTAGAGACCGATTTGGTGATGATCATATAGAGTGTCCTCCATGGTTGAGGAATATTCTTCACCCACGTGAGAGTGCTTAGTAATGATTCCCGTAGCTTCATCATAACCAATATCTATCAAGAATTGCAGGATGCTCTTCAAGTAGGGTAGCAAAGAAGTCGGTTGGAGCGATGTCCGGAATGATGAGAACAACTCGTAAGTCATCGGGAGTGATAGTGACTTGTTTGTGATTAAGAGTCACATTCACAAGATTTTGACCAAATGATCCTCTCGCATAGAATCCCGAATTGTTGAATGTAGACCTCGAACTGGCAGAGTGTGAGAGCATGTTCTAGTAGGGATGATTCCCGAGAATATCCACCGCAATGAGACAAGAAGATTTCGAGCATGTGAGGGTGTCAAAGTCAACCCTAAGGTTGTTCTTTCCAAGCTTTCTGATAACCCTCTCGAAAGATATCAAGAATTGTAAGAACTTCGATGCATCCACATTCATTTGTTCACCATGTCGTGATCTCGAAATAACATTAGCCAAAAGAACCAACATATCGAAAGACATAATGTTAGTCAATAGAAGGTCTTATTGTCTAGTTATTGAATGTACAGTGTCAATGATTGTTACGAGTCCTAAGTCACTTGTTTGTCCAATAGTCCAATGATGTCGTGAAATATTTCGTGAGTTAGTTAACTTTAGGTTTTAAAGTTTATGTTATCACTTATGGTTCACAACATATCAAACGTTTAAGTTTATTAGTGACATTATTGGATTCGTGATGATATGATAAGTTTATTAACAAGTTTGTACACGTAACAACTCATAATGAAGGTCAATCAAGGCTTAAGCGTAGTTTTGGCAAAGTTAAGCGTAAACAGAGATGATATACGCATAGACGAAAGCTTACGCGTAGGATCCTAACTTACGCGTAAGAGAAGTTACGCAGAGGAAAGGGGACCTTATGCGAGAGCTTACGCCAGAGGCGATAAAGACCTTACGCGTAAGGCTTACTCGTAAGAGTAGACCTTATGCGTAGAGGTCATCGCTTACGCATATCCTTCACAGGATACGCGTAGTCCCATTGTAGAACCTTACGCGTAATAGTTATGCGCGAGGATTATTCTTACGATAACTTGACTACGCCGTAGGGTAATCCTTATGCGTAGAGTTGCAAATGACCTTGATTCTCGAATATTGCGTAGCAAAGCCCGAAATAATTTCATCAAATCATTATCATTAACACAAAACTTCATTTTATCAACAAAACATGGCATGAATCATTCGCTTAAAGGTTACGCAGAAAGTCATACGCAGAGGTCAAAACCCTAAGGGTTAAGATTTACGCGTATCATTTCTAGCCATGGATTTGCACCAAACAAATTCGGTAGGTCTATGATGTTGAGAGAGTCTATGAAACAAGTTATAACATCTAATTCGTTGAGAATCAAGATTACCCAAAGTTATGAACTTTAAACCCTAATTCCAAATTGTTAAACATTTAGAGTTTCTGGGTGGTTAACAACCTTGGAAATCATCAATTCATCAATATGTGAACATAACCCAACAATCTTTTTGACCAAAACACTTCACATTCGAAAATACCCAATTCGACTCAAGAACCCTAGTTTTCAAAAATCATCAATACGTGTTTCTGGGTGGGTTTTGATGGTTAAAATGATATCCTTGATGTATTAGAACCGCTTTGACACTATCCATTAATCCAAAACACACACACAATGATTGTGTGTTCATACGCTATGCGTAGAACACATAATCACGTAAAACACGTTTTAGCCGTAGGATTAGCATGAAATTTAAAACCTTAGCTTAAAAACATGTTGTAATCACAAAACTACTTACAAGATGATGATCAAAAGGACGGATTTCTTGGTTGAATTGTAGGCGAGATTAGTTAGGTTGAGAGAATTAAATGAGAAGTGAATAAGTTAGGTGAAGGTATTTTATTAAAATTAACTTTAACATTTTGATAGCTTTGGTCCCTCCACCTTTTCCTTTTTCAAACAAAGCCATTTAACTTCCATTTTGGTTACCAAACAAAGTTTTAGGAAAGAAACTTGACGACACTCCCCCGACTTAAGAAATAATGAAAGGTTATAAATTTAGTCCGAGGAGTGTCATTTAACCGTAAACATTTACCACCATTGATAAAAGAAACAACCGGATAAAATAACATGCAAGTACACGATGTTTTGAAACAGTTATGAAAATTTTCTCCCTCAACACTTGATCGTAAAAATATTGAATTTTGAAAGATTATAGTGTTGAAGGAAGAAATGTACTTGCCATGTTGAAAGATTATAGATTAGAAGAATATTTTTGTTGTTTTATAAGATTTTATATTTTTGTATTTTGTTTTGAAAAATTATTTACAAAAGATGTTTTGGTGTTTGATGTGTTTTAAGACTGCTTTTAAGAGGTCATCCAATTCCTCTTGAGTCAAACACCTCATACCAATCCGTGGATCACTCATTAAACCTAGCGGAGGCAAGGCTTTGGTGAGAAGATCCGCCAATTGGTATTCGCACCACAAAGTATAATTCAACGGCACTGCTCCACGTGGTCTTTGATGAAATGATAGCGAAGATCGATGTGCTTTGATTTCGAAAAGTGTCGAACCGAGTTGCACGAGATCGCAATGGCACTTCGATTGTCGCAAAGACATCGATTCTCACAAACACGTAACCATAGTCTTTGAGTTGTGTTCTCATCCATATGACTTGAGCACAACACGCGACATGGCTACATATTCTCGCCTTGTTGATGACACGATGTACAATCCGCTTCTTTGATTGCCAAGACACCGCTTTATCACCAAGAAATTGTAGAGCTCTCAAGTACTTTTCCTCGAGTCTAAGCATCCCGCGTGGTCATTCTCAAAAGCGATTAGTTCAAAACCGTAATCCTTCTGATACCGGATCCCCAAGTTAATGGTTCCCTTGATGTATCGGAGGATTCTTTTAGCCTCGAGAGGTGGGTTTCAGTTGGTCGCGATCGATAACGGAGCATAGATAAACGGCAAAGACAATATCGTGTCGCTAGTCGTTAGATACATGAGAGACCCAATAATACTTTGGTATTTGGTAGGGTCAACTAATTTCCCATGTAAATCAAAGATCTAGCTTCTTGGTATGAGTCATTGGTGTGGCATAAGTATCACGGTGTTTTCATTCCAAATTTGTTTAACAATTCAAGGGCATATTTGATCGACTCAAGAAAATACCACGGGTGATTGATGAACTTGTAATCCTAGAAAGAACGCGAGTTCACCCATCATGGACATTTCAAAATTTTTCTTCATTAGTTTTGCAAAAGCGGTTGAAAACTTTTATGTGTAGACCCAAAATGATGTCATCCACGTAAATTTGAACAATTAAGATATGTGCCCGTGATATTGTATAAAAGAGTTGGGTCAACCGAGCCTTTGGTGAAATTATTAGCAATGAGGAAAGATGATAGCTTATCGCACCATGCCCGAGGGGCTTGTTTGAGACCATAAAGAGCTTTGTTCGGTTTGTAGACATGGTTCGGCACTCTGGATCAACGAATCCTTCGGGTTGGTCGACATAAACCGCTTTTCGCTTGTCCGTTGAGAAACGCAGCTTTGACATCCATTTGAAAGACCGTCATATTCATATGAGCCGCGAACGCGAGAAATATCCGAACAACCTCAAGACGAGCAACCGAGCAAAAGATTCTTCAAAGTCTATTCCTCTTCCCGACGATAACCCTTAGCAACTAGACGTGACTTGTTTCGGATGACGCCCTTCAAAGATCCAATTTGTTTTTCCAAATCCATTTTAGACCAATGACGAGACCCTTGTTGGTCTTTCAACCGCTCCCATACTTCAAGACGCTTGAATTGGTTGAGTTCTTCCCGCATGGATTCAATCCAGCTTGTCTTTTGTCATTGCGCCTTTAATGTTTTTAGGCTCGACAAGCGACATTGAGTGCATAAATGCAATGTTCACCATCCGTGCGAAGACGTTGTCTCGTAACGATCGGTTGATTCGGGTTGCCAATAATATTAGCCGAGGATGGTCTTTTGTCCATCGATGTGTAGAGGGTTGATGTTGGTATACATTGTGCGATTCGAGGATTCAAATGGTTTGTTGAAGATTCCGCGACATCCGTGCGCAGCCTCATTAGCAAACGGGTCAAGAACGATTTGGATCAAAATCGCAGTGGGGTACATCATTCGTAATATCATCACTTGGTTCATCATTGTTGGAAGCGGTTTGTTCAACTGTTGTGTTGGAGTCAATCGTGTAGGTGCATCTTCAACAAGAGTTGTTGTAGCAGTGTATCGTATAGGAATATTATCGTTGTGCAATGAAACAATGGATACACCGAGCACATTCATCAATATCGCCACCGAACAGAGGAGCAAATAACCTTTCCATTTGTTGACGAGTTAGTCGGGGCTTTGTTCACCGATGATGGGGTTGAGGAAGTTTAAACGGTTGTGACCGGTTCTAAGTATTATACTCGTAAGCCATTTCCGTGAGTTCATCAAATGAGCATGAATCGCTTCCATCACCTGTTTTGTACGACGATTCCGCATCCGTAACCTTTAGAATTCTCACAATATCCAATAAAGACTCCAATGTCGGCTTTGGCTTTGAGCTTTCCAAAATCATCACGATCATTATTCGGATAGCAAAGGGATCCAAATACATGAAAGTGTTTGAGATTCGGTTTATGGTTGTGGACAAGCTCGAATGGTGTTTTGTTGTGGCATTTTGTGATCATAGAACGGTTTTGAGTATAGCATGCAGAGATACGGCTTCGCCCACAAGTAATCTGGAAGTTTAGCATTGATTAACATTGTTCTTGCAGCCCACTAACGCTCGGTTTCGTCTTTCAACAACTGCCGCTTTGTTCTGTGTACGTGCAATAGATGTTTGATGTCAATTCCACTTTCTCATAGAATTCACGAAGGGTTTGGTTAACAAATTCGGCCTTTGTCTGCTCGAATTAGCCCGACGGTGTTGCGGAGTCGAACTCAGTATTTTTGTGAGAAAGGTGATGATCATTTGTGGAGCTTGGTCTTTGCTTCAAGAAAGTAGACCCAAGTCCATCGTGAATAGTCATCAACAATTACTAAGATGTAGCGTTTGCCATTGATCGCTTGCACGCGCGATCGGGCCACACAAATCCATGTGAAGAAGATGAAGCACATGTCGAGAGTCGTGTTCCACCTTTGAAGGAAAATGAGCACGAGTGCTTTTCCCTTGTTCACAGTCGAGCAAAGGTGATCTTTTGAATACCGGAATCGTGGGAGACCTTCAACTAGTTTGTGTCGAGCAAGGTTGGTGATGGTTTGAAAGTTTAGATGTGAGAGACGACGGTGACGTGGATTTTGTTGATGTTGCTTTGAAAGTAAGTGATGGGAGATGAAGCAACCAGCATAGAGATTTTGTTGATGTTGATCACGAATGAAACTTTGAAAGTAAGACCGAGGCCTTCCACATAGATGGGAGATGAAGCAACCATGTCTTGCATAGAGATAGTGTAGAGACTAGAATTACGCGAGCGGACATAAGGTCATTTCCTTGTAGATCACGAATGAAACAAGTTTTCTCCTTGAAAGCAACCTCCAAATCTCCATCACAAAACCGACCTCATCGAACAGATTATGACCGAGGCCTTCCACATAGTAACCCTCGCCGATTTCGATGTTCCCATTGACATAATCTCCAGAGCCCATGATAGTCGCAAGTGATCATTCCCGAACCCGACAAGTGCCAATGAACTTTGCAATAAAGTTTGATAACAGCTTAAGGTTGCTCGTCATGTGTCGGGAACATCCGCTATCAACAATCCAGAGAATGATCTGATCACCGCATTACACACGCACGACGACACAGATGGAATAGAAGTAGATGTGGAACCCAAATGTTAGAGGGTTCCAAGTGTATATGAGACATGCACACATTAATGACTTTAGGCATCCATTTAAATCCTAGTGTGTTATATATCCATTTCGCCATCTATAACTACTCTTTGCTTTAGTCTTAGTGAATGCACTAGGTGGTACTACATTCTTAGGAGGTGAAACCGAGCTACAAATGACATCAATGTTTGCCTTAGAATCTAAAGAAGGCGGTCTACCAAGCACGACTTAGAATGATTAGTGGGCCTAGAGGTATTCCGATTCTTAGGATTCCGTAAACGAGAGATTATAGCTTTAGCAACACATTTGTCATGACAATCGAATTCATACTTTTACGACAAATAACACAAGGTGCATCGATCGAATATCAAAAGTGCTTAAAGGTTTAGCATTCGTTACATCACTATTTCTATTACATTTGCCGACGCAACATCTATAGTGGAAGCAACGTGAGTCTTATTCATAGTCCTAGGGTGTTCTTCTACTTTAGCATTCCTTATTGATCTTTTCTTAGGTCGCAACTTCCTATTCTTCGATTGAGTGCTCCTAGGTCGTGAAGTGCGGACGCTTGGAAAAGACGCAACTATTCCTGCTTCAAGAGAAGGAAGCACGTTAGCAACTTGTGATTTGGCAAGAGGGATTCTAGGTGCACGATTACTAAGTGTGACTGGTGCTAATCTCTTAATGATGGTTGGCGGAAGTTGTTCATACTTTCCTAACATTTCTCTTAACTTAGAGATAGTGTGAATCAAATCTTGATTTTCGTAACGAATATTACCAAAGAAAATTCATGACTTCTCTAGTGTGAGCAAGATAGTGATCAAGTTCGTTTGATGCTTCATGTCGAGTCTTATTGAGTAAATCAAATATGACACCATATTCTGCTTAACTGTTACAAGTTCTTGTTCATATTTAGAGATTTGACTTTTCAAAGACACGCTTTGATCATCCAGCTTGCTCAATTTTAGGATCAAGATTTTGCACTCAATCGAGCGATTTTCTTTGAAAACTAAGTTGATGGTTGTGAATATCTTTTCACACCAATGAAGACGACGTTTTGCATTGTAAAGTTCGTTAAGTAATCGTTTATTTTCACTTTTAAAGACTCGATCCAAGCACATTATCAATATTCTCAACAGCTACCACAGAGTCAACATAATCAGCAGAGATATAATCGATGCATGTGGCAAAGAATAGAATAACACAACATTATGGATATCAAGAGACGATAACATCTTCCAAGAGTCGATCAACATCTTTTCTCAACATTTTCTTTTATGCTTAGTATTAGAAATAGATGTTTCAGCTTTTCTAAAACGACCTTCATCACTCCAAGTTCCTTATGAAAATCCTTTTCCCAAGCTAATGCACAACTTTTCAAATTTTTAACATTTGGTAAAAGATTTTCCGAAAAATGTCTCTTTGTTCTCGCTAAAGGCGATTGAAAGTGTTGAACTTTGATTTCGTAATGATGTTCTATCTCATGTTCTAAAGTTTTGAGGTCACCATGAAAATATCAAAATATCTAAGAATTTTGCGATTTTCGTGTTTTGAGTTTACTTCACCGATTGAAGGTAAAGGACCATAAATTTGTGCATAATCCGGTTGGGGATTAACATTAGAAGACTCGTGTGTTTTGATGATAACCCTTGGTGTGTTAGAAGAATCCGTTGGTGTGACGAAGTGACCGGTTTTGAATAATTAAAAGGTTTGTTGTAAACAACTGCTTTTAATTTTGATCGACTCGCCTTTCGCATCTAATTCCTCTTGACGATGATATTCAACAACACTCATAACAAGATCATTAATTTTATATTCTGACCGAAACTTGTGATTTGGTTTGAATGTTTTGAGTGAAAGCTTTGGTTTGTAATCGCCTAGATTTGGTCCATATCCTTTTGGATTGGGTTTTAAAGTAAACTTTTCAATAGTCATATCGATTCACCATGTTTGTAAACAATGCTTTAAACTCTTTAATTTTGTTTTGCAAGCCAATAATTTCGCAAGAAGGTCATCTACCCGATTCGTTGAATGCTTTTGTATGTCGAGAACTGCTTTTGACAATTTAACAACTCACCTTAGCTTTTGATTTTCCAAGGTGAGAGCGTTAATTTGCTTTTTATGTTCATGTTTTAGTTGTTCTATTTCGCATAACAAAGCATTCTTCAAGCGGCTAGATCACGATCCGTCTCTAAATATTTTTCGCTTTGATGAGATTTAGCAAAGCGGCTTCAAAACCTTTTTCACGTTTTCTTGAGTTTTGAAAAGTTGAGTTGCATTTGTAAGCATTCAAAATCCTTGGTTAATAAATGCATTTTTGCTTTTAAGTCCTTATTTAATGCATAACATTCCTCCATTTTGATTTGATGGTCTTGAATTAAACGAGCAAAATCTGGATGAGGCAACAGTCACTTGTTCAACGTGAGTTACAACATGATCATTATTTAGATCCTCAAGTACAACCACGGAGTCAATTTGATTATCAAAGGAAACCATAAGGTCATCTTGATCGTCAAATGTAACTACTGTGGTTAACTTGAAAATCGCCGAATGAGATGTAGATGACTCATTTTGAATAACCGATCCGTGCCGGATTCGATATTGGCGGAGATATTAGTTCGATATGATGATGGTTTGTTCGGCACCGAGACAAGCCATCGATGTCATACATCGGGCCTGTGTCACTCATGTGTAACTCATGCATATTAGCCATCAACATAATATGTGCATTGGCCCGCAAGTCCTCCATATCATCATCCGAGTCTGCATCCGCCATAAAGCTCGTTTTGTTTGTGAGAGATCCACCACTTCATCCTTAAGAGCCAAAAGAAGAGCCTCTTTGAAATAAGCACCGCCCCTAGTCCTTGGCTTTGGGCATGCATTAGCTGTGTCCTTCTCATTGCGCTTGTAGCATCAAGACCATTCAACCCATTCTCGAGCATTTCCTGCTCTACCACTTGAGCTCGTTGTTATTCCTACCCATAGCATTAAACCCTTGACCACCTCCCATTTGACGCACCATAACCACGAATTCGAACTTCAACTCGTCCATTGTTCACAACAAACCGATTTCGTGTATTGGATGAGGAACGAATACGATTGTTGGATTTGTTTGTATAACGGCTAAAAGCATTAGCAATCATAACAAATCCTCGCTGTAATGCTTCGAACGGATCGGATTCCTCATTAGTTTGACTATGAAGTGCTTGATCATTGTTGTTGTTGTAAGGAACCAATTGATTTTGTTGAGATTTCGTGATGGATCGCTTGGTGTGACCGAGGCGCTTGGTTGAGTTGCTTGTTGAGGAGGATAACTTTGTTGAGCATATAAGGCAAGTTGTTGATTTTCCGGATGTGTAGGTGGAGCAATTTGAGCACGGAGAATCCTTTCCCGATCAACTTCCTTTTCATGAGGCTTCAAGTAATCGTACAACAATCCATATGTAGAATGATGCATATTCTTCGCTTGACGGAGAAAAATGACATACTTCTCCCATTCGTGACCAAGACTACTCAGAACTTAGTATTCACCGCAATTCTTGGCATGATGATGTTGTGTTTATCCAAATCATTGATGATGTCTCGAAAATCGATGATGATAAGACTCTAGTGTCTCTCCGTGTTCAATCATGAAGTGTTCATAAGCCAAGTAAATTTTGGATTCCAAATCCTCCCGATTGAGTATGATCCTTCCATAAGAAGATGAATATGGTCCCACATTTCCTTTGCGTCTTTTGAGCATCAACACTTCAAGAATTGGGTTAGGTAATCCTAAAAGGATATATTGCATTGCAAGCTCATCGCCTTCATAGTGTAGAAGTTCATTGGATTTAGATCCGCAACAATGAGCAATGTTTGTTTGTTCATCTCTTGGTGGAATAGCAGAGGATCTCCGGCACAATGATGAGAGGCATCTCAAATGGACCTTCCAAGATAACCTTCTTTAAGAACTTTCCATGTGGCTTCTTCGATCACAAAACCTAAAGAACCTTATCACCCATTGATCGTAGTTTCGGAGTGAGCATTGGAGGTCTATCAAGTGATCCAACTTCATGAATTGATTGTTGGTCGCTTAAAGCTTCACACATCTTTGCAAACCAAGTGGGTTCCTTCATAGTGTTCCTTGATGGATGTTGATTGAATTCATTTGTGTAGGGTTGAACTTGAAGACTTGGCGGTGTTTGAACCATTTGTGGTGGGGAATTGCACCAAGTTGTGGAGTATGTTGTTGATTAAATTGTTGTTGATAAATTGCTTGTTGTTGATTCCATTGTTGATGTTGTGGACTTAGTTGTTGTTGTCGTTGAGGATAAGTGTAAGGAAATAGTTAGAGTATGGTGGTTGAGACATGTTGAAAACTTGTGTTGGTAAAATGGATCTTTGTAGTCGAATGAACCTTTGTTGATGAAGTGTCCTTAGGCGAGAAAAGACAAGAACCAAGTAGCACTTATGCGTAAAACACCAAAGTTACGTGTAACAATAAGGAGTTACGCAGAGGATTTAGCTTACGCGTAAGTAGGAAAAGCACTAAAGTTAGCGAGACAAAAGTTAGGCGAGAAAGTTAGGCGAGGATTTTCTTATGCGTAAGACTAGGCTTAGGCGTAAGAAAAATCTTAGGCGAGGATTTCACGCGTAAGCTTATGCTTATGCGTAATTTTAGGGTTTTGCTCAAATGATCTTTTACACTATCACAAAGGCAAAAGATATCCAAAGTCGACGAT
The DNA here is from genome assembly GCA_022545495.1 of Chrysanthemum lavandulifolium. Classification (NCBI taxonomy): domain Eukaryota; kingdom Viridiplantae; phylum Streptophyta; class Magnoliopsida; order Asterales; family Asteraceae; genus Chrysanthemum; species Chrysanthemum lavandulifolium. The sequence goes on along the minus strand of CM040242.1, from coordinate 101,194,993 downwards.
TTTCGGACTTATCCAAGTAAGAAAACACGGAATAAACCACTAAAATGAAGATCAAACCAAGGAAGCACTTACGCGTAGTTTTAGGGTTTTACTACCCGTAGAAATGCTCGTAACTTTGATTCTGTCCAAAAGTGTTTCTAAACCGGTTTTGTGTGATAAAATAGCTTCAATAACACCAAAATACACAAAAGTGTGAAACTTGATGAACCAAAGCCTCTAAAAAAGCTTACGCGTAGAACTACACCCACGCTCAAAAACTAGATGAAAACAACTATCCACGCATAAAGTTTGAAACTTTTGCCAAAAACAAGTATTTTAACACCTTAAAACGTTGAAAGTACAAGAATCTTGGATTCAAAAGTGTAAAAATACATTTTGATCAAGCCAAAGGTGAGGTATACGCAAGTTAGGCGTGAGACCAAAACTCACTTCAAACAATACGCTCACTCAACTATTAGGCGATTGATACCACTGTTAGGTCACTAGTTTTACAAACACAAGCTTATAAGAAAGAGATGAGGCGATTGAACAAGTAAAACCACACACACACACGATAATATGATACGGTTTACGCGTAGGAGTATGAAAGGAAATAACTTGAACAACCAACCCTCAAATGAGGGTTTACAAGAGTATTTATAGGAGGAAAGCTAGGGCAACACTCCTAGTTTCCATCCTTTCTTTAATGGGCTTGGGCCTAAGCTCATGGGCCTTCTACATAAGCTTAAGGCTAATAACAAACATAAAGGCCATAATAAAGCTAACTATTACATATTAATTACTAACACTTGATTATGGTTTAGGAGTGATTCCAATTAATGAGTGTGACCGCTTTTCAAATGAAATGGGTTCTAAGTTTCAAATGTCAATGATGGGACAAATGTCATTTTTCTTGGGATTACAAATTTCACAAAGTCCCAAGGCATTTTCATAAATCAATCTAAATATGCAAATGAGATTTTAAAGAAATTTGGATTCGATTCTAGTGACCCTGTTGACACTCCCATGATTGAACGTACTAAACTAGATGAGGACCACTAAGGGATCATGGTAGACCAAACGAAATATCGTAGTATGATTGGATCCACGATGTACCTCACACTAGTAGACCGAGATATCTTGTTTGTTGTTTGCATGTGTGCTAGATACCGTGCTAAGCCTACTAAAAAGCACCTTGAAGCGGTTAAACGGGTCTTCGGTATCTCCAAGGAACCATTAATATGGGACTTTGGTACCGAAGGACACCGGTATGTCACTAATGACCTATGCAGATGCCGATCATGCAGATGTCAAGATACTCGTCAAGTACGCCCGAGGTGCTCGGTTTTGGGTGATAAGCTTGTGAGTGGTCTTCAAAGAAGCAAATGAGTACTTCTATTTCTCTACGAGGCGGAATAGATAGCCATGTCATCTTGTTGTGCTCAAATCCTATGGATGAGATCCCAATTATCCGACTATGGCTTTGAATTCAACAAAATCCCTCGCATCGTGATAATAAAGTGCTATTGCTCTCTCATGCAACAACGTACAACACTCAAGAGCAAAGCACATCGACATTCGACATCATTTCATCGGGAGCAAGTTGAAAACGGTATGGTGGAACTTTACTTTGTGAGGACCGAATACCGGTTAGCAGACATCTTCACCAAAGCTCTTCCTAGAGAACGTTTTGAGTTTATTCTTCCACGACTGGGTCTTAAGAGCCTACAACCAGAAACACTCAAACGTCTTCAAGAGGAAGAAGAGGAGTAAAATGTTTCTCTCATCTATCTCTTGTATATATCTATTCGAAAAACAAAATACAAAATTATAAAACTTTCAAAATCCATAAAATTTGAAAAATTCGAAAAATCTTCAAAAAATATTGTCTTTTTGTCATGATTTTCTCGATTCGATAATATCTACGGTCTTGATGCTGTCATTCAAAGAATGACACGGGAGTTTAGATGTTGTTCGAATTTTCATATATAAAAAAAATAAAAAAAAATAAAAATAAAATAAAAAAAAAATAAAAATATTATTTTTTGAGAGAAAGAAAAAAAATGGTTTATTGTCATTTCAGGCAGTAACCCGCTTTTCAAAGAAAGAACAGAGCTATGCTTTATCTTGGTTTTCAAATCTCATGCTCTGATTCTTTAAACAAATCCTTACTATCTAATGAAAATTGGTTGCTTTGAAAAATAACTCGGACTCTATTTTTGATAATCATCTAGACTTAAAAGTTTGTCAAAATATCTATCTCTCAATCAACAACTTATGTCATTGATTGAGGGGGAGAATGATTTCAATTAAATCAAAAAGTTATTTGTCATACAATTGTTTTCAAAAGATAATCATGCATGTTTAATCAATGGAGTCTAAAGTCTCAAAATCTGATCCTTATCAGTTAAAACGCTTTCATAATCAAGTCACAATTCTCCTTAAAAAGCTTTCAAAATCAATTTAAATCTACAGAGATCACAAATCTCAAATGATTTGATAATTGTGATCGGGGGAGAATTTGTGATTTAAATTGGATTTAAACTGATAAATCGGTAAATGGTTTTATAAGGATGTACAAGCTCTCCTTCCCACATGTGCCAAACGATTTCAATTTTCTATGCACATGTTGAGGGGGAGCATCTATCTTAAACCACAAAGATTTGAAACGTGATCAATGTGCAGGTTCCCTCTTGTATGTGCAAAACTCTTTCAAACCTTAAGGCACATATTGAGGGGGAGCAAGCTTATGAAAACCTCATCCTTCCCTTATATGCTTTATCTACTTGTTTTGATCAGGGAAGTGATGTTGATATCCTTTAGAAAATGGTAATCAAAGAAGTTAATTCTTTCTCTTGCCTCCGTGTGTAAAACAATTTGTAACACTTGTTGCACATGTTGAGGGGGAGCTCGTTTTCTAAAATATCAAAAACAATTCAGGTACAAAATGCTTTGATAATATATCACAAGTATCTGGATTGATTTTCAAATGGTTTTCAATTGGTTCCAATGGCAGATGAACAATACCAAATAGACCGACCAACTTTACTTTGTGTATGGTGATATAAGGATGATAAGGTTAGGTATTTGTTCCCATGATCCGCCGAATCAAGGGATCTACCAGGACAATCCACTAGATAGTGTAGAAGTCCTTAGGTATATTGAAAAAGGAGAAAATGAGATATGGGAAGAATGCAAACCGAGACCGAGCTAGTAATCGAATAAACCCAACAAGGTTCTAGCTATGAAGTCTCGTAAGCATGAAGGGGTTGAAGAATGAAAAGAATTGAATGAGAAAAGGGTGAAAATAGATAGCCTCCAATTATTCAACCTTAGGGTAGAAACCGGTTCAATTCATATACTACCGGTGGTTACCAAGGTAACATCGGTATTGAAGACAAGACGTCATGGACCCAAAGGACGCACCGCACTTCATCTTCCCAAACCACTCAAGTTCCTCTTAAAAGGACTTGTTTCATTCTCACGGGACCGACATTATCTATCGACTTTCTCTTAGAGATTGTTGATATTGAAGAAGGAGACCCTCCCTAGTCTCCGATATAGGATCCAAATATGCACAATTGAGTCTAGAGCCACGAGATCATCAATAAATCTCATTAGGACACTTTCAATGAAGACTCTCTTTCACACAATGTGGAAAAGAGATTATATCTTGAGTCCCACGATTATCCTTGTGGTATTTCCGAACATCCGAGTGATATGCAAACATATTCATAATGAAGATGGAAAGCCTTCGAACCAACATCAAACAAGCTCTCGGTAGGTGGCATGTGAGATCTATTCAATAGATCAACCATGTGACAACCGAATGAAACAATGGGTGATTCAATCTTTTGAATCAATCTCGTTCGAGTTATGGATTGACGGATACCTTTGAAAAACCGGTCGTTATGCTTAAAAACTCTTTTCTTTAGCACATCGACCGTGTACGAATATTTCAAATCAAAAGGTGTTTATGATTGATAATTGATTTTCATTAAAACCTTCGTTGTATTGCAAAAACAATTTCTATTGTGCGATACACGATTGTTTTTCAAATCTCTTTTCATCAATCGGTGAATCTCTATATGTGGTTCACTCACTCCGTGTTGTCTTCTTTGAGACGTTCGGTTTGAGAACAGCTAGAGCAAATTGAAACCCCGTCAAGGAAATTCTTTGGAATTATACCGATCACGCAAGATGCTTGTCTCGATCAGCTGGGAACCGTGGGCGTGTACCTCAATTCAACGAAGTGATCAAAGACACTTTCGTGCGCTTTTATTGCTAAATGTTTTATGCAGTACGCCCCACGTTTGTAGTCGATCGAATGAAGCGGTCAATCCATAGCCGCATGCTCACTCAACACATTCATCCGGAAAGAAATCATGATTAGAGCATTAATGACTCGATATTTTCACTCCATGCTTCGCTACGCCGCCAATATCATGAATCAACGAAAGCTTCCGCTACTCTGATGAGAATGTATCATGATCCAGAATGTGAGCATGTCAGTCCGTATGTCACAACATCACATAATACCAACACCACAATGGATGAGTCAGAGATTGATGTTGGCTGATGATCTCAAAAGTTGGCTCAAAATTATTATCACGTGGATCAGTAAAAAGACCTCCACTTGGATTAACCAAACATGCAATGAGAAGAATCGATGACTATGAGCTTCGGAGCAAAGTACTACATCAAGAATGCAAGAACAATTTTTAATGTAATATATGTTTGTACTCAATGTAATTTTAGTATATGTTTGGGGTGACTTCCCTTAGGGGGAGATTGTTAGGATTTAGTAAATCCAGATTATAAAGAGTCGGTCACCTCAAGTATATGTAATCTTTAGAAAGCTCGTAGTCGTAGATTATTATTAGTTAAGTAGTATTTAGTTTAAGTAACACCGTGGAGGACGGACGGGTCTTTACCCACTGTATGCCTGATCCACAGCCCGATAGGTGGCGATTTATGTAATGACTATAAATAATCTCTACCTCCCAAGGTAGAGAGTTTGAGCTCATAATAAGATTTTTCTTTCTCTCACTAAAGTTTCCAAACCTCTAACTTTCTCTCTCTAAAACTCATTATACGCCTATTTGATCTTATGGTTTAGTGTGTTTGTAAAATCCAATATGTTACACTCTGATATTTTCACTCCATGCTTCTGCTACGCTGCTGCAAATATCATGAATTAACAAAAGCTTCTGCAACTCTGATGAGAAGATATCATGATCCAAAATATGAGCATGTCGGTCCAAAAGTTACAACTTCACATGATGGCAACACTACAAAGGATGAGTCACAGATTTATGGTGGCTGATGATCTCAAAGCTGGCTCAAAACTCTTCATCACGTGGATCAGTTAGAGACCTCCATTTGAAAGAACCAAACATGTGGAACTTGAAGAATCAAAGACTACTGGCTATGAAGCAAAGAACTTGATCAAGAATCCAAGAACACCAAAATGTAATATCTGTTTTGTAATTGATGTAATTGAGGTGACCTCCCTTAGGGGGAGATTGTTAGGATTTAGAAAATCATGTGGTTAAAGAGTCGGTCACCTCAAGTATAGGTATTCGTTAGAAAGCTTGTAGTCGTAGTCTATTAGTGTTAGAAACTAGTTTATTAAGTAACACCGTGGAGGACGGACGGGTCTTTACCCACTGTATGCCTGATCCACAGCCCGTAGGAGGCGTGTCTTGTAAGAACCAATAAATACCCTTTGCCTAGCAAGGCAAAGGGTTGGAGCTTTTCATAATATCATTTTTCTTTGTCTCACTAAGTTCCCAACTCTCTTCCACTTTCTCTCTCTAGAACTTTAAACCATTCGATCCATATAGTGTTATGTGATGTGTTTATGAAAAGCAATATATTACACTACTTAAGAGTGTTTTGGCATGATTAGATGCTTGAGATAGGTTCTAAACTTTTTATTTGATCATATACATCATTGAATCACCCCCAGTAACAACAAAATTGAAAAATTAAGCTTTTAAGGTTTATAAGTGCGTATAAATGGGTACTTTTGATTCTGTGTATGTTTGATGTTAAAATTGGTTAGAACTTGTTTCTTTAGCTTCTAAGATAGTGCGGAACTTGTATGGATGATTTTCCATGGTTGGATCCCTTACACGTAACATTAGGGTTTAGGGTTTAAGTTGAAAACTTACGCCAAGCGTGTTTACGCGTATCTGGTTAACAAATTGTTTAGCCTTGTGATCTTGAAAGTGTTTGAATTACATGTTAAGATGTTTGTCATGTTTAATTATTACAGGCTTCTACATGTAAAGGAATCAGAATCAAGGTGTTCTTGGCTTACGCTTAAGGAACACCTTATGCGTAGAGGTTTTGCATAAGAGAATTCTTACGCATAACACTTACGCATAAGGGTCTATAATGGGACTACGCGTATCCTGTGAAGGATATGTGTAAACTTGGATTTCTACACCTAAGGGCTACTCTTACGAGTAAACCTTATGCGTATGTCCTTTGCCTAAGCCTACACATAAGCTCTTAAGCTAAGAGTATACTCCTACGCGTAAGCCAATCTTACGCCTAAGGGTTACTCCTATGCTTAAGCTTACGTCTACGCTTAAGGCTGTCATGTTTACGCATAATGATGGATCTAAACACACACCTTGTGTTATTTATATTTTGAATTATATTATTAAGCACGCGGAATATACTTAGTAATACTTAGAAGACAGATTATATGATGTAAGTAAACAAGAACAATAAACACAAAGCTCCAATATTATTAAGAAATAATACGAGTGATCTTGCTTATCACTAGGGTTACACCTTGAAGCTAATATGAATGATACGTATGTAATTCATTGACCTAGGATCTCCTTTTATAGCACAAGGAGTCCTTTAAAAGATAAGTATAAACCTAACAATATAGAATATACACAAGATCTTTTCTATACTTATCAATACACGTTTACTTAACAATTATCTAATAGCAGTGGTAATATTGTACTGGCAGTGGTAATGTGTTTCCACTGCTAGTGTAAACATCAGCAGTGTTAACCACAAGCATATCAGTAGTAACTGTTATCTTCATTCCCAACACATAAGCTTACTTGTTTACGCCTAAGCCAACTTGTAACTTAATTTTTAAAATGTTACGCGTACAAACTTGTAATAAGTTACTCATAATGTCACAAAACCAAAATGTCACTAATAAGCTACAAAAAGTTAAAATGTTGTGTGATTAAGTGAAATTTGGACTTTAACATTCAAAATTAACATACTCAAGTAACTTATCACGTCAACTTTGGACTATTGGACTAAAAGTGACTTTGGACTCATAACATTCATAACAACTTCAATAATTGGAAAATAAAATCAACTTTTGACTAACATAATGTCTTTCGATATGTTGGTTCTTTTGTCTCAATACCTTTCATATCACGAAATGGACGTCGTCATAGAAAATATCAATGCACCAAATGAACTCACAGTAGAAGATATCTTCCCAACTGGTTACCACAAATCAATTGGAAAGAACAAACTCAGAGTCGATTTTGAGAACTTCACCTGCTCAAAATCATCATGTAGAGTTGCTGTGGATATCCTCAAAGTTCATCCCTACAAGAATATGCTAACCAACTCAAAGAACAAGCACGAAATCTATATCCATCAATTCGCACACGATGGAAAAGATTGATGGTCATGATTCTGTCAAAATAACTCTCAACGACAAGGAAGTCACTGTCACGGTAGCAGATCTTCGTACTATTCTTCTTATGCCAGCAATACAACCTGCTGATTATGCGCCAACTCTAAATGAAGAGGCCATAATGCAATTCATGGTCGACATTGGTTATGATGAAGCTGCCGGAGTCATCATGAAACACTCCATTGTCGATCTGAAGAACATCCCTCAACCTTGGAGGACACTGTAGATCATGATCACTAAGTCTGTATCTGGAAGAGACAGCGGTCATGAGCATCCTAAACTCATGCACCAGCAAACTTTATAGGGAATGGTCAACAAACAACACATTGACTATGCAAGTCTGATATGGGAAGATATGATGCAGCATCTCAAAAAGCCTGGGTCAAAGGTTCCCTTTATCAGATATATGAAGTTGTTTATTTAGAACATTCTCAAGCGAAGTTGGGACATCCCCATGAGAATTAATGACCCCAAGAATCATTCCGTGTTATTTGAGCCTACATTGAACATTGTCAGATTTAAGGACTCATAAACAAAGAAACAAGGTGCAGTGTTACTTGACTGCCTTTTTACTTGACTGCCTTTTCACTGATGCAATCAAGAGAGCGGCAAAGGAAAAGGCTGAGGAAGAATCCCGTGCTAAAGCAGATGAAGAAGAAAGGATTCGAATTGAAGCTGACAGCTACATCCAAGACAATCTTGAACATAAACCTGAACAATCTTCAGAGCCTCCCCATGACCCATCCACAACTGAATCATCTTCTCACTCCTCACCACCACCATCAAAAGAAACAACCAGATCATCATCCAAGTCAGTCAAGAAACCTACTGATACATGGGCATCTCATGCCAAGACCAAGATCCAAAAGGCTGTTAAGCAAGCTGTTGACAAAAAGTTGAATCAACTAGCTGACTGGGTCAATCTACTTGGTCAAGAGATGAAAATTTTCATTGAGTAAAGAGATCAGCTCAAGCTATTCCTGAACAGAGATATTCAAGCTGAAATGGAAGAGAAGATCAAGGAATATACTCATCAATTCCTTCTACAATATGTTCCAGGAATAACGAGAGATATGTTCTCCACGCAATTTTATCATACCTTGAGAACGCTGATAAGGCAGAAAATCGTTACAACACCGGTGACAATGCAGACAAGACCAGTACAACCTCCTATTGTAACAGAAACTGATCTACTATCACAGTTGATAGTTCAGATGATTGCTCGATCTTCGACGCTCACATTTGACGAATTAAAGTTTCTAGAGGTTCTCCTTGCTCACTAATTAAAGACTACTTGCAAGGAAGCTGCTGGTCTTGAGAAGCACTACAGAGATGATGATAACCAGTACAAAGATCTAAAGGCAAAACGTCAGAAGAAAACAGGCGAGTCTTCATCATCCATGCCACCACCACCACCAAAGACCACCACCACTACTGGAGCATCTCAACAACCTCCTGCAACTGATAAACCTCAGGATTTTGCGTCATCACTACCACTGGAGAAAACTGGCAATCATATTCAATGCACCGGTGGTGACGACGAAGAAATTCCTGAGCCCCAGCAACAGCCCTCATCTCCACCATCAACTAAGCAACAACCAGGACCATCATCCAAACCAAAGAAGAAGAGATACATCTATGTCGTCTCCTGGTTAGATGAAGATGACACCGAAGAATATGAATGGTTCAGCAAGCTAGTTGATGCTACACCTCGATTACCGGAAGTCCAAGAACCGGTAGATGGTCGCACTATGGAGCATGTAAAGATTATTCATGACAAATTCAAGGTTAAGAAGATGACGAAAGGGGAGCTTCGCTGGATCAAGAATGATGCATTTCAACTGCTAAAAGACAGCTCCGACAGCGCTATTGAAGTCGAATACCATCTCGACAACATCGCTCGAGCCATGTCTAACAACACTGACTGGCTCAACCCCGAATCGAACATTGACTTCACAAGAAAGGATAAGACTCCATACTATACTGACTGGACCAAACCGCTACCAACCATTGGCCGACCAGAGCAACCCAAGATTCCTTACCAATACTTCTTCAGCAATGACTAAGAATTTCTTCAGCACGATAGCGACATAAGCAAGAAGTACGCTTGATACCCTTACACAACGCGTTCGGGGTCAAAGGAACTTCCTTTTCGTCGAGCAAGTTTTTCAACACCCTAGGCAGTGAACCTAATCATTGTAGTGTAGTATTAGGGTAAGCCACGGGTATTGATATCGTTCTCTAGGGGAATAGGAATGCTAGTGAGAAGTTACTACGCTAAGGTTGGGGTTGAGGAAGATTATTTTTTATCTTTTTATATTTTTTAGGAAATTGAAAGGTACGAATCTCGGGGTTTGGATTTGGGGGATTGGTATTTCTACCGATTACTTCTACTTATGTAATTATCTAATTAACTAAGGTGAGTCTATGTCTATTGTTTTGTGCTAGTATGATGATTAAAAATGTATTTGCTTAGGCTTTATTACTCCCTAGTTATCTCCTATTGATGGTTGAATTGTCACGTCTTTATTCTTAATTGCGTTGTGTTTCTAAGGTTGTAGGTTATGCGTTTATCCCTAACTCTTTGAAGCTACGAAAGGTTAATGACTACAAAATCTCTAGGATTCATAAACTTAACACTAAGGTATTCTTTGGATGTTTAGCCTACAATTACTCTAGGTGATTATAAACTAAGGTTCAACAAAGATTAATCAAGCATTAATAGCACAACGAATGACCTATCGCAATACTAGGTCAATCACAATTAAGATAAGAGACAACCAATCAATATTCAATAACTAAGTTTCATATTACCTAAGCAAACACACAAGTAAATTAGCCGGACATGGAGAACATGCAAGCATACACACAGTTAATTGAAGACATAATTAAATTAATGAAGTAAAACACTTATCTTGATGTAAGATAGGGTATGGAACCCTAAAATACTCTACAAGACAGCCTTGGTTCGGTTTAGGTTTTTACTCCACAAAACTACACACTGAAAACTAAAAAATTCAAATTATATATATAAGGTTACAACTGCAATGGCGTCACTCTTTAATTTGTTACGCCGTCGGGTCGCCGTTATTAGAGTTTCGTCTTGGCCACGTTATCATTGTGACGGCGTCACCTTATGCCTGTGACGCCGTCGCCTTGAGTCTCTGACGCCGTCTGGATCAAATCTAGGCCGTCTGAGCTGCGACGTCCTACTCTTTTAAACCTGATGCCGTCACTTGTAAATAAGCAATATGGTTACTGAGTCGTCACAAAACTTGTTCCGACGGCATCACAATTAGAACATGACGCCGTCCCCTTTCAATTCAGCAGCTTGAGTGTCTCGATTCTTGACTTTTGCCATTTTCTTCGTATATTCGCGCCTTTTCGTCCGAATAAGTGTCATTCCAGCAATTTGCCTTCAAAAGACCTAAAAAGTGAAAAGGAACGAATTTAAGTAATAACGGATACAAAAGTGATCAAATAAGGGCTTAAATGACCCCTCGAAAAGGTACATTTTAAATCCTTATCAAATATCCCTACACTTGGTATTTGCTTGTCCTCAAGCAAATGTGCTTTTAGCCAATTGATTTAGAAGTTAGGGGTCATGAAGCATTAGTTTAGAACAATTCACAACACATATAAGCCCTGAAAAAGTCATAAGAAGCACGGAAATTACATACTAGCACCTCACATGGGGTGTTTGGATACTCACATCTCTCGGGTGTATATGAAATATAACAAGTTGGAAATGGAAGATAAACACTCATTAACCGGTCCTAGTACATAGATTACCATAGGCTTGATACTAGATCAAACCTCCATCGCTTTGGCGTAAGCACCTAGGAAAGACTATCCAATAGGTCTTTTAAAGGGTTGTAATGTTAGGCTTACGGTAGGGAAACAAAGGGCTTGGTGGGATAGGCGATTTAGTGGTGGCAAGTCAAAAATCTTTATGTTACCAGCATGAGAAGAATGGCGTTGCTAATCCAAGACTCGACACCCTAAACTCTAAGTAACTTGAAATAAACAAACATAATTTCAAAGATAGATGTAGGACGGTAGCCCCTTTTTTTTTCAACACTTTATTTTTTTCTTTTTCTCTTTTTTCTATTTTTTTTTCATACACTTTTACTCTACCATCCTCTATGATAACATCAAAATAGTAGGGATTTATAGGCACATCCCTACACTTGAGTTTTTATTACTCTAACACTAATTTGACCCGAATTGAAAAGATCAAAACACTTGGAGTACATTATTACGCAAATAAAGGGAATTTGAATTTAACGTTCCTTCCCGTCATTTCATAAAGTTTAACGTTTCCCATGAGTCCCAATCGTCCTAAAACTGTGTATAAAGGATATGACTCGACTTAGCAACTTATGCAAGCAACTAGATAATTGAACTAAGGGTTTAGTATGATAACAATAATGCACTAAAAGTGAGTGCATACAAGGTAGGCTAAGGCGATTTGGGTGTACATTTGGGGGTAGATTGTAAGCAATGCTCTTCATTGATATTCCGGAAGACCGAAACAACACGAGAACCGCGAAAAAGGATAGGCTCTGATGGGTTAACTAGGGGTATCGTGTACTAAAGATGAGTACAACGCAAGGGTGTGGGGGAATTACTCAACCGATGTGGAAGAAGTAATTATATTACGGGTATCAAACAAGGGTTATCCTAATGCCTCTTATCACTTAGTTATTCCTAACTACACAAGTGTAGTCTTACTAGCGGTCTCGGGATGCATCACAAAACAAGTTCTAGAATCTATTATAATACCAGTTCACACTCTAAGCATTAAAGATGAATGCTTTAATTCCTACTAATCTAAGGGCGATCCTCACATTTTGGGTGGAATTTAAGTGGTAAAGGGTTTTTGTGCTTGTCATATAATTTCCTATCCATGAGACGCTTTACTAAGACTAATGGCCCACTCCTATATGTCATGAAAATTTTTAATTTGGTGCCAAAATTACCCTAACCGATATTTCTCATGGTTTATTACACAAATGAAATTGGACAAAGCGAATAGTCAAGGATAAGCATAGTTTCAAAGTTCCCGTTTTATTTTCCCTCCCTACACTTAAACTGAACATTGTCCCCAATGTTCCCCGAAAGTATCAAAGTTATGATAATGGAAGGTAATTAAAGACAAAAGAAACTAGTACTCCCCTGATTAGCTCGGTAGGATCTGTATAAAGTGGTGGTTACATCTTTCTTCAAGAAGAATGTTCATGCGAAAAGCTCCTCCTCATCTTATGTATCTTCTTCTTGGTAAATTAAACCCGCACACTTGAAAAACCAACGAAACCTTCGCGTAAAATCGGCGGTAATAATATATATAAGACTATACTAAACTAGGATATAATGCTTGTGGAATGGATGTTTACGATTTTCGGAAAATTAAGACCTGAAATTCCAAAATTTATAAGTAGCTTAGAAATCGAGAAAAGTCATAAGTCAAGTCAGATCTCCCGACGCCGTCAGTTATCCCGACAGAACCGGTCTGCGATTTTACGGAAAAATTGAAAATATTTATCTTTAAAATGGAAAAATTTCGCAAAACATCCATTATGACTCGATACAAGCATTTGACTCGAACAAACACATGTATATCTTTTAATTAATTGTAATTCTCATGTTTACGTTTCTTTTGAAAACGTGTAATCCTCCTACACTTATCCCTTATGTAAAATACCTTTATATGTAATTGTCGAGGTTAAAGACAAAATAAAGCATTTTTACAAATTTAAACATAAGAATAAACAATAAATAAAAGATACACGACACACAAACAAGCAAACAATTAAGCATGGGTTGCCTCCCATGAAGTGCTTTTCTTTATTTATAAGTCTTGTAGCTAGACTCGAATTCGTGCCCCTACGTGGTCTCGTTTTGCATCCTCAATGAGAATTCTATCATGTTGACAAAATTTTCATTGACTCTATACCTAGGCCCTAGGGTTAAGAAATCCTTATAATAAAGCCTCCTTCTTTCCCACATGAATTTAAAACCTTTTTCAACATCGTCCTTGCTTTTGTCCTCAAAAGCTTTAATGTTGTCTCGTTCAAAAAGGGATAGATGGCCATATTCATTCGTCTTCCAAGGCATCCTATAAGGGATCTCATCGTTTCCTTCCTTAAACCTAACCGTTCCCTCATACTTGTTATGGCTCATTTTAGATGTTTCAACAAACGGTTTTCCTAGCACTACTTGGGATAAGCTATAGTTAATGACACATCCAATATCTTCTAGGACCACAAAATCAACTAGGTAGGTGAAATTTCCTATAAAGACGTGTACATCCTTGACTCTTCCCACAAAGTTGCAAACACCACCAGGATACTTAGGGTCTCTCCTAATCTTAAGTCGCTCATTCATAATGTCATTGTAAACAGCTGATGACATCACATTATTGAGAGATTCTGTATCTATGTAAGCGTGCTCGACATTCCTATATCCGATCATACAAGGAATTTTGAGGTTCCAAGGATTTCCTCTCCTAATCTTTGGGCATATCCTAATGATGGGTGATCGGGGATTATCGATTATGTATTGATGGTAAGCAACCTCTTCCTTAGTAGGGAAAAGATTGAAATAAGCACTATCCTCCTTATTCACATTTCTATTCACTAAGCCATTTTCTGAATTACTGTCGATCATGGAGCCAACTACAGAGGCGCTGACCACTTTCTCAACAGCATCCCTAATTGTACTATCAATTATCTTTTGCAAATCTTGAAGGTCGGTGTTTCTACTCACATAACGGCTTCGGCGGTTGTTTTGGTCATTGGGTTGGTTTTTGATTGAAAGTGATTTATTCGGTGGTGGGTTGTTGGTTGATGAGCAATCACCTTCCATGATGAAAAGTGATGGGATTACTAACAAAGGTCACAAAGAAGGGGGATAGACTATGAGGAAGCTAAAAATTGAGAAAAAAGTTTACTTGATAGGAATCAAGCAAGGAAACCTAAACGAGGTGGACTCCTAACTAGCTATTCTATTCCCTGGCAGCGGCGCCAAAAACTTGATACGCTTACACAACGCGTTCGGGGTTAAAGGAACTTCCTTTTCGTCGAGCAAGTTTTTCAACACCCTAGGCAGTGAACCTAATCGTTGTAGTGTAGTATTAGTGTAAGCCACGGGTATTGATATCGTCTCTAGGGAATAGGAATGCTAGTGAGAAGTTACTACGCTAAGGTTGGGGTTGAGGAAGATTATTTTTATCTTTTATATTTTTAGGAAATTGAAAGGTACGAATCTCGGGTTTGGATTTGGGGGGTTGGTACTTCTACCGATTACTTCTATTTATCTAATTATCTAATTAACTAAGGTGAGTCTATGTCTATTGTTGTGTGCTCGTATGATGATTAAAAATGTATTTGCTTAGGCTTTATTACTCCCTAGTTATCTCCTATTGATGGTTGAATTGCCACGTCCTTATTCTTAATTGCGTTGTGTTTCTAAGGTTGTAGGGTATGCGTTTATCCCTAACTCTTTGAAGCTACCAAAGGTTAATGACTACAAAATCTCTAGGATTCATAAACTTAACACTA
This sequence comes from Chrysanthemum lavandulifolium, assembly GCA_022545495.1. Classification (NCBI taxonomy): domain Eukaryota; kingdom Viridiplantae; phylum Streptophyta; class Magnoliopsida; order Asterales; family Asteraceae; genus Chrysanthemum; species Chrysanthemum lavandulifolium. Next base: position 101,179,762 of record CM040242.1, on the reverse strand, counting down.
AGGTATTCTTTGGATGTTTAGCCTACAATTACTCTAGGTGATTATAAACTAAGGTTCAACAAAGATTAATCAAGCATTAATAGCACAACGAATGACCTATCGCAATACTAGGTCAATCACAATTAAGATAAGAGACAACCAATAAATATTCAAAAACTAAGTTTCATATTACCTAAGCAAACACACAAGTTAATTAGCCGGACATGGAGAACATGCAAGCATACACACAATCAATTGAAGGCATAATTAAATTAATGAAGTAACACACTTATCTTGATGTAAGATAGGGTATGGAACCCTAAAATACTGTACAAGACAGACCTTGGTTCGGTTTAGGTTTTACCCACAAAACTACACACCGAAAACCGAAAAATTCAATTTATATATAAGGTTACAACCGCGACGGCCTCTTTAATTTGTTACGCCGCCGGGTCGCCGTTATTATAGTTTCGTCTTGGCCACGTTATCATTGTGTGGCGCCACCTTATGCCCGTGACGCCGCTGTTTGAGTCTCGACGCTGTCTGGATCAAATCTAGGCCGTCTCGAGTCGCGACGCCCTACTCTTTAAAACCCGATGCCATCACTTGTAAATAAGCAATTTGGCTACCGAGTCGTCACAAAACCGGTTCCGACGGCCTCACAATTAGAACCTGACGTCGTCCCCTTTCAATTCAACAGCTTGAGTGTCTCGATTCTTGACTTTGTCCATTTTTTTTGTATATTCGCGCCTTTTCGTCCGAATAAGTGTCATTCTAGCAATTTGCCTTCAAGAGACCTAAAAAGTGAAAATGAACGAAATTAAGTAGTAACGGATACAAAAGTGATCAAATAAGGGCTTAAATGACGCCTCGAAAAGGTACATTTTAAATCCTTATCACATGTACCTTGCTACGGTACAAGTTCGGATGAGACAATTCTCCACCAATATTCAGCTTCAGTACATCACAGCCTTGTTGATATATATTCGAAGCAGAGTGATCCAGGAATGTCTTGAAGATCTTCAACTTGCTGTGGAATCTTACCAGAAACAAGTCAACCTCACAAAACCGCTGCTACACTTTCCCGACATCAACCAACTCTCTTAGTTTACCATTTTGAAGAAACCGAAGTTTGGAGTTGTTTACCGTAGTGAACTTCACCATAACTGCTTCTTGGCGTACAACGATGTTCATAAATTTTGTGATCTGATAAGGTTTTAAAATGTACCTTTTTTAGGGGTCGTTTAAGCCCTTATTTGATCACTTTTGTATCCGTTATTACTTAATATCGTTCCTTTTCACTTTTTAGGTATCTTGAAGGCAAAATGCTAGAATGACACTTATTCGGATGAAAAGGCACGAATATACGAAGAAAATGGACAAAGTCAAGAATCGAGACACTCTGTGTCATTGAATCAAGGGACGGCGTCAGCACAACTAGCTTACGCCGTCGGACAACTTTTGTGACGGCTCAAGAGTAAATTGCTCATTTACAAGTGACGGCTTTGTGTTTTAAAAGAGAGGGCGTCGCAACTCGACGCCCTAGATTTGATCCGACGGCGCCGAAGATGAAGCCGACGCACACAACCATAAGGTGACGCCACACAAGCTACAACATGCGCCAAGTAGGCGATACTATTTTGGCCATAACTTTTGCATACGAACTCGGATTTAGGTGATTCAAAAGCCCACGTGACCGGAACGAGAAAATCTACAGTTTGGTAAAAAAGTGGTCGTGATGCCGTCACTCTTTAGGTGTGACGCCGTCACCCTTTGCCGACAAAAAGTCTGCCTATAAATATAACATTATAGCTTCACTTTTTGTAAGCCTTAAACCCTATGTCTGATTCGTGTTTTTCCAGCAACTTAAAGGGTTTCAAACACTCTATAAACATCGTGTAATGGTTTGTTTGTTAATCCAATCCTATGGTATGTCTTCAATTATCATGATTGTTGCTTGCTCTTCATTAATTATGCTTGGCTAATTCACCTAGTGTTTGCTTATGATTGTATGAAACTTGTATGTAATTAATTAGATCTTATTGATTTCTTAGTGATGCTTGTGTCTATCTTCATCATTAGGGGTGTGACAATTTCAATGAGTCTAATTGGTTTAGTTTATAATTCTTGCATCCTACTGTCTCTTGTTTGATTGGTTGTCTCTTATCTTAATTGTAATTGGCTTAGGAGTGCAACTAGGCTATCGTTGTGTTTAATACTTGACAAATCTTTGGTAGTTTATGAATGACTTAGTGGATTTCGTTTACTAAACCCAAAGATAACCTCAAAGTTAGTTTATGAATGACTTAGTGGATTTCGTTTACTACACTTAAAGGTGACTTCAAAGAGTTAGGGAATGCACACCTTACGACCTTAGAAAACACAACGTAAAGAATAAGGGACGTGACAATTCAACCATCAATAGGACGTGACAAGTCAAGAGGTAGAATTGGATAGCTAGCAAGGAGTAATACATCATAAGTAGATACGCTCACGCCCTCGGTAGACCCATAATTTAGTTAGTATCTTTTGGGATAGTTGGCTAGCAACTAATTCCACCCTCCCTCCAAAACCGAGATTCATAAAATATAAAATACAAAATAATCATCCTCGCCTTTAGACTTAAATCGACATACACTTCACCTAATGACACTATTCCCTAGAGAACGATATCAATACCGTGGCTTACCCTAATACTACACTACAGCAATTAGGTTCACTGCCTAGGGTGTTATAAAACTTGCTCGACGAAAAGGAAGTTCCTTTGACCCCGAACGACGCGTGTAGTGTTATCATGATCACACATTGAAGAAGGTTCGTGATGGGTTAGCGTATCTGTTGAAGGAGATAGAGCAAGGAATTGGGTCAAAGAAGAGGTGGAATTCTGAGGAAAGGATGGATGTTAAGAAGATAATCAAGAGGTTGAATGAAAGGCTGTTTCATTGAGATCAGATGCGGAACTTAGAAAGCTTTGTGGGTGGAAGATAGAGTTTCTCGCTTACGGGATATCAACTTCAAGAGAGAATTCCTGGTCTAATTGAATGATTGTCTGGTACTCTTTAAAACTATCTTGATTGACATTTGGATTACATGATCTGTATATTGACTATGGCTTGTGCACACATAACAGTGTACAACCTGTACTTGTAATGAAAGGACCATGTGGTACGCATCAGTGCCACAATCCTATAAAAAGAGCGAAAGCTTCTTACTTTTGAGTAAAACTTATCAAAACTTTCATTATTCAAAGTTTTGCTCAAAAGAACAAGTATTTCCCCTTATGTTTTTAAAAACTCAAAAGTTAGTATTACTTGTTGAGGGGGAGTATTTGCTAAAAATCTTTGTTCACAAATCGTTCTTCGTGGAAATCTTCCCACAAAACTTGAAATGGTCATATTAGATGTCAAAATTTCATCAAAAATAACATTTATATGCCATTTTTTAGCGGGAGAAAAAAATGAGTGATACAAATATGATCTGTACTCTAAGACTTAACCAATGAATTGACGAGATCTGAACTGTCATACATCGAAAAGATTTTTCTTCCAAGACTTATCCGAGTAGATCGTACCTATTCGAGAAACTCTTGATAGACATGAACTTTGACGGGTTTGACAACTTTCTCAAGGATTGTGCACACCTTCAAGGTAGTTATTAGAGCTAGTTGTCACCTAAAAGCTGCCAATGTATCTCTTTAACTATGCAACGTAACCGTGTCTCGCATGGACTTGTCTATCGTGAGTCGATCAATTCAAAAGTGCGAGCTCTACCCTCACTGTGCAGATTTTTGTCAAAACACTTGAACACATGTGGAGGGGGAGTATTTCTGAAAATACAAAACTCTCGAAGTGTTACAAAATGTTTTCACTCATAAACACTTTGAGTGATTTTCAAGAAAATGGTTTTATGGCAACATAGGATAGTCATGGAGTTATAAGGTGACTAAGGTTAGGAATAACCGTCCTATGATCCGCAAGGACACCACCAATAGCTAGTACTTAGAAGTCCTTAGGTATGATTATGAAAAAAAAAGAGAAAATGAGAATCGGAGAAAGATGGAGTTCTAGAATTAAAATGAAAAGTAAAGAAAAGGGTGAAAATAAATAGCCCTCAAAATTATTCAACTTAGGGCAGACACCGGGTTCAATTCATATGCTACTGGTTGTCACTAGATGACACCGGTACTGGATTAAAAGTCGTCATGGACCCAGTGACGCAATGCACTAAACCTTCTTAGCCACTTAAGTTTCTCTCAACAAAAGCTTGTTTCATTCTCACTGGGAACCCTCGTAGACTATCGCCTTTCTCTTAGAGATTCTTTGGTATTGAAGAAGGAGACCCTCTCCTAGTCTCCGCTCAGAAAACCAAAGCGCACTATTGAGTCTAGAGCCATGAGATTCATCAAAAGATCTCTTAGAACATGTCACATTTCATCACTTGTCGCTCAACATTAAGGACGCAAGTGATACAATTCTAGAGTCCTACATGCATCTTAGCAACTGTCAAGAACATTTATGAGGGGTTCACAACTATGATCCTCGGTGATTGAATAGAAACTCCTACCGTGGTTAACATCAAACACTCGACAAAGCAGTCGCCGGTAGCCCTTGTGGTTTACGCTTAGTGTTGTCTCAAACGTTATACGATCGTGGGGTGATGCTTCGTGTACCTCATCGACTCACCGAATCAGAGGTGTACTTGCACATCGTGTTATCCTACTTGAGGACTCGATTCAGAATAGCCTTTGCTAGAATTAGAGATGTGTTTTCACACTATGCTGTTAACTCGCTCGAAGTTCGAACTTGTAAGTGCTGGAAATCCCGCTAAGGAGATTCCTTTCAAGAATCGAGTCCTGAAGATGTGGGTCATTACTTGAACTTGTTCAATGTAATGCCAACTGTCCCTTATGGGATTCGGATGGCGGATTCGCCCGACCAAGGTGAATGGAATCAAGACACTCATCAGAAGAACAATCGTAGTGGTTAATTCTCTAAGAAACGATCACAGTGTTAGATATTAACTTTTCACATACACATCAAACCATAACACAAGGTGGCGAATAAGATGGAATTCTAGAGAGAGAAAGTTAGAGGTTTAGGGAACTTAGTGAGAGAAAGTGAAAGATATTATTCTGAGCTCCAACTCTCTACCTTGGAAGGTAGAGAGTATTTATAGTCTTACATAACTCGCCACACTTTGGGTCGTGGATCGTGCATCTGATGGGTAAAGACCCGTCCGTCCTCCACGGTGTTACTTAACTAAATTACTACTTAACTTAAAGAACTACGACTACGAGCTTAACGATTACATATACTTGAGGTGACCGACTCTTTAATACTGGGAATTTCTAATTCCTAACAATCTCCCCCTAAGGGAGGTCACCTCAATAATGTACCAAAATTACATAGAATACAAATAAATATAACATTAACACTTGATCTTGCATTCTTGATGTAGTTCTTTGCACTTAAACTCGTAGTCATTGATTCTTCACATTGCATGTATGATTGATCCAAGTGGAGGTCTTTTACTGATCCACGTGATGATAATTTTGAGCCATCATTTGAGATCATCAGCTATCAACAATCTCTGAGACATCCATTGTGGTGTTGTGACTTTGGGACCGACATGCTCACATTCTGGATCATGATATCTTCTCATCAGAGTAGCGGAAGCTTTAGTTGATTCATGATATTGGCGGCAGAAAGCGAAGCTTGGTGTGAAAATATCGAGTCATTGATGCACTAATCATGATTTCTTTTGAGATGAATGTGTTAAGTGAGCATGCGGTCGTGGATTGACCGCTTCATTCGATCACCGCAAGCGTCGGGCGCATTCGCATCGGGCGCATTCGCATACAATGATTAGCAACAAATCGCACGAAAGTGTCTTTGATCACTTTCGATGAATTGAGGTACACGGCCCACGGTTCCCGTTGATCAAGACAAGTAACGCTCTGTGATCGAGTAGGATTCTAAGAATCTCCTTGACGGGGTTTCGCAATGTTCTAGCCGTTCTCAAACCGAACATCTCAAAGAAGACAAAGACGGAGTGAGTGAACCAAATAATTTTAAGTCCAATGATTGATGAAAGAGATTTGCACATACTAGGGAACCTACACATTGGGATAAATGATCACGTTTCAAATCATAGGTTTAAGATAGGTGCTCCCCTCAACATGTGCATTGAAAAATTGAAATCGCTTTGTCACATGTGGGAGGGACAAGATGTTCATTCATGTGAAACCATTTACCTTAATATCGGTTTAAATCTAATTTAAATCACACATTCTCTCCCGATCACAATTATCAAATCATTTGAGATTTGTGATCTCGTATAGATTTAAATTGATTTTGAAAGCTTTTAGGAGAATTGTGACTTGATTGTGAAAGCGTTTGAACCGATAAGGATCGGATTTAAGACTTTAAACTTCATTAAAAAAAAACCATGCATGTAAATCTTTTGAAAACAATTTAATGCCAAATAACTTTTAATTTAATTGAAATCATTCTCCCCTCAATCAATGACGAGGTTGTTGATTGAGAGATAGAGATTTTGACAAATAAGTCCCGATGATTATCAAAAATAGAGATTGAGTTATTTTTCAAAGCATTTAGTTTTCGGCAGATAGAGTTTATAGAATCGAGCATAGGATTTGAAAACATGGTAAAACATGGCTCGTTTTTCTTTAAAACCGGTTATTGCCTCAAGATGACAATAAACCATTGTTTCTCTTTCTCCCAAAAATAATTTTTGATTTTTGAATTTTTTTTTTTTTTTT
>CM040242.1:101134393-101172902 GCA_022545495.1 Chrysanthemum lavandulifolium | reverse complement strand
ACTTGTGCGATTTGACCAACCGATCACCTACCGTTTGGATGAACTTAAGAATTAGGGGTGAGTGTTTGTTGCTAACGCCCGGCACTCACTATTATAAGTCTAGCATGTAGCGGTACTTAATGACTCGGCTTAGGGACCGGAACAACAAGACTTATGAGGGACACCGACTTCTCCGTGGTGGCATCTTTGCCGATAGGTTAGGCGAATTGACCAAATCTTGTCTATTCGTCTTTGACCCCACCAAGTAATTGGAAGTAAGTAGACGTAGACATAACTAGCTAGGAGGATTAACTAGGTTAGCACCACTCTCCTCTATTGATTTAAACTTTACCTTTTATCTGCTTTTATCTGCTTTAGTGGCTAATTAATTAATTCCTTATCAAAATCATTATTAAAATCTGTGACACTTAGACTTAGCAATAATCCAACTCACATAGCTCTTGGGACGACCTCGGTTTTACCGAATACTACACTACACACGATCGGGTACACTGCCCGTTAGTGCATTAGGGTAGACCATAGGTATAACGAGACTTTATAAATATTAAAACCTGGTCAGTAAAACCCGCATCACTAATTAAATCTGAATTTAATTGAAACCGGATTTTAGCATTAATCTATTTCAAATCAAATTTAAAAAAAAATACCACATGTATTAAAAAAAATACCACATAAATTCAATGATGACATGGATTAATGACATGGCATTATGGGATGCCAAGTGGAATAATATGTGGCATGTCTCCTCTTATATATAATGTATAGATATATAATTTTAAAGTTATAATTATATATATAATCGTAATCCGTAAAACGACGTGGGATGTAAATAAACTAAAACACTTAATAACATCGTCATTTCCACTTGATCACAACTGGGAACATTTCACTTATTCGTAAGTGATGATCTTTGATAAATTTCAAACTAAGACAATGTAGCACGTAAATTAACTTAAAACGTTAAGCACGCACACACCCTATTGAATTAGACAATTCAATGATCTATTGAATAAGAATATTCAATGCTCTATTATTTTGGTCGCGAACCAAAATGTTTATCATATTCTGAGACTCACCATCTCATCATTTTTAGGTTTCGGTTTGGAACCTCAGCTACATTGTGCTTGTTCATTATCATCAAGGTGAGTTCATAGCCTCGCTTTTACTTTTATTTGCAAACCCCGCGAGGGAGATACATGCTCTAAACTAGAACACAAGGTTTTTCAAAAATGTTCGCTTCTTGATTATTGGAATTGCCTAAGTATTTAGCCATAAGTCCCCTGTATCATGAACCATTAGTCATCGCGAGTGAACGCAGATATCGTGAATAGTACTATAGGGAGTAACGACCCCGTCTTTGTTATAGGAAATAACCGGGGCGCACCATATTTGAATTGCATTAGGTAATTGGCTATTACCGCCTTTGGGGCAAAACTTACGTACACCAGTAATTCGGTGTATGTAGTTGAGTCTTGGTTGCATGAGCTTAGCGCATAATAATCTGTGATTTTCTTTATGATATTGTTAGTTTATAATTATCATGCTCATATTCTTGTGTTCAACTGTTATTTAAACCTATGTATTTCACTCAACATTATTTTTGACCTTTTTAAGCATGTTATCTCAGGTAATCAGTGAAGATTATGTCCGGGGCACGGAGTGGGGCATACCAAGACCTTTCTTGTGGTGTAAACATAAAGTTGTCGTTTCTTTCAAACTCATGCTCAATATTTTGGGAAAACACTTGAACAATTTGGAATGTTTTGTAACAACTATGAGTTTTCGATGAATGATAACTATTTTTAATAAAACGTCTCTTTCGAGTCGTTTTCTATGATTATTGATTATGATCTCTACTCGAGTAACACCCCGATTAGTCTTCCGCTGTCATTATGATCTCGGGGGGTGTTACATGTTGTGAATATATTGTTGTTGTAGATTTACCCAACTTTTTGAAAACAATCCTTTTCTCCTTGGGTTTTGTCCTTTTTAAAGCTTCAAGTGTTTGAGCCATAGTAATATCATCAGTACTAGTTGTTATAGCAGCACTAACAGTTGTTGCAGCATTAGTATCACTAACTTTATCATCATCAACACTAACTTGAGCAACATCAATAATTTGCTTAGCAGTAGTAATAACATCTGCTTCTTCAACAAAATTAACTTCATTACTTACTTTTTCAACAACATCTTTTCCAAAGATCCAACACCTCCTCATCCATGGCATCAATCCTCCCCCCCTTTGGATGCATCCTCACCCAAAATTGTTTCATCTTCCGAGGATTCTACTATAGCAATCGAGACCACCTTATATAACCTCTTTAGCCCATGAATTATTGACCTCTTCGTCTGTTCAAGTTTCTTTATCCTCTTCTTCAAATTTGTGATCCGAGTTTGATGAGAGGATGTTGTCTTCTTCAAGTCAAGAACCCGATTTTGTAAATTGGTACATAGTGCCATCAATTCATTTAGTTTCATGATATACATCAATTGGAAGTGTTTTACCTCTTACAAGCGGTGAATAATTGGATTTTTTAGATACATTCTCAAACCTAGTTTGAGCAATTGTACCATGGTTTCTTGGCACCGTGGACCACCACCGAACTAGCTCTGGGAACCGATTTATTAGGTGTTTCCTTGGATTGGGTCTTAGTTATGTTACCACTTTCATGCGGAGGTGGAGATCCAACGGGTATGACATCCGCATGAAGAGGGTCTTCTTCCTCTTCGTCATCATCGAAAATCATATCCATGTCATCATCATCATTAAAGATCATGTTTACGTTGTGCAGCATCAAGAACCGCACGCCCTGGCATAAAATCAGTCATCCCAGATTGCGTCAAGGGCGACGATCCCGTAAGATCAACACATACATCACGCCCACTATCCCAAGAGTAAAGTAAAATATCAGCCGGTCGTAAGGATCTGTCCCTATCTCCACAAAGCCCAATATCCACCTCCTTACGAGCTGAAATCCCGGACCGGGAACATATATCAACCAGAACATCACGCACTATGTTATGCCGATGTTTAATGCCAACAATACCCGCACATGAAACAGCGTGATCCCCATAAATATCTCCAGAAAATACCACGGAATAGGTGAACACGGCGCTGAAAGGTGAAAAGAGGAACACCCAACCGATAGCACAACACACAACGATAAGCCCCGGCATTCATAGTTTGTCCCACCCGGATATCGGAGCCACCCTAAGCCAATCAAGTATGATCCTCCTTTAGTAAGCTCCATAACGCCATATGTCGAGGAGATAGATGGAATGTAGATTCAACAGTTTGGGTAACCCGCTCGAAATATATATCTCAATTTCTTCATAAGTTTGGGGGCGACCTCGGTAGGGTTACTCAAAAGGTCAATATCCATATTCACATTAAAAGTACATAGAGCATCATCAAAGAGGGACCAGAAGTTATAATACGTAACTATGGAGAAGCTTAGTCCAGAGGCTAGCAGATTGAAGTCTAGAAGCAAGGAAGGCATAGTTCAAGACATCACTTGCGTAATATACACCAAGCCCCCAAAAGCAAAGGGTAAGGTAGCGAGTCTCAACCGCCATTCACCAAAACCGGGCCCGTAGCGGTGACAATACGCTCAAAGAAGAACAGTGCGACATCAAAAGAAACCTGAGCACACTCAAAGACCCGGGGGGAACATGTGCGCATAGAAAAATACAACTTGGAAATACCAGCACATGTACGGAGTAACAACAACTCGCATTGAGGGTCATTAAGTTTGGCAACAACATCCATAAGTTCAATAGTTTTAGCAACCATTTTTAGAACAAGCTTCCTACCAAACTCAAAATCCACACTAACGGGCCCACCCAATAATTTAACACCATGTAAGGGACGAGAAATATTGGGGGGAAAACACCGCGATTCGCTCGGGTCTTCCCGTGGCAAAAAACTTCGCTTTATCAACATTGAGGTGTAATCCATGACAAGGTCCATCCATCATAATCAACTCTAAAACCTTACCCACAACCAAAGTATCACCAATAATAGTGCCATCATCCGGATACCATGCTTGAAAGGAAAGGTCAAAAGAATCTATAATCTTACCGCTGTGGGATGTAACACTAAAGCAAAAAGAAGAGGCCCAAGCGGATCACCTTGTTGCACACCTTGATGAGACCAAAGAGTATGCTCACCATAATATAATCTGGCAGATCGAGTAATGAATTCCACCCACCGTGAAATAGCCGGAAATGAAGCCGAACCTCACGCAACATAACAACTGATCCACCATGTTGAAAGCGTTTTAAAATCAACCAACAACATAGAGACCAACATCACCCCACGGTCCTCAACCAACCGATTCACAACATGAAGAATAGCCTCCCCTCCTCCCGATACCCCAACACCAAATTGTAGATCATCTAAATAACCGTTTGAAGAGTGGCCAATCATGGATGCGCAAACCTTGAAACTAAACGCCTTCAAACAGTCCCAACAAAGAATAGGCGAATACCCTCCCGGTTTGACTAAGGGTGTGAGAGGGCACTAGCAATGTACTCACCCAGCCTCGGGCATTTACCAAAGAAGAAAAAGGTTCACCACTGGGTGATAGAAGCGACCAACTCATCAGAAATAGCCACAGTTGCACCATTCAAACAATCCAAAAGGTGTTGGGCACGCAACCCATCCTGCCCACAAGAAGTACCACGAGGGAAACTCTTGATCATGTCAAGAACCGTAGCAGGAGATGCAGTAAGGTGATGATGATCAATAGGTATATCAGGTAAAAGAGGAGCATACTGGAAAGGGTGCTTAGCTTTTAAGTCCTCAAGAGTGGAAACATCATAAGGTGCAATACCGTAAGACGAAAGAACTCGACCGTAAAGATAATGACCTCACAAATCTTCCTCTTACATTGCTTGACATTTCGGTCGCCCAAATCCAAGCTATCATCATCAATATTAGACCATAATGGAGAAGGTTCGGCTAAAACCTCACGCACAACTCAGAAGCGCCACCGTGGGTGCCCCAAGCATGAATAACATTAACAATATACTCTTCCTGGCGTTGACGCTTAGTGACCGACCTACACTCTTGATTACTCCTCGGGCAAAAGGTTTTAAGTAGACAAAGAGGCAAGACTAACAAACCAACCCAGCAAGAAATGTCATCAGGCGTGCAGATCACCTTATCAAGAGCTCTTTTCAAAGCACGAGAGAACTCCAAACGACATTTGGGAGGGATGGATTTGATAGTCCGCAACCCCTTAGAGAATAAAGTATCAAGAAGAAGTAAATCAAAACCACCAAGCTCGTCCAAAACAGAATCCTCAACAAGGGCTACATGGGAGGAAACCTGCGGTTTGGTGAGATCATATAACACGAACCGAACAACACCTTCACCACAATCAGGAGGAGACACAAAATCAGACCCCTTACCATGACGACACTTAGTCCGGAAAGTATGCGTTTTGAAACAACCACCACACAACCACAAACCCATACGCTTAAGAGTAACCTTGGCCTTTTCGAAAATAGCCAAATCCGACAAAAGAGACTGCCTAGTGATAGCTTGAGCCTCAACGCTAAAGTGCCGGTCACGAAAATGTTTGATCAAAGAGGTTTTAGTAAACCCATTTCCACCACCATCCCGACATCCACTAAGACCCACAAAGGGACAGTGAAATCTAACAGCCGGCATAGCAACAAAGAAACCAAACCACAACCCCTTGTTACCAAACCTCAAGTTAAGAAACAACAAAAAGGATAACCAAAAAATACCAACAGTAACAACCATGCAAGTGAAGGCACGAAGCAACCCAACAAGAATAACCAAACCTTTGTGATAATCGCCCAAACCGTGTCACCACGTAGCAACCAAAGCAATCGAAACATGTATTAGAAGAAGCTAAACGTCAGAGCCCAAGACCAAAGCTCGGCGTTGAAAGGCAAGCTCGAATACCAAACAATACCAAGCAGCCAATACACCAAGCAATGCGTAACCACAACAAAGAACCTTCAAACCGAAAACATATCTCGAAGGAACCCTAAAAGCGAAAGTAAAGGTGTAGGACAACCCGATAGCAGATAGGAGAACTGTAATGGTTTGGGAGAACTGAAAGGAACCCACGATCAACCCAATTGCAGGAGGCCACGAAACAAATCAAGGTTTCAAAACGAAACCCTAAGGCAGAAGGGAAAACTAATAACGTATGAAGAAAAAACCCTAAAGTATATATACAAACCCTATCACAGAAATCATGATAAGATCACAAGACTGAACCAAAACAAATTCAACTGAGGATGTTGAAAGGAACGATCTGTAACCCCATGAGAGATCAAGAAGATCTGAAGAGATCACCAAATTCGCCCTAGACATGAGAGCGTTTTGTTATTATTATTATTATTATTATTATTATTATTATTATTATTATTATTATTATTATTATTATTATTATTATTATTATTATTATTATTATTATTATTATTATTATTATTATTATTATTTTAATTCACGTTATTCACGTTTTTTTTAAATTCGCGTTTTTTCTTTGCTTTCATACATTTTCGTCCGTTTTCATACGTTTTCGTTCGTTTTCATAACTTTTCGTCCGTATTCATACATTTTTGTCCCGTTTCATACGTTTTCGTCCGGTTTCTTACGTTTTCGTCCATTATTGATATGTTTTCGTCCGTTTTCATACGTGTTTTTACGCTTTCATACGTTTTCGTTCGTTTTCATACATATTCGTCTGTTTTCTAACGTTTTTGTCCGTTTTAAATGATTTCGGCCGTTTTCAGACGTTTCAAACGTTTTAGAATATCATAAGTAATATTCTGAATATCACAAGTAATATTCTGTGATATTCAAAATATCACAATTGATATTCTGAATATCACAAATGATATTCTGTGATATTCAGATGATCACAAGTGATATTCTGTGATATTGAGAATATCACTTGTGATGATATTCTGAATATCACAAGAGATTTTCAACTAATGTTTTGTAACATGAAGTCACAAGTGATATTCAAAATATCACAAAGTGATATCTAGAAAATCACCAGTGATACTCATAATATCACAAAGTGATATTCAGAATATCACAAAGTGATATTCTTAAAATCACAAGTGATATTCGTAATATAACAAAGTGTAAAACACGATTGAAAATAGACAATAACGTATGAAAATGGTTGAAAACAGACAAAACGTATGAAAACGAATGAAATGGACGAAACGAACTTATGAAAGTGTAAAACACGCGAAAACGGACAAAAGAGACAAACACGTATAAAACGGACAAAAACGTATGAAACGAATGAAAAGCGAAAAAAAACACGTAATTAAAAAACGTGAATAATGTGAATAAAAAAAAAAAAGAAACATGAATTTAAAGAAAAAAATGTTAATTTAAAAACGTGAAATTATTTTTATAAAAAAATATATAAGTAAAAAGAAAGACAAAAGACAAGAAAAAACATGGATTTAGGTTTATATATTAAATCTTAGGTTAATCTCACCATTAGATCAAACTAGATGGTTGGTGAGGATTTGTCTTTTAGTAAGCATTAAATTGTAAGTAATCAAAACAAAATGAACATATACACAATATACTTAGAAGAGACTTAGGGTGTGTTTGGTAGCGAAGCATAAATGGAGCAATTAGATTTTAGATTTAGCATTTTGAAAAAGCTTGTTTGGAATGATTAGCGGTTAGCATTTATAAAAACGCTAAACGCTAAACGAATAAAATGCATTTTCTTCGAATAAGCATTTACAAAACATTATGTCAATTTACACAATAAAATTACCACAACATTATTCTACCAAACACTTTTATAAATTAAACCTGATCGCTAATCACATCGATAACCGCCATCGTTATTATTGAAAGTTATCGCATACAAAAATTGCCATATAAAAAGCTAACATGATAGTTTCACCAAATGTACGCTATTGCTAGTTTGGTAAGGTTGAAAGATTAAAAGGGACTAAAGTTGTAAAAAAAGAAAAGTAAAAAAAAAATCTTGTCCTAACAAAAAGACAAGGTATTGCTGATGTGTTTGTTGGTAGAACTGAGAACGCATGATTCTATTTCTTCTTTCAAAAGAAACAAAATCTTTTTCATCCACATTTCATTAGCAGAGTTCAACTAGGTTAGTGTTGTTATTTTTCATGATGAAATGTTGAGGTTAACATGAAATCTAACTTAAGTAGCTTAATCTAAACGATAAACGAAAATGAAAAAAATAAAAATAAAGATTAGTTAGGGTTTTGTTCTTGTGAAATAATAAAGTAGAGAACAAAACCATACAGTTCTTTGTTTTGGTGTTTATATTATTTATCTTCTTGTTATGCATGAATGTATTGAAGGACATTATTGGTGGGTAAAGAATGAGGATTATGTAAATTTGTGTTATACATTGTTGTTTGTTGTTCTTTGAAGTTGTTGTGTAAAACTTTTAAGATGCTACAGTATTTTTTAAATTTTTAATTTTATTATTATTATTATTATTATTATTATTATTATTATTATATTTTTAATGATGAAAATAAGTTTGGATGGTTTTGTGTAGATGGCTGCTGTAAAACTAGGAGGAGGTTGTGATGTTAGTAGTGTTCGTTTGAAAGCGGCTACATGTTCTCAAAAGAAATTGGGAAATTCTTCATTGTTTGGTCTCGAAGGTATACATGACTTTTATATGTAATTTATGCTTGTTTGTTTACTGTATTTGTTTTCAGCTCTTTATAAATGATGTGGGAGACAACAACCTTCCAAAATAGATCTCATTAAGTGCGTGATTAATTGGATAAGGTTACTCTATTTGGAGTAGTTACTTAATGAAATCTTCTCTGTTTTTTGTTTCATTAATTTTGGATACTAAATGCTATTTTACTATGTGATTATAAGGTTACTTTACTTAATATCTTGTTTGTAATAATATTAAGTTAATAACCACTAGTTATATAGTAATATGACTTGAACATCATTGCTACTTTTAAGGGACTTAGCAACCCAATAAAGTTTATAAAGGAAGGTAGATGAACAGATTGTTTAGTTGACAAAAAGTAAACAATTGGTTATTAACATGTGAATATATCTAGGATACTATAAAGTTTTGAAAGGTACACTTATGGAAGGAATAAATAGATCCACACTGAGATAGAGAAAGTTGTTTGTTCTCTTTGTTAATTCCAAAATCATTTACAATAACTGTACAAGTGATTCAAACATGTTTTGTTTTTTCTTGTTGCTTTGATGTATATATAATTTCATATCTCCAAATTCAAACAAAATCCTCTTGCTTCTTGCGCGTATCTAATTGCAATTGCAGACACCCTTTAGAGTTAAGGCATTCTTATACAGTCAAATGATTCAAATCTCATTGCTTCTAAAATATATATTGTTTGCAAGAGTTTGGTGTTTATACTTCACATTTAGCAAAATTCATATGGGCATGTTGTCGCATCTCATCCCCATTCAAGTATTTGTATTCAAAGGCTAATGAAACTCAATTCACAACTTTTTGACTTTGGAAGATAATTCTTAAAACAGCTGTTTTTTATTTTCCTTGCAGTTGCTGGATCATCGCAACTTAACAGGGGACTAAAGCTAGCAACCCGAATAAAAGAGCGCTCAAGTGGGATCAGTATGAATCGTTCTGACAAATTCTCTAGTCAACCTGAAATGAAGATACCACTGATCAGGAACCCATGCGTTTTACTGAACAGGTATGCATTTTAGTATAACTTCCTCAAACTAGTTTCGAAGGCTAATTAACCATGTCATTAATTGAGAGAATGGACAAATTAATATCTTTGTTTCACCCAACAAACAAAGAAACGGCTAAATAGTACTTTGCATTTGAAATTGATTAAAATTTCTCTAACACATCTAGAAAACATTAAGCCGCCAGTAACTAAGACTTGCCCGCTTGATTAGATTAGCCTACCGCCTCATGTATATGGGATTTGCTTACCAAAACTAACATTACCATATCGACTATACTGTTTTGTCCATCTTCTCCCTTGTGAAGGTATTGAAATTGTCCAAGTGCTTGGAGAATAACTACAAATCTACTGTGGAAGTTGCTTCCATTTGGTAGGTGATTTTTTTTCCCCATTAGCTGTTCAAACAAACAAGGGTAGGGGTTTTTGTCAGTTTCTTCCAATAGTAACTTGTTATTTGAACTGAATACTACTAGGAATGCAATCTCATTGCGTGCTGCTGGTAAGAAAGACTACAACTATGCAAGTGAAGCTAATTTCATATCTCGATCTTTTTATGTAAGACTCCTGTCTTTTTCATTATATTCGGTTTGAAGTCACTACTCTCTGGTAATTAAATTAAATGATATTTAGATGTAATTAAGGTTATAACCTGAAAAATATGATGTAGTTCAAGAAATTTTGGTCATCTTATTGCACCATATCAAAAGATGGATGGTGATGCATGTGCATTCATGTGATTTTTTCCTTAAATAAATATACATGTGAAGAAAATTAATTATGTACTTCATTTCCTTGGGACGTTGAAAGTAGGTTCCATTTTCACATATTTATCTCTTCAATCTGTTTATCTATTGTAGTGATTTTACTCTTAATTTTTCAGGATCAAGCTGTTCTTATCAGAGCGAAAGCTAACGAGCTGAAACTGTTTGTAGAAAAGCATACTTATCATTCAAAGGTGGGTAATATATCCTATGTTATTATCCTTGTCTCAGAATAAATAGATTTAATATTCAAGAATATGCAACCCCTTTAACTCATGTCATTCAACAGGTTGTTACTACGAGGGCGCAGGAGTATGTTCTCATTCTCTATTGCTATGCTTTCACAAATATTATTTTCTACAATTTTATTATTTATTATTTATTATGTTCATGGAAGCCCGGCCACTTGTACTGAATTTTAATTTTAGTGTATGCAATTTTGGTATCCAGGGTTCGAGAGAAACATAAAGATGTGGCTCAAGGTTCGATCCTACCTTGTCTCCTCATACCAAGAAATCGGTGCATAAAGTGTCCTTGTAGTTACTAATTTCGACCCCATGTACTTATGGATGGGTCAAAAGTCACCCAATATCAGATTTTAGTCTTTCTTTGTGAAATACTACATTCCATTTTTGCACTCCACTAACGAGTTCAGTTGACAAGAGATATTTGTTGCATAACTTCAAAATCAGCATGTTGCTACTGTTTCTACTAAATCCATATTATTGAATCAAATCAAAACTCTTATGATTCTTAGAGACACGGTAAGGTGTTTAGGAAAATAAGTCTTAAAAAACAGTTTCTGATTTCCTATGCAGATGGTGGTCCCCTAAAGCTTATCAGATGGTGGGCATTAAATCGAGCAACCCTGGGTGCAACCACACATTCAAGTGGTGTTTCTAAAAATCTGGTTGACCAATTCTGCCAAGCTCCGGTAGAATTTACCATAATGCATTCTCTTGCTCAGATTGAGGAAACCATGCGTACAACTAATCTGGTAACATTCCTGAATTCCTAAAACTAATTTTGGATGTGAAGTAAATCAAATACTTGTTTTGGTTAGAAGTGTGTTGTTAATTGTTAGAAGGAAAAGAGAAAACAAAACGGGAAGGGGGGTATATGTTTTCTCTAGTGTGTTGAACGGGAAAATCCATGTCTCACAACGTAACTAATAAAAAGAACTGAGCAGAGAGTCCTGTCTCAAATAAGTTAAAAAAAAAAAAAAAAAAAAAAAAAAAAAAGAAAAAGACGTTTGTACTATTGACCCATTTGGCCTACCCGCCTGATCTCTAGATTTGGCATAACAATACTAACATTATCATCCTCGTTCCGGCGGGATTGGGTGATGTTGTTGTTGTGTAATACTAACATTATCATATTAACTACTATACATTGTTTTGTTCATCTTCTCCCTTGTGAAGGTGGCACCGGATTTGCTTAACTGCCTCAAGGATAAACATGGAGAGTTTGTGTCTGATGCTAATTCGTGGTGGGTAATTTTTCTTATAACTGTTTAAAGAAATGAGGGTGGGGTGTTTGTGAGTTTCATTAAATAATAACTCGTTATTTGAACTGAATACTGTTAGGTATGAGTTATCACTAACTGTTGCTCGTAAGGAAGACTACAGCTATGCACGTCAACCTTATTTCATATTTCAATCCTTTTATGTAAGACTCTATTTTCATTCTATGTAAGACTCGTATATTCATTCTATTTATTCGAGTTCAAAAATTGTTGTCATCCGGATACCGCACTCATTCCAAAATTCTTTTATACGCCATCAGTGGTGATTCGTATTCCATTTCATCTAAAAGTGAACGCGTGAAATAATCTTTCTACTTACTTTTCTTTTAATAGTATTTACACACTATTATTTTTACAGTATGTAGCTCTTCTTTAAAAGCTGAACAAAATGGGGTGATAATGCTACAACTCAAGCAACGTAATCAATCAGAGGTGGGTATTATACTATATTTTATTACTATTATACTTGTCTCGAGAGTTGATAGATACAAAATTCACATTGTTTGAATTCTCACAAATGTTTAATCCCCTTTAATTCATTTCCTTTAACAGGCTGCTATGACCAGGATGCTGGAAATAGCAGAGTATGTTCTCAGTCTCTATGCCTATTCTTTCACATTCTATATTCATTTATTCACTTCTGCTATTCTATTTATTTCTTTATAATGCCCAGAGAAGCCGCTTTTTAAAAAATTTAATTTAAGTGTATGCAACTTTCTTTATCCAGGGTTCAAGTTAATGAAGACGAAAATGTTTCTCAAGGTTCGATCCTTTCTAGTCTCTCTATCTTAATACAAAGAAGTTGTTGCATAACATGATCTTATCAGTGCTAATTTGGACCCATTTACTTAAAATGGGTCAAAAGTTTCAATTTTAAAGTAAATACACAACTTTCCGCAGTCATATAAACCCTGGCTCTAGAAGTACCTAAACTTACATGATATATTACCTAACCTCTCCGTTTCTTGAAAAGTGCACTTATGGAATGAATAAACAAATACAGAGGATGGTGCATCCGTACATCTTCTTTGTTATCTTTGTTAATTTCAAGATCATTTTCTTAATTTATTCACTCCAAGCACAATTTTCCTGCACAACTTCAAACTCAATATGATTTTTTTGTTTGCTTTACATAATTTCATATCTCGAAATTTTAATGATATTCTTTTGCTTCTTGCGTATCCAATTGCAAATGCAGACCCCGTTTAGAGTTTAGGCATTCTTAAAGTTTATACATACAGGCAAATGATTTAGATCTCATTGCTTCTAGAATACTCTTTTAGGACCGATGACGATACAATGTTTTTACATATAGCAAATTGCATATGGACATGCTGTTGCATCTGATCCCCATGAAAGTATTTGTACTTGAAGGCTAAAGAAGGTCAATTGACAAGTTTATATCTTGCAGTTGGTGGATCGCTGAATCTTATTGAGGGACTAAAGCTAGCAACCCCGAATACAAACACACGTTCAAGGGTGCATATGAATCTTTCTGACATCCTCTCTCAACCTGGAAATGAAAATACCACTCAGGAATCCATTAGTTCAACTGAACAGGTATGGATTTCTAATTCCCTCAAACTAGTTTTGGATGGCTTGACGTAATGACGTGAACCATGCCATCACTTGAGAAAACTGGAAAAATCAATATCTAATCTTACCTAACAAACAAAAAAAAGGGTAAATAGTACGTGTATTTAAAATTAATTTATTTCTCTAAAAATTTACATAACATTTAGCCGTTAGTAACTAAGACTTGCTCGTTTAGCCTACCCTCCTCATATCTAGAAGTTGCATTTCAAAACTAACATTACCATATCAATTATCTTTTCCCTTGTGAAGGCAATAAAATTGCACAACTGCTTGGAGAAGAACTACAGATCCACCGTGGAATTTGCTTCAGTTTGGTGGGTGATTTTTTTAACTGTTCAAACAAACAAGGGTGAGGGTTTTCACCAGTTTGTTCCAATAATAACCTGTTATTTGAACTGAATACTACTAGGAATGAAATCGCATTACGTGCTGCTACTAGCAAGGAAGACTACAGCTATGCATGTATAGCTAACTTCATATCTCGAGAATATTATGTAAGTTTTGAGTCATTGTTCTCTGATATTCTAATGTTATGTATATGAATTAAGGTTATAACCTGAAGTATATTTGCAGTTCAAGAATTTGTTGATATTCTATAATACAATCATGTCAAATTCTTTAACCCACCATCGATAGTGATGTGTGTGCATTTTCATCTAAATAAGTAAACACGTGGGGAAGATTTTCTGCTTCCTTTTCTTGGGACGGTGTGGAGTAGATTCCAGTTTTACATATATAGAATAAATAAGCATCTTTATTTTTTTTTGGGGTAAAGGAATTATACCTGGTGAATAGATTAAAAATGATATAGAAAGAGTCCATGGAAGGGTGGTAATGAGCCAATCTTTAAGAAACAACGATCATGTGCTTTGAACAAACTCGAAGCACAGCAACCAAAACCAAGGAAACTAAATATAGGCATCTTTATTCTTATCTGTTCAATCTGTTTATTTATTCTAGTATTTACACAATATGCGTTTTTTTACAGGATGAAGCCGTTCTCATCAAAGCAAAAGCCGATGGGCTAAAAATTTTTTTAGAAAATGAAATTGATCAGGCAGAGGTGGGTAAAAATCGTATCTTATTATACTAATCTCCAGAGTTAAAACTTTTGATATTTACATTGTTTAAAGTTTCACAAATTATGATCCCTGTTAACTCATTTTAAATAACAGGCTGCTACGAGCATGATGCTGGAAATGAGTGGGTATGTTCTCATACTCTATGGCTATGCTTTCACTTTCAATTTTCTTTTATTCTTTTCATTTCTACCTTTTATTATCTATAATGTTCATAGAAGCCCACTTTTATTGAGTTTTAATTTTAAGTGTATGCAATTTTATGTATCCAGGGTTGAAGAGAAAGCACATGAAAATGTGGCTCAAGGTTCGACCCTTTCTTGTCTCCTATCTTAATACCAAGAAACTTATGCATAAAGTGTCATTATAGGTGCTAATTTGACCCATTTACTAATGGATGGGTTAAAAGTCACCGAATTTCAGATTATTACCAATCTTTTCTTGTCTTCTATCTTAAATAGACAAATCATATATTTGTCACCACCTGTTCACAATAGAAAACCAATCCGACCGTACAAGTACCTAAATTTACATGTGTTATTCATAACTTAACCTGCTCTCTTTAGCACCTCTACTTGTTAACTTTTAATAATCTATTCTGTTAAATTATAGTTATGCTGGTTGAAAAAATGTTTCCGTGGCTTTTTTTTTTTTTTTTTTTTTTTTTTTTTTTTAAATTTATTTTAGATATATAATATGATATATCTTAGAAATAGGAAGTTCAGCTATCATTTCTGTTTTCTTTTATTTATTTATTTATTTTATTTTGGGTACTAGATTCCAAACAAAGCGAATATATTTTTAATATAAAGATGATGTCTACTCTAAGTGTTTGGATAAGGTTATAGGAGTGTGTGTTACTAGCTATATTGCTAAAATAGTGTGTCCCTTTATAGATATATTCTATATGAAATTCATTTCTATTTGTAGGGGACTGATGCTAGAAACCCAATAACATTTTATAAGGATGAATGCACAAGTATTATATATATACACTAATCACATAAAGTGAGTATCGGCTACAAGGGTGTATAATATGTGATTGTATATAACTTATCATAATATTATTTTGGGAGGAAAAACTAATACGGTGTATGATCATGTTGCATCTCTGCATAAGTGCTTCATCTTCCTTAACTTATTCGTTGCATGTCTTTCTTTTTGTTTTCATTTTTACTGAACTCGTGATATCTTAGGAAAATACAGTATTATTGAAAGGGACCTTAGTGTATAGGATCTCATTCACATTGTTGACATGTAGGTTACTCATCTGAGGATCATCATTAGTGTTTTTTGTAGATTATTCTACCTTTGCATTACAATAACTGATTCAATTGACAACAGATATTTTGTGTTGTACAACTTCCCAAAATCAGCATGTTTTTGTGTTTCAGACACAGTTTGTTTTTCTAGGAAAATAGGTCTTATATAACAGCTTCTGATGTCTCTTGCAGATGGTGGACCCCTAAAGCTTATCAGGGGACTACATCCAAGTGGAACTCGCATGAATGTCTTCAGCCATTTCTGCCAAGCTGCAATTGAAGATGTCATTAAGCACTCTATTATTCAGATGGAGGAAAGCAAATCTACAACTGATGTGGTATGCATTCCATATATCCGAAAACTAGTTATTGGCTAGACAAGAACCGTGTTGTCTGTTGTGAGAACATGGATTCCTCTCTACTATTATGTTATATCTAATTGAAAAAACTAAATGCATACGTGGATATTCATATTTAAAGTATAAAGCTTACCTGCCTGATCTCTAGATTTAGCATACTTGCCTGTTATCTATATTTTTCTATATTTTTCATAACATATCATTGACACTCTTTTGTCCATCTTTTCCCCTGTGAAGGCGGCGTCGGAATTGGGTGACTGCTTGCAGCTTAACTACGAAAAATATGTGAAAATTGCTTCTTTCTGGTGGGTGCTTTTTTTTTTTAACTGTTTAAACAAAGGAGAGTGAGGGTGTTTGTGACCTTGTTTATATAATAACTTGTTATTTGAACTGAATACTGTTAGGCATAGTGCATCATTGATTGCTGCTCGTACGGAAGACTACAGCTATGCACGTAAAGCTTATTTCGTATCTCAATCTTTCTATGTAAGACTCTTATTTTCATTCTGTTTAGTTTTAAGTCATTATGCTTTGATGACGTTAAGATTTTAACCTGACACATTTTCTAGTTACAAGAAATTGTTGTCCTTTTAGAGTACACTCATGTCATAATTCTTTAATACGCCATCAATGGCTATGTGTGTGCCATTTCATCTAAATATATGTTACCAGATGAAGAAGATTGTTACTTCTTTTTCTCTATCTTTATCTATTCAATATGTATATCTAATTTCAGTATGTACACCATATGATTTTTACAGGATGCAGCTCTTCTTGCAAAAGCTGAAGCTGATGCTCTGGAACACTTTGTATTTAATCATGGTATTCAATCAAAGGTGGGTATTATATCAAACCTTATTATTATATTACTTGTCTCCGAACTAGTAGATTTTGAAATTCACATTGTTTGAATTTTCACAAATATTCAACCCCCTAAACTCATTTCATTTTACAGGCTGTTATCAGTTTGCTGCAGGAAATTTTATGTATGTTCTCATTCTCTAATCCTATACTTTCACATTTTTTTCATTCATTCTCTTCTGCCCTTCTATTTTTTGTTCTATAATGTCCCGAGAAGCCGACTTCTTTGATTTTTAATTTAAGTGCATGCAACTTTCTGTATCCAGGATTCAAGTTAGTGAAGATAAAAACGCGTCTCAAGGTTTGATTTCTTATCCTTTCTTATCTCCTTATCTTGATACAAAGAAGTTGGTGCATAACGTGTTATCTTTCTCAATTCTCTATACTTTTCATTATACCTAATCTAATACTTATGATTAATGGATTTTCTATTCTACTACGCTGTTGATTGAATAGGTTGAAGTTAATGAAGATAGCGAGGTATTCGGATAGTGCACAGCTGGAAACACACTTTTTTGTTGAACAAATTAAATCCTGTGAATACTTTGATGCAAATTTTGTTTCTTTAAAATCCTAGAATTTTGTTGCTATCCTGCTGAAAATACTTGTTAGACTCGCTATATGAAGCGTGTTCTGGGAATTGGAAAGCATTATGGGATCTGGAATCAGCATGTATAACTCAAACCCTCTAGTTAACGGGCGAATTTTGAACCTTTGATGCATATTGTGTTCCTGATTAGTGATTACATGATGTTCATATCAAAAGTCAGTTTTCTAAGACATTTGATAGTTACATCATAGGTAATTAATTTCTGTTTTTGCAAGTTGCAATAGTTATTTAAAAGTGCTTTTGTTTCAAGGCCAAATCTTTTTTATTTGTGACAATTGGCAAATTAGGGATCCTTTTTAGGTAACCGCATTACGCTAGCAAGACCGAGTAGATTGCCTTTTGGAGCTATTTTGGTTAACCGTAACTTATCTTGGTATCGTTTTTTAGCTTTTATGATTTATTTTAGTATCAAATGAATTATGGCCCATAATGTTAGGCACTCCTTGAGTCGGCACAGTAATCCTAAAACGAGAGAAAAAGTAACTTTTAACTCGTTACGCGAGAATATGACGTGTTAATAATCAAAACTCGTGGAAAAAGGTAAATAAAAACAATAACGTTAAAAATAAAAAATAGTCGGACACTAATAGTAAAATATACGAGCTCGAGAGAGGTGTATCGGGAAAGTTTACAAAAAACAAGTCTTTGGTCCCCCTTGTTGTGTGATCGGTGCCCCCTCCATCCCAAAGTCATTCAAAAGTTTTGATTCCTTAGCATTGAATTCTTGCTTAAGCATTTTCACGTTTTCTTGAAGTTCTTGTTTTTGCTTAGCAGTTTTAGAAAGCTTTTCTTGTAAGGAGTTTAACTCTTGTTTTAATACTTCTTCTCTAAAATTATTTTTTCTAATGATTGTACGCATTTGGTCATCCATTTCCTGCTCACGGGTGGTCAACTCAAACTTAGCCCGCTGTTCATATATAGCTACTTGTTCTTTATAGGCATTCAGTTCAGAGATAACGAAATCATCAGGGGCACATGCAGTGTATTCATCAAAAACATAATCATCATCATTGACTGCGGAAGATGCATTACTAGGTACAATCTCACTTTCACTTTGCTTCACATATTGATCATATGGGACAATATTGTTATTACCCTCATCATCAATATCTGATTCATAAGTTTCAAGAGATTGTACTTCATTATGCATCTTTTGCTCATCATCATCATATAGTTTTAATACATCTAAAATGATTTTGTCTTTGGATGGATTAGCCTGTTGTGGTGGAGAGACCTTTGGAGAGACCATAGGTGAGATGCTTGCCATGAAGATTGTTTGAGCAATACGTTCATCATCGACATCAGAGTCGAATGCATCACAGTCAGCTACTTGAAATGCATTTTGATGATTGTTGCCTAACTCACGAATTGGTGCTCATCAACATCAACATCATAGGTTCCGCATTTCCTCAAGAAGAAACAACAACTCCTCTTCATCCAAAGTCGCACCATTATCCCGAGCTTGAACAAGCAACATCTTGTCTCAAGTACTCGACATTCGTGGACGTTTTGGAGATGTGCGCCTAGCAATATGTCCTCACCACCACATTTGTAGCACTTAATTGGCTTTGCTTGACCTTGATTTCCATTCCTACCCGATTCGATTTCCAACATAACCTCCACATACTCCACCTCTTCCCTGCTCATATTGCCTTCCTTGAGTGGTTGCACCATAACTTTTCCATCTCGACAATCGCATGATTGTGAAGGTTGAATCGATTCGATCTCATTGTTAGTGTGAAGATGTTGGTATGTGGACCGAGAGTCAAGTTTTGTTTAACCATAAGGGCCAGTTGATTAATGAAGTGTCCCACGGCTGCATCAACATCAGCTTGTTTGAACATTGTGATGGATCTAGGACACTCTCCTTGTGTCAATGATATTTTGTATGATATTATCAAGCAAGCGGAATTTACTTAAGTACTACTTAGAAGACGAATTATATGATGTATGAGAATAAACACAAGTTAACACAAAACTCAAGCTCCAATATTATTAATGAAATAATACGAGTGATCTTAACTTATCACTAGGGTTACACCTTGAACCTTTCGTAGGTAATATTGTAATGTTATACGTACCTAAGACAATGACCTAGGATCTCCTTTTATACAACAAGGAGTCCTTTACAAGATAAGTATAAAGCTAACATAATAGAATATACACAAGATCTATTCTATACTTATCTAGATGCGCTTAACCTTATCATAAACCGATAGCGGTGGTAATGAAGAACTTGCGGTGGAATACGTTTCCACCGCTAGTGTTAATCCAAGCAGTGTAAACCACAACCATCCGTGGTAATTGATTATTCCCAACAATCCTCCCCTAAACTTATGATTTCTCTGCAAATCAATAAGTTTCTTCAATATGCATTAACTTCAAGGATTTGGGAAATTCAATCAAACACTTCACTTCTTTTCTCTTCACTTTTGTATAGCTCTTGAACATTGATCTTGAATCCTTTGTAACAATGCTCTGACCTTCTCATTTTCTTCATTGACTCTTATGTGTAATGTTAGCCTTAATAGTTTTTATTAGAAGTGATGGTCATTCACGTTTAGGAACTTTGTAACGTGTGTTAGATATCGTGATAGAATAGTCAACGGGCTCGTGGATTGGGCTAAGCTAATTGGTTAGAAGTTAAGTTAAGCTAGCCTTGTAAATGTTCAAGTAACCCAATCCATGTCCAAGTCCACGAAGCCCATGGCCAAGCCCATTAGGGTATCTTGTCTTGTACTATATAAACCCCTCAAAGTCTCATTTGAGGGGTGTGCTTGAGTGTGTGTGTGTGTGTTTCATATGAATATTGTTTTCATCTTCTTTCCTTTATCTGTCTAAACATACACGATCCATATACATAAAGCGTGTTTGTGTCTAAAGTTGTGATAAGGTATACGTGATAAAGGGGCTTTACAATTGGTATCAATCGCCTAACAATGGTTTAGGAGTGTTTGTGTTTGTTTTGAAGCTTGGCATCTGACGCGTAAAAGCTCTCGCTTTACATCTTTGACACGCATAAAACTTTAATTTTGCACTTAAAATTCAAGATTCTTGTGGTTTACGTGTTTTCTTCATTTTAACTCGTGTTTGGTCTGTTGGTCGTTTCTACGCATAAGCTATCTAAGCACTTTGGGTGAAAAAGGTCAACATTTTTGTGTTATTCGAGTGTTTTTAAGGCATGTCGTGCAAGAGAAATTGTTTGAATCATCGAAATTTTTACGCGAGGTCAAAACCCTAGTTTTACGCAGAAGAAAAGTCAACACCCTATTTCTACGCATAAGTTTCTACGCATAAGAATTTTGTGCAGTTTCTTCGAGCTATAACGGTTACTCAGTGCTTCCCTCACTTGGATAAGTTTGTGGAACACTTCGACTTTTGGATATCTTTTACACTGTGATAGTGTAAAGGATTTTTTTGGGCAAAACCCTAATCTTACGCATAAGCTTAGACTTATGAGTAGAACACTTTACGCTTAATCAATGGCAACTCAACAAGATATTCATGTAGCCGGTGCCGAAAACCGTCCTCTTATGTTGGAAAAAGGTGGTTATCTTCAATGGACAAGTCGTATGCTTCGTTACATAAAGACCAAACCAAATGGGAAACTCATGATTCAATCCATTCAGAATGGACCCTTCAAGCCTCGACAAGTCCAAATCCCTGGAAATGCTGATGCAACACCTCCCGTTCCACCATCCTCTCGTCTTCAAAACGAATCAGAATACACTAAAGAGGATCAGAAACAAGTCGATGCAGATGACATGGCAATTCATATTGTCCAACTGGGTTTACCAAGAGACATCTTTCTTCTTGAGAGCGGCCAGAAACCGCTTTCGATATGTGGGAACGTGTTAGACGGCTTTGTCATGGAACATAAATTGGTCAACAAGACATGGAGAACAAGTCGCTAATCGAATGGGAAAAGTTCACTTCAACCCGGGAGAATCCATTGAATCCTACTATGGAAGGTTTTGTACTTTGATGAATGAGCTTATCGAAACAAGTTGGCACCCGAACTATCGCTCAAAACATCAAGTTCTGAACAATCTTCCGGAAGAATGGGGACGATATGTCACTATTGTCAACCAAACAAAAGACTTACATCAAGTGAACTTTGATCAACTAAACGATTTTCGAAACAAAACCAAGTGAAGTGAATGAAGTCGGGAAAGAAAGATTGGCAAAGAATCATGATCCATTGGCACTTATTGCAAAGACTCAACCTTCGGTGAATACACAACCACAAGCTTCATCATCTTCCAAAAACAACAACTTGCAGCCATACATTCCACAACCACAATTTGTTTTCCCTCAACAACAATTCTATCCACTAGAACAACAAGTCCTTCAACAACAACAGTATCCACAATACCAGGAACAAGGAATCACTGATCCTGAAACTGAACAAGAAGCGACCTTACAACAGGTATACTCTTTATTGGGTAAAGCATTCAGAAGTCGCTATTCCACACCAACTAACAACAACCAAAGGATTTCATCAAACACTCGCAACAAGCAAATTGCACAGCCGGGTGTGAATATGGGTAATCAAGGACAAATGGTTGGAGTTATTGGGAATCGGCGAGGATATGCTCTTGGATTTCGTATGGGTAATCAGCGGTTCCGTATCGTGTGTCAGTTGGGTCGAATGTTGGAAATCGTTACAAGAGAATGTTGGGAATAGAGCGATGGTAATCAGTTGGGAATGTTGCAACTCGATCGTTGGGAATTATGGAAATTTGAATCGTGGTAATCGGGTTAAGTGTTATAACTGTCAAGGAATGGGTCACATGGCACTAAACTGTCCCACTAAGCCGCACAAGAAGAATGTTGAGTTTCTTCGAAAGCTATCTTCATAGCACGAAGCAAGAAGCGTGGATGCGGTGAGTGATGAGGAAAATGATTTTTCGCTATTGTGGATGATTTGGAAGACCTCGAGGAACTCAATGTGAACCGCACCTTCATGGCAAATCTTGAGAGACTAAGTACGACATCGACTCGACGCACTGTCTATGACGCCAACGTAGTATCCGAGGTACCAATCATTGATCCATGCTATAACAATGTCATATTTGATGTGTTTACTCATGACGAACAACATTATGTGACGCCAAGACCTACTTATGATACTTACGGACAATCCGAGTTGTAGCAATACAAACTCTGAAACTCCAGATGTGGATCCTAATGGAGGCTGTGTGGCACAAAATACTAAGACTGATGAGGAAACACGTGCTTATTTTGAATCATTAATCAATAACTGTGGCATTGAAATTGAGAAAGATAGTAAGGTCAATCGCGATGTTAAGGCCGCGAATCAGAAATTGACCGCTGAGCTTGAGAGTTACAAAGAGAACGCTAGAGCCTTTGAATTTCATACAAACAAAGTATCAGAATTAGAAATTGGTTATCGCGATTCTGTTTTAAGAGAACAACAATTGCAACTCAAGTATGACACACTTGATGTGAATTTGAACTTGAAAATAAAATATTTAAACAAGGAAATTTCTGATCTAAAAAATCAACTTTCTAAACAACAAGCAACTTATTCTGATCTTGAAAAAGAGAAGAAGCAGTTAATTGCTGATTTTTCAAACGCGAAGATTCTCTTCTTGATGAAATTCTTGATAAAAATGAGATGATCAAAAAGTTGGAAAATTTGCTTGTTACAACGGGTCATTCAGCCAAATCAACCAATATGCTGATTAATCAAACTAATCCGTATTTTCATACAACTCAAAAAATGGCTCTTGGCAACACACCTCCTTGTTTCCTCAAGAAAGCTCAGAAAGAACGGAATGTGTTGAACGATGGAA
This sequence comes from Chrysanthemum lavandulifolium, assembly GCA_022545495.1. Lineage (NCBI taxonomy): Eukaryota > Viridiplantae > Streptophyta > Magnoliopsida > Asterales > Asteraceae > Chrysanthemum > Chrysanthemum lavandulifolium. Next base: position 101,149,316 of record CM040242.1, on the reverse strand, counting down.
AACCTTTGCATGAACCCATAATTGTTCATGATTCTCTTGAAACGTTAGAACTATCTGAGGAGAGTAGATCAAAAATGAAACAAAAGAATCCAGATCTCAAACCAATTGATTATAACAAATGGAACAAAATTAATGGAATTACTTTTGTTAATCAAAAGAAAAGTCAAAGTTTTCCATCACACCAAGTGTTTCAAACAAAGTGTCAACACCGGTTTCAAAATCGGTTTCAAAACCGGTTGTAGTTTCCAAATCTCTTTGAAAATCGAACAAATGTCTTCAAACAATCCTTTTAAAACAAGTGATGCTAGAAGCATTTTAGATGACGTTAAAACTAGAATTGGGTATCTTCAAGCTCATAAAGCTAAAACCAATATTACAACAAACATCCGGTTTAGTAGTTTTGATAATGAGCAGAAAAAGTTTTTGAAACTCAAATTGCCCTCGGTGAATAACATCAACTCAAGGGTAATTCATGTTGAACAAGCACTTTTGAAAGAAACAACGACTTTGTCAAGGACCATAAATCCACGGTAAAGCAAGCTAATGAATGTTTTGAACACATCAAAGTTTTGGAAAATTTAAATGATTCTCTCTTCAAGATGTTATGACTACCGATATCATGTCCATTATTCTACAAACATATTACGTTGAAGATCATGAAAGACTCGACCGAGACCTCCGCAATTGTTTCAAAATACGAAAAAGCTCTTGAAAAACTTGAAAAGAAAACGTGTACTATTTTAAACGACTTGATCGAAAACCGAGGAATGCAAGTATGACAAATTGTCATATGAGCGTGCCTACAAGGACATGAAAGAGCAAATGATCTTTTGAGCGCTCGGTGGTATGTCTAAAAGGAAAGGTCATGGATACTAAGCTTGAAAACCATTGACCGAGGAGAAAACAAATGTTCCCAAACCGGTTTTCAAACAAAAATGTCTATTTCTCGGTTTGCTCCAAAAGTCAATGAGAAACATGAATTGTCAAAAACAAGTACCCACGACTTTGCCTATTAAAAAGAGAATTATCAAAGGTTTTGAAAAGAAAAAGCAATTCTTGAAAACCTGTTTTGATAAAGAAAAGTGTTTACACATGGCAATTCTAAGACTAGTTCACGGAATGTGACCAAAAATCCAGTTAAAGAATCATCGGTTCTAACGACATGGTCAACAATCACTATCTAGAAGAAGCTAGGAAAAAGGCATGAGACTCGAAAAGACGGAATTCTAGGTGCAACTTCTAGGGTGATGAATTCTACAAGATTTCAAGGCACCGCTAGTAGTAGTAAACCATTACCTAGGAACACTCTACAAAAGACTAGGGATTGGCTTGCATCTAAGAGTAGTTGCATAAAAGAAAATGCTATGCCCTTAGAAAACAACACTAGGAATTCTAAGTATTTTTGAACAAGAATCAATTTCCAAAAGACTGTAGTGACAAAGTTAAAGTTGTTGTTTTAAACAAGAATATTGAATTTATGCGTACTACATGTAAAAATGTGTCTTTTCACTAATCATGATGCATGTGTCTCACAACATCTCAAGAAAGATAATTTCGTGCCAAGGCACAATCCACTAAGAAACCAAATAGAAACAAACCCGTTGACAAGATGAACATCAAAAGGAAACCTAATAGGTGGATCTCTTCAGACGCAGCTTTTCAAAAATGAGTCTTCCATTGAATCGATAAGAAAACTACTCCTAGATCTTACCTTAGGTGGATACCCACGGAAAAGTTTTCAACAAAGTAGGTCTTAGATGGATTCCCACAGGAAAGATTTTTGATACTTGCACCAACATAGAAAATAGTGAAACTCATCAAGTTAAGGAAGTCAAAACTACTACAACCGTTGATAGTGATCACCCTCACCGTGAGGAATCTTGTACTTCTAACACTGTTATTTGTGAAAACTCTTCATCTTTGGTTGCAGGTGAATCAAATATCTCTGAACCCAGCTCATCAGAGGGTTCCAATTCGGTAAACTCTTCTTCATCATTCTTTCTATCTTCTATTATTGATTTTCCATTTCTTTTATAAAACCAACAAAAGCAAAATAAAAAAAATATAAAATCTTTCAAAAAATACAAAAACAATATAAAATCAAAAAATTCAAAAATATTCTTCTCACGACATGTCTCTCGTATAATCGATATTCTGTACGTTTCTAGAAATGGCATTCAACAATGATACGGGTATGTACAGATGCTTGAGCGAGAGTTCTTTAAATGTTTTCTAAAACATGTCGTTTCTCAAAATTTCTTCAATATTATGGCTTTCGTATACTTCAGTACGAAACCCGGACTTCAAAATAATGGCTTCTGGACACATCAGTTCAGGACCCGTGCTTCAAAGAAAGGAAAGTGCTTATCAAATCAAAGGTTTTAAATATTTTTCAAGCACTTTTCCTAAAAACACAATGGCTTGTAAGTATTTCCGCTTGCAACCCGATGTTTAAAGAAAGGAAAGTGCTACGCATAATCGATTTTCATAAATATCGCGCACTTATCCTAAATCAAACGAAGATAATTTTTCTCTAAATATCTTCAAAAGATTTTTAAAATCTTCATCTTGCGTACCATTGATTCGAAATTTTCAAAAGATTTTCAAAATCTCTCACATTTGGTACCAAGATAACTCCTCTAAACCCTCAATTGATTCTAAATTTTACGTATGAAAAATATGCTTTCGTTAAGGGGAGTATAAATCTCAAATTGTTCCAAAATTCATGCTAAATCAGTTTCTCTCCAAATACTTTTCGAAAAACATATCTTTTAATCATTTTGTTTCAAAAACATCATGGATATGCTATTTTTGAGGGGGGGAAACGTGATTAAAATGTGATCAAAATGTTTAATGATCGGTGTTTGAATCTCAAATGAGCTCGACTCAGTTGAAACCAATGAATTGACTGGAATCAAAGTCAGTAAATGTACCATCTCGAGAAACTTGTGATAGATATGCACCTTCATGGGTCTAACCTCCTTTTCAAGGAGTGTTTACAACTTCAAGTTAGTTACTAGAGCTAGTTGTCACCTAAAAACTAACAATGGAACTCTTTAACTAGGCAACGAACTTAGTGTCTCGTGGGGAATTGTCTATCATGAGTCGATCAATTCAAAAGTGCTAACTCTACCTCTATGTGCATTTACACAAAACTTATAAGCACATGTAAAGGGGGAGTGTTTATGAAAATATAAAACTCTCGGAGTGTCTCAAACATGTTTTCTATCATAAACACTCTGAGAGATTTTTAAGAAAAATGGTTTTATGGCAACAATAGGACAGTCATGGAATTATAAGGTGACTAAGGATAGGAAATCCGTCCTATGATCCGCCAGAGCCGGAGGGATCTACCTAAGGACATCACAAATAGTTAGTATTAGAAGTCCTTAGGAATGATTGAAAAAAAAGGAGTAATGTGAGAAAGGAGAAAGAAGGGGTTGAAGAATTAAAAAGAAAAGTAAAAGAAAGGGTGAAAAGAAATAGCCCTCCATAATCAACCTTAGGGCAGAAACCGGGTTCAATTCATATGCTACTGGTTGTCACTAGATGACACCGGTATTGAAGACAAAGACGTCATGGACCCAAAGGACGATCGCACTAAACCTTCTAGCTACTCAATTCCTCTCAAAAGGGATTTGTTTCATTCTCACTGGGAACCCTACGTAATCTATCGACTTTTTCTTAGAGATCGTTGATATTGAAGAAGGAGACCCTCTCCCTAGTCTCCGCTCAGGAAAACCAAAACGCACTATTGAGTCTAGAGCCACGAGATTTATCAAAAGATCTCATAGGAACACATGACATGACATCGCTTGTTGTTCATCAATAAGGACACAAGTGATATATTCTAGAGTCCTACGCAGATCTTAGCAATCTGCCAGAACATTTATGAGAGGTTTCACAATTGTGATCCTCAGTGATTGAATGGAAACTCCCGCCGTGGTCAACATCAAGCGACACCGACGGCAGTCACCGGTAACTCCCGTGGATTACACTTAGTGTGTCTCAAACGGTCTGACGTGGGGTGATGCTTCGTGTACCTCAATGACTCATCCGAATCGTAGATGTACTTTGGTATATCGCGTTATCTCACTTGTTGGACTCCAGTTCAGGAACGGCCTTTGTGAGAATTAGAGACGTGTTTTCACACTATGCTGTTAACACCCTCGAAATTCAAACTTGTAAGTGCCGGAATCCGCTTAGTACTAACCTGTTTTTATGTTTTCTTCTTATGGAAGCTCCGGAGCGGATTGATCGTGCAGATTCTACACATGCTCATACCAACAACACATGAAAGTTCTCATCATAATCAAAGGCTACACAAAGTTAAAGATGATTCTTCGTCAATGTCAAAGAATCTACAAAGTTTAAAGACTCGAGAACTACATCATTGGTAACCAAAAGACAAATAGAAGTGTGAGCATGGTGGAGAAAGGCGTGGAGACACCAAACCAACGAAGTTGGCAACAATGAACAACCACATTAAGCGATCACAAAGCATGAAGGAACAAAGAATCAAGACTATTCTATATCTACACACAAAGTTCAAGCTCGAGAAAAGTAAAGACCTAATCAAGTGGAGCATCTTTTGAATGACCACCCCTTAGGGGGAGATTGTTAGCCTTAATAGTTTTTATTAGAAGTGATGGTCATTCACGTTTAGGAACTTTGTAACGTGTGTTAGATATCATGATAGAATAGTCAACGGGCTCGTGGATTGGGCTAAGCTAATTGGTTAGAAGTTAAGTTAAGCTAGCCTTGTAAATGTTCAAGTAACCCAATCCATGTCCAAGTCCACGAAGCCCATGGCCAAGCCCATTAGGGTATCTTGTCTTGTACTATATAAACTCCTCAAAGTCTCATTTGAGGGGTGTGCTTGAGTGTGTGTTTTCTTTGGAGCAATATACAACTTATTGTTTTCATCTTTCTCTCACAACATACACGGTTTTATAAACATCAAGTCACCAACATCTTAATCTTTCCTTCCTTTATTTATGCATATCATCAGTTTGTGTTTAACGTGTGTTACTTGTGTTGGTAACGTGAGCTGTTGTAATAAGGTATTCGTGATAAAAGGGGCTTTACAATAATATAGATTTTTCAGTACCCTAAACCTAAATCACATTTCACAAAAAATACGCCTACCTCATATATTTTCTCCCAAAGCAGATCTGGGAAAAAAAAAGGAACGCATTTCCTTTCATTCATATAACCAACTCTCCTCTAATCTCAATCTCATCAATAATCAATCCGAATTATATAAACATAAATTAAACCCATACAACAATCACGAATAATAGCTAATTCGTCCTTTCTTTTTTATATGCACAAGTGAATCAAGAAAACGAGTCATACGGCTTCAAGATCCATTGGGTCTAAGGTAGGTTGTAATTTATGTTGTCGTTTTTGTTTTTGGTCAATAAACGAATCAAAGAGATGAGGTAACATACTTGTTAATCTCATTACTTTAAATTCGTATAATAATCACAGTTGGGGTCGATGATGATGAGTGATTCATTTGAAATAATCTATAAAAGATTACAACAAAAAAAATAGAATCCAAATCTGAGATTGTTATATGTTTTTCTTTGATGTTTGAGAGTTGGGGAGTGATATGTGAGGGTTAATTGGTGAGTCTAGATGTAGGATAGGTTTTGGTTCTTGATATGGATTTGTCGGACTGATGATGGTTACTGAAGTCGAGAGTTGTATATGGTAAATGGTATAAGTTTGTCGATGTGGTCAAGGTCATCTTTACGCATAACGTTTTCTCTTTTTCTGCTCATTAATTTCTTACGCGTAACTTCTTGCTTATGCGTAAGCATACGCGTATTATGTGTAGCCTTACGCGTAACCTTGCTTAGGCGTGAAGCCAGAAGCTTAGGCGTAAAAGCATACGCGTAACAATTTCTTACGCGTAACTTCACAGCTACGCGTAACATCTCTGTAGATGGATCCTTATGCGTAAGTTTAGGGTTTTGACCCTTTGACTTTTTTTACGGCGAGTTTTTCCGACCAAAAACCCGTTCAGCTTCATAATAAACCCAGAAAAGCATAAAACTGCTTCTTTTTTACCATGTTGACCATATGAAGATGAAGGTTTGACCACTTTGACTTTCACAGATTTGGTATAAAAAGACCCATAAATGACTGTTTGGACAAGGTGACCCAAGACAGATGATAACAGATGAAAGACTAGGACTTTTTGTGTTACAAAAAAAAAGGATACGAAACATATTTTAAAACTGTTAACCCACAAATCGAAAAAAAAATTTCCGACCACAAAAAGATACCAAAAACAGTTAAAAACATGGGAAACAAACCAACATAAATCATCAAAAAGTAACCATGGCTCTGATACCACTTGTTAGGATTGAAAATCATATAGATTTATGAGGTTTTGGAGGCCTAGGTTGGTGGAAGAAGATGAAGAACATCATCTTCCTAGAGAGAGAAACTAGAGAGAGGGAGGAGAAGATAAGGATAACTTTTATTGATAAGAAAAACACACACTAACCAAATGCTTCACCTCACCCCTCATGGAGAGTCATGAGGGGTATTTATAGGCTCTAACTTTGCCACTTAAACGATACAGGACCCTAAGGGCAAAGTATACTACGCATCTAGTCCAATTCACATAAGTGACGTTATCTTTATAAAAAGGCGAGGCTAACATGTAAGCTTAACATTACTGTAAGAGCTCCAGCTCTGAGTGGATATTCTTTCTCAGCAAGCATGAAAAAGTCTTCTCCATTAGCTGTAGAGACATGATGAACTTCACATGAATCACAATAAAACCATTTAGTACCAAAACATGTGAATAAGGTTTTCTAGTAGTCATCATCAGCATTTGGTTCAAAAAGCCTTCTAAGAGTTACCCATAACTGCATTTCTTTTGTATCTTTGAGATCTTGAACATTAAACCTTTCTTGAACTAATTTCCATAGTGTATTAAGGTCATCTCTGTCAAAAGCTTTAATAAGATCTTCAAATGTCATGAATGATGAAGTTTCACCTCCTAGCCTTGTGATCTTCCACGTTGGAGCAAAATTGCTAGCAGTGTAAACTTCCCAATCAATAATAGGATGTCGAATTTGCAGTGGTTCTAGATAAAAATCTCTGTCTTCAATCACAATCATTCCAGTCATTTGTTCTTCAGTGAACTTCTCAGTAGGAATCTCCTTCTCAGTAGACTTTGTATGATCTTCATCAACCTTAGTCTTCTTAACAGTTTGAGAATCACTTACTTTGGCCTTTCTCTTCAATCTAGGAATCCTTCTTTCTTCTTTTTCAGAACCCATTGGAATAAAAGATTTATCTTGTTTTACAGTTCTGTAGTAAGCCTTTTCAACTTGATCATCAGGCATTCCTTTAAATTGATGCTTTTTCCAGTTACCAACATGACAACAATAAGCCTTCATATATGCAATTATTTGTGCCTTGGTTGGTTGTCTTTGTTTCTTCCGAACCTTTTGATGAATTAATCACATCTTCAAGTGCTTGATTGTTCTTCATTATAATAAAATCCTTCAACTGAAATGATCTTTGTTCCTCGATTAAGGATGCATCGACAACAAGGTCAATTGCCTTTTCTTGATTTCGGATTATTAGCCACTAGAAACCGAATATCTTCTTGAAGAGGAACATAACTAAACTCGGAGCTTTCTCTTTCATAAATGTAGGTTGAACAGTGGAAATTGAAGCAAGATCTTCCATTCTATCCAATCTTTTAGCTTCCAAAAGCTTGCAACTTCTATTTCTTTTAATCTTTTCTTTTCAAAGAACTTTCTCAAGAATTTGATCTTCGCTATCTTCTTAGCAAGTTCTCTATCAAGATCAATCTGAACTTGTCTTTTCTTTGAAATCTTACTTTCGAGTTGTCTTGACATCTTCCATAATCGCTCTCCATGAGTTTCACTTCCTTTGCTCCTTTACTTGTATCTCCTTCATCTTCAAAATCAATTGTCCTCCCTCGTTGTCGAACCGGTTTTCCTCCCTGCTTGGAAGAATTTCCCAAATCATGATCACCGAATCACCATTAGAATGTGAGGATGAAGATGAAATCACCATCTTTGCGATCCGCTTGTGCTTTTCAACCTCTGCATCTCTTCCTTTAAGGTTTGAATCTCTGTCTTTATGAGTTGAACATCCTTGGCATGTCGCTTCTTGACAAGAGCCAAGTTCTTTGTAAAGACTCAACACGCTTTGCTAATTTGGTACACAAACCATCAATTCCAATTGGTTGCCACCGCCCCTCAAAGACTTCCAAGGTGAATGTTAGGTCAAGGTCCGATTCCTCCATAGTAGGACTAGGTGGAAGTGTAGAACCACCACCGCTTGTTCCTAGACCATAAGGTTCGAAACTTCTTCGTGTTGTCATGAGAGGAGTTGATTTTTAGGCCTCTCTCATAGGTTCTTGAAACCGAGGGTATAATCAATGTTTGGAACATTAGTTATGGGTGTGTTTTGTTCAGTTGAAATTTTAGCAAGCATTTGGGGTAGGAGAGGTGTAAAAATCATATTGCCATCTTTGTTCAAATTTTGAAAAGCTTTAGGCTTGAGGCAACTGATTTGATAAACATTAGTGTGGGATTGTAGTTGAAACTGATTTAGCACTGCTTGCACAAACCGTGGATACATTAAAAATTTGGTTTTACTTTGTACATTGCCTTTCATACTTGTAAAAATATAATTTGACCAGTTGAAAATCTTATCAGTGACTAGACAAACCAAAGGATAAGCCATGGTTGAACTAAATTGCTTATAAGAGGTTTTCTTAGGACTAAGAAAATGCAACAGAGTATGAATAAAAAATCTCCATTGGGGAAAAAAACCACTCTTTTTGAAAGTAGCCTTTTTGTCAGTGATATCATACCCCATGGATGCTAAAGTATCATGAATATCAGACATAGGTAATGAGATGATACCATTGAGATCACCCAAGAGAGTATTCTCCTCAAGGATGCCTCAGTAACATCTATAGTTACCCCATCCACAGTGGCTCGTAGAGCATCCACTGTTTCATGTGTATCTCCAATCTCAAGTGTTATGGACTTGGCAGTAGTCCAAAACTGTTTGATTTGAGAGATATAGATTGTGGGTTTTAAAAGCAAAGCATACCTTATATGTGTGGTATTGAGAAAGTCCACAATCTGATGATAAACAGGGCCACTCTTCTCGTTAGACTTTTGTAGGTAGGCCACTAGGTTGTGCTCATCCGCAAAGTTCAAAGATGCCATAGAAACTTTTGATGAAAACGATATTATGTCAAGAAGAATTGAAAGAATAACTAGCCAATTGAGAGAAAAGATATATAGGGTTAGGGTTTAGAATTGTTCATGCAAGACAAATTATCTTTAGAAAGTATTATAAGATGGAAAGAAGATAATTTCCTTAAATATTTTAACCCTATATGTATGATAACAAATGGTTACTTTCAACGACTAGTAAAATTAGTTCTTGACACAATCGGTTGTAACGCTAGAACAACAATGGTAAAATAACACCGTCATGGAAATCAGAACTAGCGGTGGTAATTTTTCACAAAAATTTCAAAGATCAGTGGTAAAGAAAATCATTTAAAAACTAGACTGCTCTTATCATAGTTTTTAGCAAACTACCAGCTATCAACGGATTTGATATGTCTTTACCATGAACCGTTTGCTATGGACTAGCCAACTCTTAATCATAAAGAATATGGTGAGTTGATAACCATATAGTTTTTGGTAAACTATCAACCATAAACGGATTTGTCAAGTCTTTACCAGTAGCCATTTTCTCTGGACTAGTTGATTCTTATGTGTATTAGACATGGTGAATCAATAACCATTTGTTGTGTATCTCAGATATACACCTTTTAACTCCAACTCCTCATCAAAACTTGATATACATATTAGTAAAAGATGAGAATAACCAACTTGATATTAACCAAAGTTACCTTTAACCAAACTATTACCCAAGCAAAATATCTTCCAAAGTCAACTCAATAATATCTATATTTACTCCTTTACCTACCAAAATAAGAAAAAGGTAAATATCTTCATTAAATAACCCTTCAACCGACTTTGTCTATATAAGGAGGCTTGGCTTAAGATAACCCCAAAACCATAAGCATGAGCAATCCCTCCAACACTATCAACATCTCTTCTGACTCAGAAGAAGAGTATGTAATCGAATCGTAATCATCTTCGTAGCATCGTGAAGGTTTGGATACTTCCCACCGTGGGTGGCTCTTCATCCAAAAGATATACCAAAGAAACGCTAGCGAAAGCTGCAGCCTAAGCCTCGCAAAATCTCTTGAGTTCTACTCCGATTCATCGATGATGATGATGCAAATGATGAAACCTATTCCATAGCTAAGGAGTTGCCAAAAGCTCTTTCAATAGAACTGAAACAACTATCTCCAATATGAAGCGGATATCCATTCCAACAAGGCTCGCAATGCTACCAAGACCTCCTCCATGCATTCTTGGACTTCCATGTCCAAGAATGCAATCCACTTTTGAGAACAAGAAAGAGAGCCCGAAGAATAAACATGATTATGTGGGCAAGGCAAGAGACCAATGGAATAGTCAAGATAGGTGTAGGATGTGCTAGGTTTCGGTCTTTTGTGTTTAGTTAATGATAACGCTACACGCTGCTCGGGGTCAAAGGAACTTCCTTTTCTTCGAGCAAGTTTTATAACACCCTAGGCAGTGAACCTAATCGTTGTAGTGTAGTAATTAGGGTAAGCCACGGGTATTGATATCGTTCTCAGGGGAATAGGAATGCTAGTAGGAGTTACTACGCTAAGGTTAAGGTTGAGGAAGATTATTTTTATCTTTTATATTTTATGAAAATGGAAAGGTACGAATCTCGGGTATTGGATTTTGGGGTTGGTATTTCACCGATTACTCTACTATTATCTAATTATCTAAACTAAGGTTGTGGGAGTCTATGTCTAATTAATGTGTGCTCGTATGATAGTTTAAAGATGTGTTTACTTAGTTTGTATTACTCCTTAATTATCTCCTATTGATGGTTGAGTGTCACGCTTATTCCTAGTTGCGTTGTGTGTCTAAAGTTGTAGGGTATGCGTTTCTCCCTAACTCTTCGAACTTACCAAAGGGTCTTGTCTACAAACCCACTAGAGATTATAGACTCCTACCTAAGGCGCTCTTCGGATGATTTAGCCTACAATTACTCGGTAATTATACTCTAAGGTTCACAAAGATGAATCAAGCATTATGCACAACGAATGACCTATCGCATTACTAGATCATTAATCAACTAAGATAAGAAACAACCAATCAATATTCAATAATTAAGTTTCATACTTCCTAAGCAAACACACAAATAAATTAGCCGGACATGGAGAACATGCAAGCATACACACAAATAATCAAAGACATAATTGAATTAATGAAGTAAAGACTTATCTTGATGTAAGATAGGGTTTAAAACCCTAAAATACTCGTACAAGACACCTTAGGTTCGGTTTTAGGTTTTACTCCAAAGACTCTCCACACAAAGACCGAAAAATTCGGATTCTATATATAAGATTACAATTGCGACGGCGCCACCTTATGTTTAGTGACGCCGTGTCGCCGCCATTAGGGTTTCGCCTTGGCCACGTTAACCTTGCGACGGCGTCACCTTATGTCCGTGACGCCGTCCTCTTGACCGACGTCGTCGGATTGCATCTAGGCCGTTCGAGTAGCGACGGCCTACTCTTTCACCACTAGACGCCGCCTCTTGAAAATACGAGTTTTGGGTTCGTCCCGTCACAATAATTTTGGGACGGCGGCCGCTAATAGCACCGACGCCGCCGCCTTCTACTTTCAAAGAATCTGTGAGTGTCTCGATGTCGACTTTGGCCATTTTCTTCATATATTCGTGCCTTTTCGTCCAAATAAGTGCCATTCTAGCATTTTGCCTTCACGAGACCTAAAAGTGAAAAGGAACGAAATTAAGCAATAACGGATACAAAAGTGATCAAATAAGGACTTAAACGACCCTCAAAATGGTACCTTTAAAACCTTATCAAATATCCCTACACTTGTTATTTGCTTGTCCTCAAGCAAATATGCTTTTAGCCAATTAATTTATAAGTTAGGGGTCATGAAGCATTAATTCAAAACGGTCCACAACACATATAAGCCCATGAAAGTCATAACAAGCACGGAATTACATACTAGCACCTCACATGGGGTGTTTGGATACTCACATCTCTCGGTGTATAAATGAAATATAACAATATAGGAAATGGAAGATAAACACTCATTAACCGGTCCTAGTACATAGATTACCATAGGCTTGAGAATAGATCAAACCTCCATCGCTTTGGTGTAAGCACCTAGGAAAGACTATCAAAGAGGTCTTTAAAGGGTTGTAACGTTAGGCTTACGGTAGGAAATAAGGGTTTGGTGGGATAGGCTATTTAGTGGTGGTAAGTCAAAATCTCTATGTTAAATGCATATGAAGAATGGCGTTGCTAAGACAAGACTCGACACTTCTAAACTCTAGATAACCTGAAATAAACAAACATAAATTTAAAGGATAGATGTAGGATGGTAGCCCGTATATTTTTTATTATTATTATTATTTTTTTTCACTCTTTTTTTTTTTCTCTTTTCTATTTTTTTTTTTTTTTTTTTTTTTTTTTTTTTTTTTCATACACTTTTACTCTACCATCCTCTAAGATAACATCAAAATACTAGGATTTATAAGCATATCCCTACACTTGAGTTTTTTTACTCTAATACTAATTTGACCCGATTTGAAAAGATCAAAACACTTGGGGTACATTATTACGCAAACAAAGGGAATTTGAATTTAACGTTCCCTTCCGTCATTTCATAAACTTTAACTTTTCCCATGAATCCCAATCATCCCAAAGCGTATACAAAGGATATGACTCGACTTAGCAACTTATGCAAGCAACCGATAATTGAACTAAGGGTTTAGGGTGATAACAAATATTTGCACTAAAAGTGAGTGCATAAGGGGTAGGCTAAGGCGATTTGGGTGTATATTTGGGGTGGGGTGTAAACAATGCTCTTCATTGATATTCGGAAAACCAAAATATCACGAGAACCGCGAAAAGGATAGGCTCGAGGGGTTAACTAGGGGTATCGTGTACTAAAGATGAGTACAACGCAAAGGGTGTGGGGAATTACTCAACCGAAGTGGAAGAAGTAATTATATTAGGTGTATCAAACAAGGGTTATCCTAATGCCTCTTATCATTTAGTTATTCCTAACTACACAAGTGTAGCCTCACTTGCGATCTCGGAATGCATCACAAAACAAGTTCTAGAATCTAATATACTACCGGTTCACACTCTAAGCATTAAAGATGAATGCTTTAATTCCTACTAATCTAAGTGGCGATCCTCACATTTTGGGTGGAATTTGGGTGGTAAGGGTTTTGTGCTAGTCATGCAACTTCCTATCCGTGAGACGCTTTTGTTAAGACTAATGGCCCACTCCTATATATTATGAAAAATTTTAAATTTGGTGCCAAAATTACCCTAACCGACATTTTCTCATGGTTTATTACACAATCACAATTGGACAAAGCAAATAGTCAAGGATAAGCATAGTTTCAAAGTTCCGCTTTATTTTCCTCCTACACTTAAACCGAACATTGTCCCCAATGTTCCCCAAAAGTATCAAAGTTATGATAAAAGAAGGTAATTAAAAACGAAAGAAACTAGTACTCCCCGATTAGCTCGGTAGGATCCGTGTAAAGTGGTGGTTAAACTCTTTTCCAAGAAGAATTATTGCGTGAAAAGCTCCTTCCAATCTTATGTAACTTCTTCTTGACAAACTAAACCCGCACACTTGAAGAAAACAAACGAAACCTTGGCGTAAAATCGGCGGTAATAATATATATAAGACTCGATTTAAACTAGGATATAATGCTTGTGGAATGGATGTTTACTGAATTTCTAAGAAAATTAAGACACGGAAAATTCCAAAATTTATAAGTAGCTCGAAAACGAGAAAAGTAATCGATGTTTTACTCCTTCCCGACGCCATCAGTTGCAATCCGACGCCCAAAGTTATCCCGACAAAAAGCGGTCTGCGATTTTCAAAAAATTCGGAAAATTTACATCTTTAGAATCGGAAAATTTCGCAAAACATCCATTATGACTCGATACAAGCATTTGACTCGAACAAACAAACATAAATATCTTTTAGTTAATTGTTATTCTCATGTTTACGTTTCTTTTGAAAATGTGTGTAATCCTCCTACACTTATCCCTTATGTAAAATACCTTTATATGCAATTAAGACGGTTAAAAACAAAATAAAGCATTTTACAAATTTAAACATGAGGATAAACAATTAATAAAAGATATATGACACTAACAAGCAAACAATTAAGCATGGGTTGCCTCCCACGAAGCGCTTTTCTTTATTAAAGAGTCTTGTAGCTAGACTCGTAGTCGTGCTCCTACGTTGCCTCACCACCGCCTCTTCTTCTAAAACAATATCCTCATCGCTCACCATTTCAATATTATCCAATTGATAATGCTTCACCGTTGCCCATTAACGTGAATTCTCTTCCATCATGGTCTAGTAGCACCACCGCCCATTGCTCATCTGTTTTTTTCTTGAAAAGGGTCCATACCACCTAGATTTGAGTTTTCCGGAATAATCTTAGTCTCGAATTATACAAGAGCACTTTATCCCCTTCCAAAACTCTTTAGGATTCTTTATTCGTTGATCGTGCCATCTTTTGCCCTTTCTTTGTAAGTGATTGATGATTCAGATGCTTCCACCTCAACTCATCCAATTCTTGAAGTGTAAGAACCGATTTGACCACCTTGTAATAGTCCATATTACAGGCCTTAAGGGCCCAATATGCTTCTGCTCAAGTTCGATAGGGAGGTGGCAAGCCTTCCGTATACCAAGCGAAAAGGGTTGTCCCGATA